>WEIU01000015.1:40088-58417 GCA_013389925.1 Aegithalos caudatus | reverse complement strand
TTTGTTTACACTACACAATCTGTATTTTTGTCTTAATCATTACAAAAAGGGCAATGAACCATTGAACAGGAAAATTACTTTAATTATCTTGTTAATAGAACTGTATAATGAGGTGATTTCCTCAGAAGAGACCTATGACACATTCATATTTATCTTCAGTGAATCATGTTGTAGGCAAAAATCTTTGTCTACAGAATTAGATAGGATATCTCTAGTATACATATGAATAAGAAAAAAAAGGTCAACATGTTGGTGCTATGACAACAAGGTGGGATGATGACCTTTGTAGGAGAGGATCAGGCGGACAGCTTGCTGGAATAGCAGCTGTCCAGCTGAGCACTATTCAACTCTGTAGGACACCACTTAACACAAAACAGTTTTCAGCAGACAAGAAAGTTGATGAAGTTAAGGAGATATTGGATATTGGAGATGAATAACGTTAGGAACACATCTTTGTTCACATGTCTATGTTCACAATAATCTACTGTGGAAACTGTAAGTGGGAGTAAAAAAAAAAAAAGTTTAATGAAGAAACAATCAATCCATTACATTCAAATTAACTCATATCATGAATGAAGGAGAGAGAGGAAATGGCCACTTGGCTTGGAGAAGTTATCTCTCATCACCAAAGCATGCAGGGCTGTTTCTTTCACCTATGCTTACTTGGCTCTCACGCCGATCATCTTTGATCTCCCAGTCCTGATTCTGAGGGGAAACTGGCAAGATACATTCAGACAAGGAACCCTCACGCTTGTGCTGGGTTGTGTGTCAACCTTTTGGTAACCTGGGGTGAGGAGGATGTTGGGGTGGTTTCTGTGAGAAGCTGCCATCAGGTCATCACAGCCAGTGCCAGACAGCTCCATCATGGACCGGCTGCTGACCAGGGCTGAGCCCATCAGCAACAGTGGCAGCAGCTCTGGGATATTGCATCAAAGGAAAGTTAAATGCTGCACAGCAGCAGCTGTGAGAGCCAAGTAAGAGTAGGTGAAAGAAACAGCCTGCAGACCCATTGTCAGTGCAGAAGGGGAGGAGGACATGTTCCAGTGCCAGAGCAGCCCATGGTGCAGCCCATGGTGAGGCAGCTGGGCCCTGCAGCCTGTGGGAGTCCATGGTGGAGCAGAGATCCCCTGCAGCCTTGAAGCAAGCTACAACCCCAAGGAGAACAAGCTGGATGGAGCAGGCTTCTGGCAGGAGCTACAGGCCTTGGAGAGGAGCCCACACAGGGTCAGGGCAGTACCTGGGACCCCATGGGGGACTCAAGCTGAAGAAGTCTGTTCCTGAGGAACTGTGCAGTAAGGAGAGGACCTACACTGGAGGAGGATTATTTCATGTGGTTGGGAACCCATGCTGAAGCAAAGGAAGAGCATGAGGAAGAAGTAGCAGATCAAACATGTAAGAACTGATGGCAACCCTCAATTTCCCAAAATTCTTTGCCATTCATGGGAAAAAGGTAAAGGATTTGGGAATGAAGTTCAGCTCAGAAGAAACAGAGAGGTGGGGAAAAGATGTTTTTTAATACTTGTTCTTATTTCTTGTTATCATAGTCTCTTTAATTAGAAATATATTAATTTATCTAAGTCTGTTTTGCCTTGACAGTAATTAGGAAGAGGTCTCCTAGTCCTTACCTTGACTCATGATATTTCTGCCACTTTTTCCCCCTTCCCTCAATCCTGTTGAGAAGCAGGAGTGAGAGAGCAGTTTGGTGACCATCTGGTGGCCAGTCCGGGTGAATCCACACATGCTAATATTCATAACTTTATCAGATAATAAAAATGATTGAATAAGATGATTTTGGGGAGAAGGAGATAGGCATTTGCCACACAGCAATTTTGGATTTTTTTTTATTTCCCTGGTATAGACATTCAACATAAAACTGTCCACTTACTCTAATCCTTGTTTTATTCCTATTTGCTGGATCCCACCCTATTTGTGAGTAATTCCTAGTCTTAATGTGTTTACTTGGAATGGTTGTCTGCCAGCCCCTCAACAGCTTGGCCATGCATTGAAGACCCACTCAACTGCTCTGCAGCACCACTGGCTTTATTTTGTTGTTAGTTATGGGAGGCCTGAGACCTCCTCTAGCTGCAGTGAGGTCGGGCTTCCATGTCATCTGCTAAAGCAGGTCCTGAGCACAGAAGACAACTCAGTTCCTGTGGCAGCAGCCATAAAATGCTTGATGCCCGTCATGCTCCTATATTCTCAGCCCCCCTTTTGCATCTGTGCTTTTGCAATGGTTTCAGAAGATCACAGATTGAATGCTGGGTGAAAAGCTGGTCTCCTTGTAACATATTTTTACAGACAGTCCTTAGCAGTGAGGTCTAACAAGTACATTCCTGTGGCTACTCATCTTCCTGTTTGGCATGGTATGGGCAGGGAAAGTCTCCTACAGAACTCAAACTGTTTAGACTTGTGGGCAAGGTGAGATGACAAAATGTTAAACAAAGAAACAAAGAAATGAGTTTCCCTGTGACAAAATTCCTGCCTATCAAAAGCCCAAAAGTTTTGTTATTTATTCTTTTCCTTGAAACATGTCAGCCTATAAAGTTGCAAGAAACTAAGGTTTGTAAGTCTCTAAATATGTATTTATACATTTATTTATTAATTATTAATTGATTTGATGGGGTTTATATCCTTTATTTTTATAGATATTGTATTAGGCTTGTGTGTGGGAGTGTGAAGAGTCCTCCCCATGAGGAGGAAGGACCTGCAGCCCACATGTGATGAAGTGGTCATAACTCCCATTCCCCATCCCCTTGTACCATGCTGAGGAGGAGGTGGGGAATTCAAGGACGAAGTTAAGCCCAGGAAAGAGAGGTAGAGGAAGGGTGTTTTGAGGATGTAGTTTTTAATTCTCATTATCCTACTTTGCTTTGATAGGTAATAAATTCAGTTAATTTCCCCAACTTGAGTCTGCTTCACCCATGACAGCAACAACTGGGTGATCTCTCTCCCTGCCCTTATCTTGCCTCATGAGACTTTCATAACGTTTTCTACAAGCTGTCCTATTGAGGAAGAGAAAAATAGAGTGGGTGAGCATCTGGAATTTAGATGGCAACTAGCCACAGTGTCTTTATTTATTTATTTATTTATTTATTCAAAATATACTTTTGCGGCAAGTAGTTTGCTACAAAATGTTCAATAAAGTTTAATTCAGTTTTTCATTATAAAAACTTTTAAGCTGATACTCTAATAAAATCAGGAAAAATTCAAAAATTAATGAAAAAGATACATTCTAATCTAAGAAAATATACCCAAAGTACAATTTTTATTTGCTTTTGTAGCAATTATTTGAAAGGCTCTCAGAAGTAACTCTGATAACTTATAATCAAACCAAATTTTAGCAAAACAGATTCTGTGTATATGAGAAAAAAACTTTCTCTCCTGAACTTCTCTTTCCATCTGGTAATAATATAGAGATCTAAACTTACGGAGAGCATTTCAGTCTGGGATGAGATCTATCATGGGACCCAGATGATACACAACTTCATGTGTACATAGAAGAGTTTTTTGTAATTAATTTTGAATAATTCATTTATGTGATATTGATTTAGCACCAGCACTTTCCATAATTAAAAATCTGAATAACCACCAAGAATAGAGTGGAATGTCTCATATTTTTTCTGAACAATTTCATGAATTGCCTACAAAAAATCTTTTCTCAAAGACATCACAAGCTGGACTGTGTACATGACCATGTTTATATTCTGTTTCAAGACAGTTTATGCCTTTGTTTCATTTGGAAAATTTGTGGTTTCAAACTTGCCTTTGGAGAACTCCAGCAGACACTTTGCAGGTTTGCTTCCAGCACTTTTACCCATGAAAAGACTTCTTCTCTTCAGTATTTAATAAAATTATTTTTTGTCAGGTTCATATTGATAGGAACTTTAATTGAACAAAGATAAATATTTTCCTGTTTTATTATTACTAAAAATAAAAAAAACCCCTAGAACATAAAATTCTCCAAAGAACTCACCATCTCAAGTGTTTCTCTTTTCTTTTTTGAGTGACTTTATTAAAATTTTATCCCTACTGGGTCATAAATTATAAATTAACTCTTTAAAGACATGATTGTCTTCTAAAGAAGAGACAAGTTTTTATGGAATAATTAAGATGCAAAAGTTTCATAGCTCTTAAATCCTTTTAAGTTGAGAATTTTTCTGTTTATAAAATAACATGCACTTGAAAAGGCATACGGGAACATATTTTACATAGTAATTTCTCATAATTACATAGTTTTGGGTGGGGTTTTTGTGCCTTCCCTTCAGTTTTTCCAAATCACAGAAAGTAATGTGAACAAACAGAGAAAATTAGCAACTGTTGAAATGCTAGAGTGATATTAAAAAGAGCTGCTGAAGCTCTGCCTAAATATCCACGATGTGGCAATTCAAAACAATACTGAACACTTTCCCAAAATAACCCAAACAGTTACGTTATGAATGCCAAAACAAAACTTCATATTGTCAATGTGATACACCATGAGATTGGAAAATGTGCTTGTGGTCAGTTCCTCACCAATAAATCTGAAAGTATTTTTATGGATAAAAGCTGATGATTATTACTAGCAAGGCTCTCTGCCAAAAAAGCACAATTTAAAGTGTATTTCTTACCAGCTGTCCCTTATTTATCTTGATTATACTTCTATTAAGCATTTTTAATGCGTAGCATATGTCACTTGCTATTACACAACATTTTTCCAGGTTCTTGACAAAAAAGTCTAGGATTCAACCAGACGGGAGCAATAAACCTAATCAGATGTCTAGGAAGAAAAACTTTATGCAGACTGATCAAAGGAGTATAAAAAAAGCCCTCACAAGGAAGGGTTGTCCCACTTTCCAGAGAAGGTGGCGAGACGTGAGAACTGCTTTCTGTGAAAGACAGCTGGAATACAATGAACTCTGCTATCTGGAGGCTGCAGGAGAAGCACTGGGCCCCAGGAGGGAGCTCATGGCTGGACTCCAGGAATTCCTTGTAGGAGCCATCAGGAATAGGATGTCAGAGAAGTCTGCCTGGGGACCACCTTTACCACCACACTGAGAAACTCACCTTGAGTGACAGCTCTCTTGTGATCCTCTCATGGGAACAAGGAAACAGCTTGGGGACCTTGTTTCTGTGATTTTGTGCCATACTGATGTTTGGCAGAAGTCTGAGAGAAGAATCACACAGTGTAAAACTTGTCTTAGATCATTCAGTGCCAGGTGGGGGAGTCCTGCAGTTATGTGGGTGCCACCCTCAGAAAAACTGCAGCTACATCAACACAGTCTGTTCTTCACAGGCTGAAGCTCAAATGGTGTTAGCACTGCTGTAGTAATATAAGCACATCCTCCAACAGAGCATGGAAACTGCACTGCTTTAACCATACTACAACCTTTGAATGAAACACGCCTCCCCACATCACACTAGAGACCTTACGGACAAGTATCTGTGATTTCTTTCCCACACCCAGACATGCCCTTGATGTTTGCAGCTGGTTGAAATCCACATTTAAATGTATAATTGGCCCCCAAAATTGAAGCCATTTTTCTTGCTTTTAAGTCTTACACTAACCCTTATATATTGCACTCCTAACTCATTGCTTAAGCCCCCTTGCAAGCAGCTCCTACATCCTACATGCTACCTACTGGTTGTACTCAGTCATGTAACACTCAAGAAGCCTCTCTCTGTTCAAAACTCAAGAATAGCAAGGTTTATACACACTTTAGTGACCTCTGTTTGTGTCTCTCTCTCTTCCACTATATATGTAATTTGCTTTATAGGAATTTCCTTCTGTTGTACCATTATTTTTATCTGATGATTACTCGCAGTATCTTTTGGAGGTCTAGCACATTAAAAGAAAAAAATACCCCAAGTCCACTCAGAGAAATGAAACCCAAGTGGTACTGATCTGTGATGAAAAGAGAAGAAACTGGTTGAGAAATAGAAGAATTTCACCTATATTCCTTTTTATGCTTTTATAATAATTTTACCACTTAGATATGAAACACACCAGGATTAATTTGACACCATGAGCTCAAACATAAAGCTGGTAAAAAGTCACTTCTGAAGGCCACGTAGTGACCTCATCAAGCTTTAACCAAGAAAAAGGTAGCAAAATATGCCTGAAGAAACTCCTCAAATTGTAACTCTCCTGCACTTCAAAGAAAGGTACAAGGTTTATTTAGAAGGTTTTCATGACAGATTGCTGATCCAATAGATGCAGCAATTTTAGATACATCTTACATAATAAGGTTAATTTACTGGTTATTTTTAAATAACCACTTGGAACAATGTGTTGCAAGTTACTGAAATAGAACATTAATAGAAACACTGAATAATCTTCCACTTTTTGAACTATTTTATTTACTATTCCAAAATGGGAGAAGAATAATTTTTAGCATTGTTCATAACAGCAGGAGTGCAGAGCTTTGAATTTTTGAAATTAATTTTTATGGTTCATTCTTGGTGTCTGACTTACAAATCCATTCATACCATTAAAAAAAAAAAAAAATTGTGGTATCTTTATTGAATAACTAGTAAGTTTGACAAGATATGCTGCTTTAAGGAAGCAGAGATACTAGAAGTCTTGGAGGGAAAGGATTTATCAAACCTGAAAGCAAACAGAATTTAGAGTTGCCGCAATTGTTTCATGTAAATAAAATATGGGAGAAGGAAAAGAGGAAAAGAGAAATGGAGAAAAATAACTGTACACTGGCTCACACAAACCTTCAGGCAAAGGTTGCAGAAGTTTGAAGGAAATAGTTAGATATATTTTATATTTTCTAAACCTAACAGCCTGATGCAAAAATTCATATCACACCAGTAAAAAGAAATTACCATTTGTTGAAGTTTTGACTCACATTTCACATGGCTCACATATGAAAAGAGCACTTGAAAAGATTATACAATCTGTGTGAAAAGCTGTCAGAAGAACAGCTATATGAACCCTGACAATATATTTATTGACTAGGATGCTCGAGTTGGATGTACCATTACCAAGTTTTCTGATGTTACCAAAGTAGGAGGTGGTGTTCACTGTCTTAAGGGACAAGGTGTCTCACAGAGGAATCTAGTTTGGAGGAAGAATTGGACAATTTTCATCAGTATGAAACTTAATGAGCTGTTGCCAGGTTCAGAAGGAGGGCAAACCCCATCCTGGGATGTATCAAACACAGCACAGCCAGACAGTCAACAGAGGCGATTGTGCTGCTGTATTTAGTGAGAGCAGTTCTGGGCCACACAGTGTAAGAAGGATGTGAAGGCACTGGGATGCACCCAGAGGAGGGCAGTGGAGCTGCTGGAGGGGCTGTCCTGTGAGGGGCAGCTGGGGAGTCTGGGTTTGTCCAGTTTGGAGAAAAGGAGGCTGAGGGGTGACCTCACTGCTCTCTGCAGCTTCCTGGGGAGGGGAAGTGGAGATGGAGGTGCTGCTCTCTCCCCTCTGGGATCCAGTGGCAGGACACACGGGAAGGGCTCAGAGACATGCCAGGGGACATTCAGACTGTTTACTGAAAGGAACAACTTCCTTGAGAATTGAGCAGTGCCCCAGCTTGTCACCATTTAACAGGCATTTGGACAATGTTCTTAATAATATACAGAAACACACACAGAATCTGAAACTTAATTTGAGGTCCAAAGGCATGATATATCAAAAGTGCTTCTGCACTTGAAGAGTTCAGACAGTATTAAATTCACATCTGTATCAAAGACTACTAATTAATTACCCTGATTCTTGGAAGAAAACTTACTCAATTGCAACATATACACCCTGGATCATGTGATTTCTGGCTGGTTTAAGAGCCACCATTTATTTTAAAGATCTATTATTTTTGTTTAGTTTCTGGTATTTGTGGGTGGTGACTGTCACATAACCTTTTAGCAGGCCCCTTCAGTACACTCACAGGTCTCATCATCACACTGATATGGTTAAATATGAAGGAATAATGTGCAAGATGCATTCAACCCCCTGGTGTTGTGTTTTTGCTAACAGGCTGAGAGGTTCCCTGTATTTGCTCTGGTGCCACAGCTGGATTTATGTTCTCTTAGTTACTATTATTACCTTCAGGGTGTAACTGGCATGGCACTGTTCCTGTCTTGAAGGATGATAGTTGCTCTTGGGTGAATTGTGTTTTTATGAGCACAATGAAGTGAAAATTGTTCCCATGAGCCCACTGTCCTGCAAAAGTATTCATATGCAACTTTCTGATTCTTTGAAAGTCTTCTACATCCTAAAAACCTGTCTGGTATGATTTGACACTTTTGCCCAGGTTTCTGATAAAACTACAAAATAGCTTTGGCCAATTGTAATTATTTTTCTTTCTGCCTTTTAACATTTTTACTTTTTTCCACTTTTTTTACATTTTTATGGTTATTCATAGGTGATGCCAGCTTCCAATTTATTTAATTTCATCTGCATCAGTCAATATGTTGTTAACTCAGTAAGTCTTTTAGATTAGTGAGGGAGGAGAACAGCAGGGAATAAGTGAACTGTCTTAGAAATTAAATATCATGACTTCCATAGCCTCTATGTTTAANAGTATGTTCAATAAATTACAAAGGTTTGTTTTGTTTTGGTTTGGTTTTTTTTTTCCTTAATGCACAGCTTAAAATTATTAATAATTAAAAAATAATAAAATTTATAGAATTTCTAGTGGTTATTGGTGTATTTTCTTTCAAAAACTCCCCTTGCAAGTAATTTCTATGTGTTTTGACTGAGCAGCTCTTGCAAACAGTACTCTCTACCAGTGCACAGGCCAGATATCCTGCGTAAAATTCAGAGATGTGAGGGCATTGTCCAAACACTTCTGGAACTCTGCCAGGCTGCTGCCATGACCACTGCCTTGGGGAGCCTGTTCCGGTGTCCAAACACCCTCTGGGTGAAGAAGCTTTTCCTGATACCCAGCCCTGAATCAACTTCATGCCATTCCTCCCCTGCTGTATCTCTGGTCATCTCTTCCTCTCTGTTCACAGGTTTCCTCAGGACTACAATGCTATTACANTACACACCTCATTAAGTAAGAAATTCGCAATATCATGTTGCCTTAATATTAATCAAAACACTATTAACTGTTCACCATATTAATTCCTTCATCTGCTTATTCTGGAATGGCAGTCTAATTTTACTACCATTTAACACACTAATGAGTTATTTGCTTTTCCAAGTTATAAAAAAAGTTACCTTTTAAAAGTATGTTCAATAAATTACAAANCCAGATATCCTGCGTAAAATTCAGAGATGTGAGGGCATTGTCCAAACACTTCTGGAACTCTGCCAGGCTGCTGCCATGACCACTGCCTTGGGGAGCCTGTTCCGGTGTCCAAACACCCTCTGGGTGAAGAAGCTTTTCCTGATACCCAGCCCTGAATCAACTTCATGCCATTCCTCCCCTGCTGTATCTCTGGTCATCTCTTCCTCTCTGTTCACAGGTTTCCTCAGGACTACAATGCTATTACAAAACTGACACGTAAGTGGCACAGTTGTAATAAGATTATGCCATTGGACATACATAGCACAGAAAAGGCAAATTTAGCTGGGGATTATGCAGATTTAGACGGGGTAGAATTGATTACCACTCTCTGCCAAGTGTTCTTTAATCTGAATCTACCCAGTGCGTAGAGAGAGCTAAAGCAGGGAATCTCACTGTTTCAAGTCTCCAGACTTTTAATCCATTTGGTCTTAATAAAAGAAAGACCTAATCCTCTGCTTGCTCCATAGAAATTTTCCTGTTCATTTAAGACCTTGATCCCCCACTTTTAGAGGTTTTCCAACCAATAAACGTATTTGTGGACACATAAAGAAACTTTTCCTTTCGAAGCCACAATAGTTAGAACGGAATTCTTGAAATGAAGAGAGGGGAAGATGTGGAAGGGAATTTGCTCTGATATTCATATAATTGTTGCCATGAAAATTCTGCTCCCCAGGTAAAGGTCATCTAAGCAATGCACAGGTAAGAAAATGAAGGACCAGAGTAAACTGAATTCCATACAAATACCAGAACTCTGAGACCCATGAGATTGATGACATGAAATGACTAACCTGTAACGAGGACATCAGTTTAATTATCATACTGGAGACTGGAGACAGGAAAAAGAACAGAGTAAGGCAGCCACTCCTAATGCTAGTATCAGCATTGACCAAGATGTCAATGTTTAACAAAACCAGTGACTTCCTTCCCCAGGAAGGAAGCAAAGAAGAAACATCCTACCAAGAAAAACTCAGTGGAAAGAAAAAACTAGACAATGTGAGCAAATGACACAGTAAACTCAGTAAAATGGCAAACAAAATTATTAAAAAGCACCTTTTGAAAAATTCTAGTTGCATTACAAATTAAAATAGATGGCATCATAATCAGAGATAGAAGAAACGTGAAAAACATAAGCATAAAGGTCTTGGGAGACAGAGAAATATCTCAAAAGGGACATAAGAAAAGAATAATCAGCCATGACCTCAATAACTCTCAACCAGGAATGCTGTCAGGGAAAACAGAGCACCAACAGATCAGCAGGCTGTAAAAGGGATAGAACAACACATGGCCTTATTAGAAGACAGGTAAGTTGCCTGTGTGTGTACTCACAGTGGAAGGGCTTTCAGCATTTTCAGAAACTCCTCTCTGAGGATGCATATATCAGAAGCGGTAACTCAAACTTAAGCAGCAACTAAAGACCTTACAAAACAAGCAAACAAAATAAATAGCAACAACTGCCACACTTATTCCCAAGCAATTAAATGAAATCTAATTAACTATTTCCCAATTAAATAGTTGAATCAAGTGGCTTCAGTGCATCATCACTTAACAAATTCTTTGGTACCTAAAGATTAAAAAGTGATAAACATGATGTTAACTCTTTTTTCAAGACTATGTAAGGGGATACTCAGGAACCTAGAGATAGTAAAGACAACTTATATTCTGAACAAAATAACTTAAAAAAACATAGTAAAGAACAGAGTTAATGGCCTTGGCTTTTGCAAATTGTGTGAATCCTTTCAGATGACAAAGCCTACTCTACCTCAGTCTCTGGAGGAAACTTCCAGGTCAGCACAGGTTCTCAGAGATTACCATTTGATGGGTTGCAATGTCACCACAGACAAAAGCAGAAGGCAAATTCCCATTGTAGTGATGACTTGATACCCTCATGGAGGGAAAAGACAGTGGCCGTACAGTATCAGTATAACAGACAGATACACTGCCTTTTCCTGTGCCAAAATGACAGAACTACAGAATTGTGCTAAGTATGGTGTTAAAGCTGTTTTTCAGGAAAGTTAGGAGGAACTCATCTAAACACAAGTACAGACTGGTGCCCTTCCTTACGTATTTGGGAAATGGCATGCAAAGAAATGCACACACTGGACTGGAAGGAGAAAGGGGTCAGAATATATTGTGCAGGTGGTACCAGTTTGATTTGTTCAACAATGGCTTGTCCAGACATACAGAACACTGTATCAACAAGAGGGGAAAGATTAGAATTTGAACCATTAACCAGACCTGGGCACTTTGAGGAGCAGATCATGAATGAATTTATCTTGGTGACAGAGAAGAAACTCATTGCAAAAGTAGAAGGCAGGATGCAAAATCACCTCTGGGAGACTGTGCCTCTGCTCTCAGGAAAAAGCAAATGCCAAACTCCTATCCTTCTGCATCTGAAACTGCACTTCCCTCACTTCTGCCCAGACTATCATACTCATATTTCATACAAGACATAACCTGCTTCTGCCCCTCTACCATAAAAAAAGAAAAAGCACTTTTTCTGTAAAAAAAGATCCACTATTTCCTCTACCAAAATAGAAAATTAGGAATGCTAACATATTACCTACCAGGTGATAGGTATTCCTCTTGGCATCAGACCATCACCCATCATGGAAAAACTTGGTGAATTGCAGACCTTTGATCAGTTGCTGTTCCTCCTCATTGTAGTAAAGAATGACCTACACAAATCTTTCTTTCCTGTTTCTTGTGCCTCCCTCCCACCCGAACACTGGCAGCTCTGCTCTCCAGCGAGTTATTGACTCCGATCATGTTTCCAGAGCAACAAAATAGTCCTTCCCTAGGGCTGTAGTTTTTGCAGCAAATGTCATTCATTCTCCAGCAGGCAGTGGCTATAAATATTTAACTGCCCATCCCTGATTTAGTACTGATTTCTGTACATACTACCAGGTTGTTACCTATTTGTTTCACAGATCTGTGGTGTGCCACTCACAGATTTGGTCAAGGTGCTAGGTAGAAAAATGGAAAAAATAAAAAAGAACCTTCAATCCTGCCCCACTGATTACAAAAATAATGACTTGGCATCTAAGAACCTGGTATTTATTGTTATGGCTAGTGGTGAAAAGGCGAAGTCCCACTGAATATATGTTTGAAGGTGCATTGTTAGGGCAGAAATTGATTTAAAATGGAAAACATATCCATTTTAAATAGAGATAAGCATACATTGGTTATCTGGGCATCATGCTCAAGTGATGTTTGGGAGCTTGATGCCTCCCTATGCAGTGGCTCATGATGACAAGGTTGAAAAGCTAAATGAAGAACACACATTCTACTGTTTTTTTCATGAATCAAAGAATTACTGGGTTTTAGAAACACCTTCAAAAGTCAGTGATGTTTTGAACAACCTCAGTAAGTTTTTTTGAAGGAAATTACAGCTGTGCTTCTTTCAAACTACTGTCTCACTTGTTCCAAAGCTCCTAATCCATACAATCCCTGTGACCAGATTAAATGAGAGAATGAGACAAAAGGATTTAAGGAGTTGTATATATATCTGCATATATCTGGAGAAGTGGGAAAGCAGTACCATGCAAGCTCTGGATAAAAGAAAACAACCTCACACTAATGTCAAAAGACAGAACAATCCAATGTTTTTTCCCTACAAGGCAAAATCACCATGTTATATAGTTGTTGCATAAATACAACCTTTCCCCCCTATTGAAATGCATTCTGGTTTACGTAATGCCATCATTTATAATTTTTTGTGTAATCAACCATGAAGCCACACTACTTTTAAATCTACTTAGTACCAGTTCTTTCATACTTAACAGAAACAGAGTTTCCCCAAAACTACCATTTTAACATCATTATGAATTTGCTATGAATATGCTATGTTTAGCCTGATTAACCAGTTTGATGATATCATTATAGCTCTGGGTAATTCTCCAGGATTGATTTAGCATGGGCAAAGTGCTCCTTCTGAATTTGGCTGGGATAACGGTTAATTTTATTCATGGTAGCTAGCATAGGGCTGTGTTTTGTATTTATTCTGGAAAGTGTTGATAACTTGGGGATATTTTTATTATTGCTGGGCAGGCTTGCACTGAGCCACGCCCTTTTCTTCACCCCACCAGTGAGAAGGTGCACAAGGAGTTGGGAGGGGACACAGCCAGGACAGCTGACCTCAACTGAGCAAAGGGATATTCCAGAACATATGACATCATGCTCAGCATATGAAGCTGAGGAGAAGAAACAACAGAAGGACTCTGAAGTGTGGTGTTTTTCTTTTTGAGGATGGTGTTTTTCTTTCTGAGTCACCACTACTGTGATGGGGCCTTGCTCACCTAGGGATGGCTAAATAACTGCCCAGCCATGGGAAGCAGTGAATGAATTTCTTGTTTTGCTCTGCATGTGTGTTCCTTCTGTTTTTCCTATTAAATTGTCCTTATATCAAGGCACAGTTTTGTAATTTTTTTTTCTCTTCCAGTTCCCTTACCCATCCCACCACAGAGGAATGAGTGAACAGCTGTGTGGGGCTTAGTTGCTGGCTGGGATTAAATAATCAAAGTACTTCATTAATATAAGATATTGCTTCTGGTGCTTGAAGAGTAGCCAGCTGCAAGTTGCTAAGTCAGAGTTCCACTTGAAAAAGAAATAGACACTGAGTGCAGCAAACTAAAGAGCCCAAGTCACCTGTGACCACACCACAAGCAGCATTAAGCCAAAAGAGACTCTACTGAATACAGTTATTAACAAAGATGCCTCTGTAAGAAAGGTATACAGATCTCAAAAAGTAACTGGGGACCAAAAACATGGTTATTGTTCTAGCTCCTCTCAACCACGTCCTTGTTTTTCACAGGTGCAGTCACACAGAAAGTAACTGCTCATAATTTTGTTGCTCTTAGGAGTAAAATGTAAGTTCAAAGGCTTCTGGCAAATGAGAACTTTTATTTTCCTCACTGAGGGCTCAGCAAA
Organism: Aegithalos caudatus; assembly: GCA_013389925.1. Lineage (NCBI taxonomy): Eukaryota > Metazoa > Chordata > Aves > Passeriformes > Aegithalidae > Aegithalos > Aegithalos caudatus. Next base: position 44,273 of record WEIU01000015.1, on the reverse strand, counting down.
TATTTCTGCACCCCAGCTAGATTTTTATAATCCCATGCAAGAATTTGTTCCTATGATTGTTACACATCAGTACTGGGAATGTTATTTCCCCTCCTTTTGCTTCAGCTATTAAAGCAAAATAATTGCAGACAAACACTGTAAATGCAGAAAGTTAGGCACCTTTTAGAAAATTGCCTCAGTAATTTCAAAGAGTACAAAATAAACTTCTCACTTCTTAACATCTGCAAACCTATCCCTAGCCAGTTACTGCTTAGCTACATACTTCCTGTTACAGCTCTGAAGCAGCAATTTGCATGTGTATGTCCAGTGTATATACATATGTTAAAATAAAGTAAGAACTGCCAACAGAAAATTATTTGAAACTAACTCAGCTGCATGACTTTTAATCTCATCCATCTGAAGTGTTAAGGAAAGATTCACTACCCTGTGAATTCATCAGTGCAGAGTATAATTCACATTCTTTATAAAACACTCAATTTGCATGTCCTAGTGATAATTTCTGTCAAGTACTCCATGACAAGCTGTGGGCAGCATCATGCACAGCAATGAGTAGTCAGAGTGCCCTTCATCTAAGGAAACATGGAAGAAAACAGGAGCTGCATATTTCACTGGAGAGACATCCAGAACAAACACAGAAAATGCATATGTGAAAACCAAAGAAAAAGAGAGAAAAATGAGAAGAAGGAGGTGTGACTGAAGAGAGGGTAGAGAACTAGTACATAAAGAGGCACTGAAATGATGTATAAAGACAGACAGAACATAAAAGAGGAATCCTAGAAAAGAGAGGAGAAACTCTAGATGTGGAAAGTATCTCCTGTCAAGTAGAAATACTCCCTCTTACAAAAGTAGTAATTAGTTTAATAAGTCTTATCCAGATACTTACTATAAAGATGTTTTCCTGGGATTTTAGTTTCAAGGATCAAAACGCAAGACTCAGTTTCTCCCTCTAAACATTGAAGCTATTGACAAATACTTTATACCAGTGGAGCACACAAAGCTATGGGGAATGGTCAACAATCCATCTTGGACACTTGCACAGAGAAAGGAAACAAAGATCATTCCTGTACAAAAAAACAGGTATCAATCACTTATGACCCTGTCATTTGGACTTCATGTCGTATGGAGAACATGGGCCCAAAATACCTTGCTATGGACAGTGTGCAGGAGGGACAAAGGAGAAAATGTAGTGTTTCTACAAACTCCAGAAGAGGTATATTCTCATTTCTTTGGCAGCTTTGCTTCTCTTTGAGATCACTCACCTGACCTCATCCTCCACATCACATAGCTCTGCACGAGCTCTAGGAAATCCAGCCCCACCCCCAGTGTCATTTTTACTATGCCATTATCATATTGTGTCATTATCATATTATTATTTTATTATGATTACACCTAGAATTATCCTGACCTGGTAACTCTGCACAATTGGCAGAGTACGGGGGCTTTTTTTATTGTATTGGAAATAAAAACCTTTTCATCTTTCAAATAAAACGCTTTTGACGTCTGTAGCAACAATGACACTTCCGGTTCCCATGCCACCGGGACTGGAAGTGGCCATGATGGTGACCGGAAGGAAGCTGTCTTCGTTGCTGGTACCTCACAGGACTGGGCCTTGCCGGTCAAACACGGGCCCCGCACTGTATCTGAGATTGACAAATCCAATTCATCATCTGAAACAACCCTCTTGTTAACCAGAGGAGTCCAGTGATTCCTCAAGCTCTGAGGATTACTGGACAGAGGGGCAGAAGCTTGCTACTAGGGATGGAAATTGGGAAATAGCAGAAAAATTAGTGGCACCAGTTATTTTCAAATGGGGAAGGAGCCCAAAACGGGAAGCAATACCCTATGGGGAATTGAAAGAGCTTTGCAAATCTTGCAAAGACTAGGGACAAAGGTTACCTTACTTTAAAAAATTTACTCAATGTAATTTTCTCGGCCCGTGTGCTTGTGCCGCATGATCTCTGGCATGTAATGTCTCTCCTCCTCTTGCCTACTGAACTCCTTTTGTGGGAGTTACTGTGGAAAAAACAACTAAAGGCTTTAATTAAGAACTATAGAAATGAGGGGACAAGGGCCCATTTAACTATTCATCTGTTGAGTGGAGAGTGGCATTTTGAAAAACTGCAAGATCAGACCAAAGATATTCCTAGGGTCATTCTCGAAGACATAAAACATGCTGCCCAAACCACCTTATTCCAGATCCCAGATGGCACCACTCCACAACAGAATTTTGCTGATGCACTGATCCACCTTAGTTTTTACCTCAGCATATGCCTATTGCTCAGGATTTTCTATTACCAGACTCTACAGATATTGTCCCAGAAAATCCTACTAATTTCTGGAGAGATTGTGGGCCATGACAGATCCATCATAGAATGTGGCCTATTAAACAAGGGGGATGAAGTCTTTCTTTTAGGAGTGGCAGACACTGGAGAATATGTTACAATCACTGCCTGTTCTGAATGGCTAGATGAATGGGAGCTCATCCCAGCAAACAGTGTCATCTCAGGGATGGAAGGAGAAGCCAAGTCAATGAGGAGTAAGACAACCATCCTCACTGAGGGACCGGAAGGCCAGATCACAACAGTAAGGCCACTCACAATAAGAGCATCTATCACACTGTGGGGCATGAATATTTTGTCACAATAGGAAGCCAGGCTAGAAATCCCTTCTCCATCATGGGACTTCAAGTCAGGGCTACTGTAGAGCATGCCACCCCTCCATTAATGTGGAAATCTGATGGCCTGGTTTGGATGGATCAATGGCCTCTGACTGAGACCAAGTTCAAAGTGCTCAAATCCCTTGCAGAAGAGCAATTACTTAAAGGACACATTAGTACCATCCAACAGCCCATGGAATACACTGGTTTTTGTAATCAAAAACTTGGTGAAGACAAATGGCACCTCTTACAAGACCTTAGGAAAGTTAATGCTGTCATTGAGGACATGGGGCCCCTCCAGCCTGGGCTACCCTCAGCCTCAGTGTTACCCTGAGACTGGAAATTAGCTATTATTGATATTAAAGACTGGTTTTTTAATATTTCACTTCACCCCCGAGATGTACCAAGGTTTGCCTTTTCTGTACTGTCTTTAAATAGACAAACCCCTCTCAAACGCTACCATTGGCTGGTTCTGCCACAGGGCATGAAAAACTCACCTGTGATTTGCCAAATGTATGTAGCACATATTCTTTCACTTTCCAGATAGGATCATTCTACATTACATGGATGATAAATGATTTGTGCTGAAACTGACTCTTTCATTGAGCTGGTACTCAAAAATGCTATTCAGACTCATGAAGAAGCAGAATTTCAAATAGCTAAAGAAAAAAATCCAACACACCTCCCCATGGACCTACCTAGGACTCCGGATCAGCGCATGGACTGTCACACTCCAGCATGTCTCCATCAAGGACAACCCTAGAACTCTAAGGTATCTACATCAATTATGCAGCAACATAAATTGGGTTTATCCACTGCTAGGAATCACAACAGAGGACCTTGCACTGCTCTTTAATCTCCTGTGAGGCTGCAAGGACCTCGACTTGCCAAGAACCATTGTGCTGGAGGGGCGGGAATCCATCCAAAAGGCAGGCTCATAGGGTGGATCCTGCTTTACCATTCCAATTTGTAGTTCTGGGTAAGTCACTCAGATTTCATGGATTAATTTTTCAATGGGATCCCACACCAAAAGATCAGTTCCTAATCATTGAATGGGTATTTAGTCCCATCATCCAACCAAAAGTATAATAACACTGCAAGGAGTGATGGCTCAACTCATTATAAGAGCTAGAGAATTATTTGAATTATTAAACCATAGAATTATTTAGGTTTGAAAAGACCTTTCAGATTGAGTCTGACCCAGTGTTGTCCAGTCTGCCACTAAACCATGTTCCTTAGAGCCCCAGATGGGATCACCAAACTTTTCAAACACTGAGGATGGACTGGGTGGGTCTTGTCTATTGTAAAAGGAATTTTGGGGATTTTAGTTGTTATCATCATCGTTTCACGGATGTTTTCTTGCCTAGTTAAATGCCTGGGAATATCCATAGGAGAAGTCTCTAATAAATAAAGGGGAGCTGTGGAAGCCTGTGGGCCTGCTAGGGGCCCTCCTGGGGCTATGCCTTGTAAGAATAGAAGTCCTAAGCTTGCCTATGATCCCCCTGTTTAACTGACAGATTGTCAGTCAA
>WEIU01000014.1:0-12121 GCA_013389925.1 Aegithalos caudatus | reverse complement strand
GTGTATGATAGGACTAGAAATCTGTAGTAACAGCCAAAAGCTTGTGAAAGCCCAGTCTTGAGGCATAGCTGTGTTTAGTCCTAATTCAGGTTCAGCTGCTGGGGGCAGAACAGAGCTCATGTCTCACCAATACAGTGGGTACTGATGTGAACAATTCCAGCCAGGGGGAATCTGACACAATTTTTGCAGAGCCATTGCAGTAGTTACAATCAGTGTTATGTTGGATGTACCTGATTTTTCATCTTGTTTGACCTCGACTTACAGCAATTGTATCTTTATTACAACTTGGTTTGCTCGATTAAAAACCCTAATTTTATTGATTTTCTGTCCCCACAGTGGGTATTTGTCACCTGTGNAAAAAAACCACAAAAAGGAGCAAAAAAGACAGTGATAATGCTGTTTTAGTGTGTTGGGTCCTGCTGGTGTGCTGGCCTGTGCCCACCATCCCACTGTGCCTGTGCCTGCTGCTGGGGAAGATGCTGCAGGGATCCTGCCAGCCCTGAGCCCGGGAAATGTCCTGGTATGGGCATGGCTGCAGGGATCCTCTCAGCCCTGAGCCTGAGCCCGGGGAGCATGTGAGGTGGCAGGGGCTGTTCCTGTGGGGAACTCCAAGCTCCTGTGCCCACAGCCAGAGCTGGCAGCCACCCGAGCTGCAACCATGTGGGTCCTGGTTGGAGCAAAAACTCAAAACACGTGTAGTTCCTTTCATTTTTTTTATGGTAGGGCTAGAAATCTGTAGTAACAGCCAAAAGCTTGTGAAAGCCCAGTCTTGAGGCATAGCTGTGTTTAGTCCTAATTCAGGTTCAGCTGCTGGGGGCAGAACAGAGCTCATGTCTCACCAATACAGTGGGTACTGATGTGAACAATTCCAGCCAGGGGGAATCTGACACAATTTTTGCAGAGCCATTGCAGTAGTTACAATCAGTGTTATGTTGGATGTACCTGATTTTTCATCTTGTTTGACCTCGACTTACAGCAATTGTATCTTTATTACAACTTGGTTTGCTCGATTAAAAACCCTAATTTTATTGATTTTCTGTCCCCACAGTGGGTATTTGTCACCTGTGACTCAATAACCCTTTTGCCTCCTACACAGCCACCCAAGTGACATTCCTTACCTCCTTGCTCCAAAGCATGTTGTCAAATCTTTAGTGTCCTCATGGCTTCTGCAATTTGCCAACACCTATCAGCCCTTGTCTGCTGATCTCAGTCCATCTGTTCGGTGATCATCCTTAATGTTCATCCCTATTTTCCCATCCGTACACTGCCATACAGGCTCGTTGAGTAAAACTGTATGTCTGATTTTAGGGTGAATGAAGCAATGAGCCACCCTTGTAAGAAACAAACCTGTCTGATGTTGTTTCAATACTTCTAATTGCCTTTGAGATGTATCACGAGGGGGTTTGCAATCATTCAGCAATACTATCTACAATTACATCCTTCAAGTTCTTTCCATTCATATGGACCTGTCTGACTCAGATCTCTTAAATGTGTCTGCTACAAGCAGTAATGTTATTATTATCAACTGTAGTTGTTGAGCCAGACAAGATTGATAACTTGACAGGTTCAGGTTTTGACAAGCCTTGTGTAAGGTTCATAAAAACTGTCAAGGGCAGCAGGATATAAATCAAGTCCTGTTCAGCTCCTCAGTGTCCCACTGGCAGCTGAGCTTGACATGTGCTGCCAGGGGCTGCAGGATCTCTCCATCATAGCCAGTACTAGAGCAGCTTTTTCCACGTCTTCATAACTTCCCTGAGTCCTGGCATCATGAAAATTGGTGCTGGAGCCCAGTGCTCCTTCCTCAGAGCTTTAGAAGTGCCTGTAAGGGAGATGCTTAAAATGTGCATCACTTTGGCCACTGCTCTGAGTGTGCTCCTGGGGGTTCTTGCACTGGTGAATATTTTATTGTGATATATAATTGTGTCTTTAAGCTTTTTTCCAAATCCATCCTGTACTTCCCCAGAGACCCCCAGGTCAGCCTGCATAGCTTAGGGCAGTGCTGTGCTGCAGCTGTACCTCGAGGCTCCGTGAACCCCTTGTCCCTGCTGACAGCCAAGCAGGAACATCCCAGTGTTGGTCACATGTCCTAAGGTTCCTCCCACCTTGGTTCGAAGAAGTGCAATGTAGACTTCTGCCCAGTCTAGCTCATCCTAGAATAAAAAATTACAGATGTCTTTAATTCCAATTGTTAAATTTTTGTTTATATTACCTGCTGATTAGGAGCCACCACCACAAAAGGGTTTGGCACAAGTGACTGAGTAGAAGGCAGTCTTTACCTCTGATGGTTTTATCCACCTGGTAATGTCAGTATTTCAGTGACCTGTGGGACAGCTGCTCCTGGAATGCACAAACCCAAGGCCTGTCTGATAGTGCAGTTATCACCCACTGTTGCAGAGGAGCCTGGTTTGTGGCTGCAGTCTCAGAGACAGTGCAGATAGTACTTGCTGTCTACTCACTTCAGTTAGGATCTTTTCATACTAGATAATTAAATATTAAGAAAATAACCCCAAACATTTAAACCAAACCATGTGTGTGTTTTGTACATATGGATTTAGCTTCACTCACACACATGATCTGGGGCACTGGTTATTTCTAAATCCAAACTCTGTCACAGGCTGCCCAAGGCAGTGGTGGAGTCACCATCCCTGGGGGGATTTAACAAATGTGTGGATGTGGCACTTGGGGATACGGGTTAGTGGTGGCCTTGGCAGTGCTGTGACTTTGGAGGCAAGGGAGAGGAGGCTGTATCAAACGAGTGGCTGATGTCCAGAGGCCATCACACTGTGCTGCAGCACTGTTTTCCTCTCGCTCTCCTTTATTTTTATTAATCATTTATCCTTCCTTTTTACAGAGAAGCCTGTCTTCATTGCCCATACAGCAGATCATCCAGAGTACAATGCTTAAAGACCAACATTTGGAGTTAATTTACAGAGCTGCACTTTGACTTGACATTTTTATGTTTTGCTGCTTATTTTTCTAATTACAGCTGAAAGAAAATTTGGGATAAGTATCATATAATGAAGGAGCCAAAACCCCAAGGACAACTGGTTTGATGTATTCCCTGCTGAAGGAAGCCATGGGCTTTTGTTCTCTAATTAGTTGGGATTTCTATTTGGTGAGGGGTGGCAGTAGCAGGCCACCTGTGCTGAGCAATGTCATGTTGGTATTAATGAGGGGAACATGGACTCTGCAAAATCTCTGGCAGCACACCACTGGAGTGCTGGTGTGCCTTGCAGGCAGACCAGCAGCTGTGGTTAAGAGCCAGGTATGTGGGGAAAACACCTTTTTGTGTTGGGCACAGGCACAGTCATCGGCTGCTGCAATTCCCCCGCAACCTGCCTGCTCTGCTGATGGGGCTCGGGAGGCTGCACAGCAGAGTGGGGCCACCCAGCTTGGGTCTACTCCCCCTCATTGGGGCTGCTGGCAGACTCCAGGGAAACAGCCTGGAACCACCTGCTGGCTTCTGAAATGTGTTTTCTGTAATACACGTGCAGCAGGTTTGGGAGAGCCTGGCTGTGGGGTAGCAGGTATTGCAGGGAGAAGGCTTTTATCTCAGATGCATCCTGCTTCTACTCTGGTTTGGGATGGGACAATCCCACTTGGGCATCCAAATGCAGTGTTTTTTCTCCCTGGAACGTGACCGTGTATTGAGTTTATCATCTTGTGTTGCTTCTCTTTTTGATTGCATATGAGCAGTTGTTTGAGTTGAGCCAAAAACTCTTCTCTCTCTTCCCTAGATCTTCCTCTCTGTTTCGAAGTGGGAGTTAGAGACCGGCTGTGGCTGAGGATGTAAATGATGTTGGTTCTTTACCATGTCAGATTAACAATGAAATGGATTTTGTCATGCAGTGTGTTCTCCTCTGATCCTTAGGAAAGAACTGCAATGCCAGGGCACTCCTTGGGCACTGCCCACTGAGGGAGGAGCTGCTGCTGGTCATCACTTTTCCTTTCCTTGTAACTATAAATGATGGAGCCAAGAAGCCCTGACTTTTTTTTTCTTATATATATTTTTAAGTATCACACTAAACTGTATCTTTCCCACAGCCCACAAGCTGAAGAAACTGGGTAACCTGAAGGCACAGGATGACATGGAGGGAGCCAGCTCATCCAGCCCCATGGAGGAGCAAGCTCCCAAGCTGGTGATGACACGCATTGATGGCTACGAGTGCCAGCCCATCTTCCTCAATGTCCTGGAGGCCATCGAGCCTGGTGTGGTGTGGGCTGGTCATGACAACAGCCAGCCTGATTCCTTCTCCAACCTGCTGACCAGCCTGAATGAGCTTGGGGAGCGGCAGCTGGTCTACGTGGTCAAATGGGCAAAGGCCCTGCCAGGTGAGAAGGAAAGCAAACAAATCCCCTCCCAGTTCCAAAGCCCATCTGCACTGCTGGGGGCAGGTGCAAAGGGGGTGGTCTGCAGCCCGTGTCCCATCACACAGCTCCTGGGGGACCATCTCCATGGGCAGTGTGTGTGTCCCCTGCCTGGGAAGCAGCCTGTAGCAGCGTGGGACTTGTCTCTAGAGGGGCTGACGATGGGAGAGGGAACTGAGGGCTGATGGAATGTGTTGGAACTTTTACTCTGGGTTCAGATAGCCCCTGGCCAGTGATACTGTATGGGCACAGGGCACTTCCCCCCATGGCAGGGCTGCAGCTGGTTCAGGCTCAGGGTCCTGCTCTTCTCCCCCTCTCTCCATGAAGGATTTGCTCCACTTCCAGGCCGTATCTGCCAGCCATGCAGAACTGCCCTCTAGACAAGGATTAGCCCTGTCCCAGGACCCACCTGAAGTGATAAAAAGGGTAAATTGCAGCATGGCAGAAGAGCAGTGCAGAATCCCAAAGGGCTCTTCCTGGCAGTCACTCAGGTTGCCCATGTGATAGCCTGGTAGGATATATTTATGATGCCTTCAGAGAGGTAATACAGGTCAGGCATTTTCCAGATGCTGGTCAGGAGGTGTAGTAAATGGAGCATTCCAGTGACTGATATGTTAATTGAACTGGATTTGCAAGGCATCGCTGCAAGGTTGGTGACATGCTGCCAGTTCCATGTTCACAGAATCACAGAATTTCTAGGTTGGAAGAGACCTTCAAGATCATCGAGTTCAACCCAACTAGATCATGGCACCAAGTGCCACATCTAGTCTTTTTTAAAGCACATCCAGGGATGGTGACTCCACCACCTCCCCAGGTAGACCATTCCAATACTTTATCACTCTTTCCATGAAAAACTTTTTCCTAATATCTAGCCTATATTTCCCTTGATGACGCTTGAGACTGTGTTCTCTTGTTCTGTCAGTTGGTGCCTGGAGAAAGAGACCAACCCCCACCTGACTACAACCACCTTTCAGGAAGCTGTAGAGAGTGATAAGGGCACCTCTGAGTCTCCTTTTCTCCAAGCTAAAAAACCCCAGCTCCCTCAGTTGTTCCTCATATGGCTTCTGTTCCAAGCCCCTCACCAGCCTTGTTGCCTTCCTCTGGACATGCTCATGCGTCTCAATGTCCTTCCTAAACTGAGGGGCCCAGAACTGTACACACTACCCAAGGTGTGGCCTCACCAGTGCCGAATACAGGGGAAGAATGACCTCCCTGCTCCTGCTGGCCACACTATTCCTGATACAGGCCAGGATGCCATTGGCCTTCTTGGCCACCAGGGCACACTGCTGGCTCATGTTCAGTCAGTTATTGACCAGAACCCCCAGGTCCCTTTCCACCTGGGCACTGTCCAGCCACACTGTCCCCAGCCTATAACGTTGCAGAGGGGTTTTGTGGCCAAAATGCAGGACAGCACATGGACTTATTAAACTTCATCCAATTGGATTCCACCCATCCATCCAATCGCTCCAGGTCTCTCTGCAGAGCCCTCCTACCTTCCAGCAGATCGACACATGCTCCCAGCTTAGTGTCATCTGCAAATTTACTAATGAAAGACTCAATACCCTCATCCATGTCATCAGTAAAAATATTAAACAAAACTGGCCCCAACACAGACCCCTGAGGGACACCACTGGTGACTGGCCGCCAGCTGGATGCAGCACCATTCACCACCACTCTCTGGGCTTGGCCATCCAGCCAGTTCATAACCCAGCAAAGAGTGCTCCTGTCTAAGCCACAGGCTGACAGCTTATCCAGGAATGTGCTGTGGGAGACACAGATCATAGACAACATCCACTGCATCCACCAGGTAGGTCACCTTTTCATAAAAGGAGATCAGGTTGGTCAAACATGACCTACCCCTCCTAAACCCATTCTGGCTGGGTCTGATACCCTGGCCATCCTGTAAATTCTGTGTGATGATACAGTATAAACTGTTTCATTATCTTGCCAGGTACTGAGGTCAGGCTGACTGGTCTATAATTACTAGGATCTTCCTCCTGACCCTTTTTGTGAATGGGTGTCACATTGGCCAGCTTCCAGTCATCTGGAACCTCGCCAGTGAGCCAGGACTGTTGGTAAATTATGGAGAGTGGCTTTGCAAGCTCATCTGCCAGCTCTCTCATCACCCTGGGATGGATCCCATCTGGTCCCATAGATTTATGAATATCCAAGCATCTCAGCAGTTCTCTGACTGTCTCCTCTTGGATAATGGGGGGACCATTCTGTTCCCTGACACTATCAACCAACCCAAGAGGTCAGTAGTCTTGAAGGCAAGTCTTCCCACTAAAAACTGAGGCAAAGTAGGCATTAAGCACTTCTTCCTTCTCCTCATCTGCAGTTACTAAGTTCCCTCCCTCATCCAATAAAGAACAAAGGTTGGTCTTGCCCTTCCTTTTACCGTTAATATATTTGTAAAATAATTTTTAAATTATCCTTTACAGAAGTTGCCAGTTTAAGTTCAAACTGAGCTTTGGCCTCCCTATTTTTTTCCTACATGTTCTAGCACCCTCCTTAAATACTTCTTGAGAGACCTGACCCTCCTTCCAAAGATGATACATCCTCTTTTTATTCCTAAGTTCCTCCAAAATGTCCTTGCCCATCCAGACTGGACGTTTACCTTATCGACTCATCTTTCGGCACACAGGGACAGTCTGTTCCTCTGCCCTCAAGATCTCTGTTTTGAGGCATGCCCACCTTTCTTGAACTCCTTTGTTTTTAAAGGCTGCTTCCCAAGGAACTCTCTGAATAAGTCTCCTAAATAGGCCAAAGTCTGCCCTCCAGAAGTCCAATGTAAGAGTCTTAGTAGTGTTCCTCCTGATATCGTCAAATATCAAGAACTCTATAATTTCATGATCACTCTGCCCCAAGCGGCCTCTAACCATCACATCTCCCACCAGCCTATTGCTATTTGCAAAGAGCAGATCTAACATAGTCCCTCCCCTGGTGGACTCACCCACCAGCTGTGACAAAAAGTTGTCCTCCATACACTCTAAAAATTTCCTGGACTACCTCTTTTCTGCTGTATTAAGTTCCCAGCAGCTGTCCGGCAGGTTGAAATCACCTACAAGAACAAGGGCTGATGATCCTGAAACATTGTCTAGCTGCTTATAGAATAAGTTGTCCACCTCTTCTTCCTGGTTGGGTGGATGATAACAGACTCCTAGTAGGATGTCAGCCTTGTTGGCCTTCCCCTTAATTCTTACCCATAGACATTCAACTCCATCTTCATTAGTTTCAATACCTATGGCATCAGAAGTCTCCTTAATATAAAGGGCCACCCCTCCACTTCTTCATCCTTTCCTGTCTCTTCTGAAGAGCTTGTAGCCATCCAGTGCAGTGCTCCAACTATGTGAGTCTTCCCACCACATTTCCGTGATGGCAACTACATCATAGCTTTGCTGTTGCACAATGGCCTCCATCTCTTCTTGTTTGTTACCCATGCTGCATGCATTGGTATACATGCACCTCAGCTGGGCTACTGATTTCACCCCTAACTCAGGCTTACCACCCTTGGGCCTGCTTCCAGACAGCCCAGCTGCATCCCCTCCCCCCTTCAAACCTAGTTTAAAGCCCTCTCAACGATGTCTGCAAGTTCATGAGCTAAAAACCTTCTGCCCTTAACAGAGAGATGTATCCCATCTGGTTCCAGCAGAGCAGGTGCCATAAAAGTTGCCCCATGATCAAAGAATCTGAAATTTTGCCGATGACACCAACCCTTAAGCCACTTGTTAATGATGTGAGTTCTCCTATTTCTTTCATCATTTTTCTCTGCCACCAAAGCGACTAAGCAGAACACTACCTGTGCCCTTGCCCTATCAACCACTTGACCCAGTGCCCTTAAGTCCCTTTTAATCACTTTGACACTCCTCTTTTTGATCTCATCACTGCCAGCCTGGAGCATCAGCAGTGGGTAATAATCAGAGGGCTGAATCAGCCCAGGAAGTCTCTCAGTGATATCTCATACCCAGGCCCCAGAGAGGCAGCAGACCTCCCTGTGGGATGGGTCCAGGCGACATATGGGGCCCTCTGTTCCCCTCAGAAGAGAGTCACCTACTACGACTACCTTCTTCTTGATGTTAGAAGTGGTGATCCGTCTTACAGATGAATCAAAATTGGGAGGCTCACTGGGCAGATAATTTCCTTCTAAATCATCTGGCTGACTCTCTAGATCCAGGGCCTCATACCTATTCTGAAGTGGCACCTGGCTAGGGGATGGGGGTCAGGAGGAGTTTTTATTATTACCTCCCCGAGCAGGGACCCATTTCCACTCCCCTTCATCTATCAGGTGCCCTTCTATTACCTGAGAGTGGGAGTCATATGAGTCCTCTGACTCTTGGTCAGAGGCCTCCCTTAAAGATGGAAGGGCTGAACTCCACCAGTCTATTTCCGTTTCACTTTCCCTGATACTCCTTAATCTTTCAACTTCCTCCCTAAGCTCAGCCACCAGTGAAAGGAGGTCTTTCACCTGTTCACACCGCAGACAGGCCTCCTCCACAACATCCCCTGAAACCACCGATAAGCTCAAACACTCCAGGCAGGAATGGGTCTTTACAGATGCATCCTTTTTGGAGGGCTCCACTTGGTCACATACACTTGTACCAACCACAGTTTTTGACTGTGTTGAAACCATTACTAACAGAAACCCCAAAACCAACCAGCTAGCAGAAACACCTCAAACAACACACAGCACACCTTATTAGCAAAAAAAACTTGCAATCCTGCCTGCTTGCCCTGCTTGCGTGAACTGCCACACAAACTGCCGTGTCCACACCCCTGTTGTAAAACCAAGGACAAATCCTGCTTCCTCTTTGGCTTATCTACACCAAACATCAAGATCAGACACAGAGACACCACGAAAGCCACCACCTGGCATCTGNTTTTGGAGGGCTCCACTTGGTCACATACACTTGTACCAACCACAGTTTTTGACTGTGTTGAAACCATTACTAACAGAAACCCCAAAACCAACCAGCTAGCAGAAACACCTCAAACAACACACAGCACACCTTATTAGCAAAAAAAACTTGCAATCCTGCCTGCTTGCCCTGCTTGCGTGAACTGCCACACAAACTGCCGTGTCCACACCCCTGTTGTAAAACCAAGGACAAATCCTGCTTCCTCTTTGGCTTATCTACACCAAACATCAAGATCAGACACAGAGACACCACGAAAGCCACCACCTGGCATCTGGGGCTGAGGCTCTACCACTGCAGTAGTGCTGATGGAAAGGGAGAGTGCTTTGGAAAATGTTTTCTATCGTAACCACACCCTTATCAGAGGGTTTTACTCTCCTGAACTGCACCTGATGCCCGACCTCTCAGTGTGTAGTGGTGTCAGCCGCTGCCCTGCTCCCCCCCAGGGCCAGCGCCGACTGTGCCGAACTGGCACCTGGGCAAGGTTCATTCTCTGGCTTATTTGCCTTGAAGAGCTCTCCAAACCACAGAGATCCTTGCCTCAATGGGTTGTAATTATACACTGGAGCTGTTAAATTGCTCTAATATTTCATTAAAATAATGCATGATTGCCTTGAAACTCAGTTATATTTGCCTATTTATAAGTACATTGAAAAAAACAGCACTGGAGGTGATGTAAGCATGCCTGGGGTTTAACTCTGGGCTTCCATCTGGGAATGGTAATTTGAATTTAGTTGCTATTTTTGCTTCTCTTGCAATGCAGCTGAGGTTTCCATGCTCATTCCCACAGTCATTAGATCCATGCAGTGTGTATGGGACAGAAACTGGCACACCTGTAACTACGGCAGGAGGCCTCAAGGCTGCCTGCTGGCTCTGAGCGTCACATTAAAATCCAGTTACTTAAATTTGGTGAAATCCTAATGGGACTTTCTCCCCTCCTTGTGTCCAAAGTCCCCTTTCTTCCCTTCTAGGGGCAGGTTTGTGCTCATCAATCCTTGATTCCCAGTCAAGGTGGGAGCTCCATGTGATGACTCATGTCCTGGGACATGCTGACCTTGGGCTGTGAACTGACCATCTTGTCCTAAGAGGAGTGCTGCAGGAGAGCTGGAGTCTGCATGGAAACAGGCCTGGAAACTGCAGGAACCCAACAGTAATTCATAACATCCCTCTCTCATTGTTTATTAGGATTTTGCAACCTGCATGTGGGTGACCAGATGTCAATAATCCAGTACTCTTGGATGGGCCTGATGGTGTTTGCTATGGGGTGGAGATCCTTCACCAATGTCAATTCCAGGATGCTTTACTTTGCTCCAGACCTGGTCTTCAATGAGTAAGTGTGAAACAACAGCCTAATGCTGAGCTTTGGGTCAGCTCAAGTGACACACTACACTTAGAGCAGTGCAGCCCAGCCCACCCAGCCCAGCCCAGCCTGGCTCTGCCCAGCCTGGCCATGCCCAACTTGCTCCTCACTGCCACCTCCAGGAGCAGTGAGAACACTGTGATGCTTCTCTGGGTCCTTCTGCCTACTCCCTCAGCCTTCCTGTGGGCTGATGCTCACCAGGGCAGCAGCAAAAGCTGGTGTGGGGTGAGGGGCTGCTCCATTTCTGCCTTTCTGCTATGGCATTTGAATTCCAGTTTCCATCTCTTTTGGGCAGCTTGAGTGAGCAGAGACAGAGACAAAATGTACTGTAAGGTCCTGGTGGGCTCTCCTTAGTGTACCATCAGCTTAGAGCTGGGGAGTGTTTGCTGGCACTCAGATAGAAGAGCCAGAACCCAATAACCAAGCACAGCAGCAGGCAAACCCCCACCTGCCTGGGAGCTCCAACTTGGCCTCATATCCCTCACAGACAAAAATGTTTGGGAAATTTGCAGTTGCTCTTCAGACAAATGCTGCAAGTCCCTTGTAGCCATCTGTGTCCAGTGAGGATCACACACAGGCATTTTGGAAAATGCTCCACTCCTGCATGTGGAATCCCTGGGACAGAGCTTGGGCCCTTGGCAGCAGAGTATGCCAGGCAAGAGGGGTTTGCTGGGTCAGGGAGTGTCCTCCCCATCACACGGGTGCACTTTGGTCTCCGTGCCATCTGTACCCATCTCACCCTGCCAGGTACCGCATGCACAAATCCAGGATGTACAGCCAGTGCATCAGGATGCGACACCTCTCCCAGGAATTTGGGTGGCTTCAGATCACACCCCAGGAGTTCCTCTGTATGAAGGTTCTCCTCTTCTTCAGTATTAGTAAGTATCCACACCCTTCCCTCTACAGAGCTCCAACACCTGTTGCTGCATCACCCTTGAGGCATCTGGTGCTTTCCCTGTGCCTGGACTTTCACTTCCCAGAAGGAGGCTGGTGATGCCATCTGCTTCAGTCTTCCTCCTGCTCTCCTGTTGCTGTCACTCTCTGGGTTTCTCTCACTGTTTCCTTCCCATCCCACCCAGTTCCAGTGGATGGTCTGAAGAACCAGAAGCTCTTCGATGAGCTCCGCATGAATTACATTAAGGAACTTGACCGTATCATTGCCTGCAAGAGGAAGAACCCTACCTCCTGCTCCCGGAGGTTTTACCAGCTCACCAAGGTCCTGGATTCCGTGCATCCGGTAAGAGAGGACAGGGAAACGTGCCATCTATACACATAATGTCCATCTAAATGCATAAGAAACAATATAAAAAAGAAACTTTTCGCATTTAGAATGATAATTCTCTGGAACAATCTCCCCATTGTGGGAGGAGTTCAGATGCAGCTGGAGAGAGCACTAGTCTCATCCAGGCTCCCTTTCCCAGGGAAGGTGGGACCTCTGTCGTGTGTCTTCCCAGAGAAAGCACTGCCCAGGGACTTGTTT
>WEIU01000013.1:98678-111374 GCA_013389925.1 Aegithalos caudatus | reverse complement strand
TGGATGGACAGATGGAAGGATGGATGGAGGGTTGGATGAAGGACAGAGGGGTGGACAGATAATGTCTGGGGGGATGGATGTAGGGATGGATGTGTGGAGAGACCGGTAAGTGAGGTGGATGGGCAGTGGCATGAGTGGATGAACAGAGGGGGGTGGATGGAGAGACAGGAAAATGGACAGACAGAGGGGTGGACACACAGGAGGTGGACATGTGATGGGTGGTGGGGTGAGTGGGTGGACAGACCAGGTGGATGGATGGAAAGACAGAGGGATGGGTGAGTGGAGAGACAGGAAAATGGACAGAGGGGTGGGGGGATGGATGGACAGCAAGATGGATGACAGATGGATGGGTGGAGGGATGGAAGGGTGAGTGGGGGGAAAGATGGGTAAGTGGACAGACAGCAGGATGGATGGACAGAGGGATGTGTGAACAGGCAGAGGGGTGGACAGACAGGCCTATTTTCAGCCAATAGCCCAGCCCAGTTTTCGTGCCCTTCCCAGTCCAATCTCTGCCAGCTGCCTCCTGCCTCAATTTCCCCAACTGGTCAACATCCCCTGAGAGGAGCCAGATCACCCCCGCCTGGGAACATCCCAGCCTGATGATGTGACATGAATGTCACACTTGTCCTCAGCTCCTTGCCTGGGGACTCAGGTTGAATTTAGCCCCAGGGTGGCACCCCAGGAGTCACCACCCCTGTGCCAGCTTTGGTGGGTGGGAGGGCAGCACATCCCGCAGATGGTGACAGCAGGACTTCTCCCTGGCAGGAGATGACAGCCAGGAAAGCCACGTGTTCCCTGGGTAATTGTTTGTTCCTGTCAGCTCGGGTATTTTTGGAGCTTTTCCTTCCTCTGCTCTCCCGTTCCTTTTTGGAAGCAGCAGCTGGTGAAGAGTAGTGGGTGCCCCTGGGCCCGGGGGAAGGGGGATCCCTGTCAGCCACAGGCAGGTTCTGGCACTAAACGGTCTATTAGAATAGAATAAGATCAATTTATAATATATATAATATAATGTATAAATACATTATATTTAATTTATGTAATTACTACACACAGTGGTGCCAGCCACCCCAGACAGCCCCCAGGCTCCCAACCTGGTGTCAGTCGAGGATCTTTGGGATCCCAGAGCTTTGTGCCAACCCCCAGGTGTGAATTCCCTATCCCTGAGTGAAGCATCTCCTGGAGCCCTGTGATTCCTTGGGAACATGGCTGCCAGTGACGTAGCTGGTGAGCTTCCTTCGGGCAAAAAGCCACCCAACGTGTCACCCTTTCGGTGGCACAGGGCAGGCAGCCGAGCCAGGGGGACCCCAGTTGTTTTCCGAGGCGCTGATGTCCCCTGCCTCAGTTTCCCCGAGGCTTCTGGTGCCGTCTGGCCTCCTCCCAGCCCTGCCGGGCACGTGGCGCTGGCGGCAGCCCCACGTCCCCTCCAGCGCTGGTGGCGGGTGACAAGCGGCTGGCGAGTGGCACGTCTCCGAAATCAAATTACCTTTGATGTCGCCAGGGCTATTTTCATCCCTCCTCGGTCACGTTGGTCCTGCACCCGCTGGCAGCCGCGTCATTTAACCGTTCTCCGGGTGCTGTGTCATTCCCTCCCCGCCTGGTCCCCTCCTGGCAGCCCCGAGGTCACCCCCGGGCCCCCCACCCCCCGGCATCGGTACCTGCCTGTGCTCACCTCCGTTTGCCCCCCCGCAGCCAGAAGCGGGGGCAGACCCCCACCCAGCTTGGTGAAGCTGGGGGTTCAGCCAGAATTGGGGGGCGGGTTTCCCATGGAGCAGAGCAGGATCAGAGGGCTCCCTGCACCCCCCGATGGGTAGGATGGGAACCAGCCCCACAGTGCCCCCACTGTGGGGGTAGACAGGGCTGGGATGCAACGGGAATGTTTTGGGGCTCTGTAGGATTTGGGGAGGGTGGGCATCTCCTCCACCCCTGGGGCTGTTTTTGGGCAGGGAGCATTACAAGCCCCGATCCAGGAATGTCCCTGTCCTGTCTGCGGGAAATCTGGGTCAGTGGTTTGGGAGAGCCTTAACCCTGGTACTGCTGGGCTGGTGCCACCCAGCTGGGACTCGAGTGGGGAGCAGGGTCCCCCAGATCACAGGTTTTCCTCTAGATATGGATGGTAACATCATCTGTTTCTCCAAATAAATCCCAAATCAAAAGTGTGTGTATGGGGGGTAACACTCCCTCAAGAGAGGAAGCCTGGTCATTTGGGGTTGCAAGCTGTCCCAGAGCAGCAGGTTTTTTGGGGGAGCCTTTTCTCCCCTCTGATGTCCACCTCCTGCTCATATCTGATCCCTCACCCTCATTTTGCATGGGGGAATCCCAGCACTTTTCCCACCTGGCAGATGGGGGGAGTTAGGGAGGGCAACCAGGACTGGGGTCCTCCCACCCCCTTGATACCCTGGTGGGGATCCCCAGCCTTTCCTCAGGATCTCAGCCTGATTTTCTTCCCTCCCTTTGTCCCCACAGTTAAAAAGGCCAAGTATGATGGGCCCCAAGGTAAGTGAGACCCTACCTGCCTGCCCACCTGAGGGGAGAGGGTGGGGGGCTCTTGGGCTGGCTGGATGTGGCAGGGTCAGAGGAGGGGCTGGGGAAGGGGGTCACAGGGACCCTTATCTCTGGAGGCATCATTTGGCGAGTTGGGGACACACACACAAATGGGGGTGCCTGGATGGAGCGGGGGCTCACATCCTACTAGCCCTGGAGATGTAGGATCCCTCCTGGGACTGGGGTGCTGAGGTAAGTGTGTGTGGGGGTGGCAGGGAGTGCTCTCAGGGAATGGGGACATACTGGTGGTCACTTCACCTTCTGCTTCTTCCCACAGAGAAGTTTAACACCTATGTGACCCTGAAGGTGCAAAATGTCAAGAGCACGACCATAGCAGTGCGGGGCAACCTGCCCTCCTGGGAGCAGGACTTCATGTTGTGAGTGTCCAGGGGTCCCCTGAGCTCCCCCATCCCTGCTGCTTCCCCTTGCCCCCATAAATAACACAGGGAGCCCCCCACTGCCCTGACACCAGATCTGGGGGGCTCACCTGAGTCCTGACCCTGAGGGGACAGGTAGAAGCTGGGGTGGCCCCAGGAGGCTGCTGAGACCCGAGGGGGGTTCCCCTAACCTGATACCTTTCCTGTGCCCAGTGAGATCAACCGGCTGGACCTGGGCCTGACTGTGGAGGTGTGGAACAAGGGGCTCATCTGGGACACCATGGTGGGCACGGTGTGGATCCCCCTGCGGACCATCAGGCAGTCCAATGAGGTAGGGAGGCAGGCACAGGCATCTCCCTGCTGAGCCCCACGGGACGTGTGCCACCCCCAGCTGTCCTTTGGGCCAGGCAGAGCCTTCCCTACCCTGCCTGGGGCCAAACCCTGTGTGCTGGAGTTGTGGGGCCACCAAAGGGGGGTCTGGGAGCTGTCCTCACCCCGTTTCTACCTGACAGGAGGGCCCTGGGGAATGGCTCACACTCGACTCCCAGGTCATCATGACCGACAACGAGATTTCAGGCACCAAGGATCCGACTTTCCACCGCATCCTCCTTGACACCCGCTTTGAGCTGCCGCTGGGTGCGTGTCCTGGCCCCCAGGCCCAGGCTGTGTCTGTCTTTCCTTGCCCTCAGCCCCAGGGGTGCTCATGAGCCTTGGAGTTGGGGCTGAGGGTCTGATCCTATGGCCCCAAAAGCTTGAGGGCTGTTTTGGAGGAGGTCTGTGCACTAACTGGGGTCTTTGCCCTCGCAGATATCCCTGAGGAGGAGGCCAGGTACTGGGCCAAGAAACTGGAGCAGCTCAACGCGATGCGGGATCAGGATGATGTGAGTGCAGCCAGACCTGGGGAGAGGGGCAGGGGCACTGCTGCCAGCAGGAGCCCTCACCAGCCCCTCTCTCCCCAGTATGCCTTCCAGGAGGAGCAGGAAAAGCCTCTGCCTGTGCATGGCTCACAGTGCTGTAAGTGCTGCCCTGTCCCTGCCCCAATGTGGGACCCCCACACCCTCCTTTCTCCCCACTCCCACCCCAACCCAAGTGGGGCTCAACTTCACCCCATACCCAGTCTCCATCCCCATTCCTGTTGTCCTTCCTGTGTTTGATGGTGTTTCTTTACTGTCTCCCAGCTCCACAGTGGGTGAGCCTTCCTGTGGGTGGAGGGAGCAGGGTATGGGAGCAGTGGAGCTGATGAGGACAGTTCCTCTGGGACAAGGGGCAGCAGGCTGGTGTTGGGGGCTGCTGGATGAGGGCCCTGCAGAGGCATGTGGGGTGGAAGTTCAGTTTGTCCCAAGATGTGCCTCAGTTCTCCCTTCTGTAACCACCCCAGGGGCGTGCAGCTTTCAGTGCCCAACCCCTGGCCCTGTCCCCTATCAGTGCCACCATGCCTGGCCATAGCATTGTCCCCAGCCTGGGTCATGCCCACCCTAGGTGCTGTCTCCAGTCCAGTTTGGTGTTGTCATGTTCAGGGCCAGGAGTGTCCCAGTGCCAGTGTGCCCCATCCTGGATGCTGTTCCCAGGGCAGTGTCCCCAGCCTCATGTGCCCTCTGGGGAGATCCTGGTTTGTCCCAACCAGCTGCCTCCATCTTTATTGTCTCTGCCCCTTTCTTTGTAGGCAACTGGAATTATTTTGGCTGGGGAGAACAGCAGAGTAAGTATCCTGCCCATTCTTCTCTTCCCAGCCTGGGGGTTCCCAGCACATCCCTCTTTGCCTGACCCAGGGCTCAGAGAACCTGGAGCTTGGGTCTAGCCTGTGGCCTTGTGCCATGACTCTGTACTGGGTGAGGACAGTGTCACCAAGTGTCCTGTCCTGGCAGGGCTGTCCCCATGGGCTGGTGGGGACATGACACCATGGGGCTTTGTGCCCTTGGGGTGTTCCAGTGGCAATGAGCAGCTGGGGCTTTGCCTCTGTGGTGAAACATTGGTGGGGCAGAGGGAGGGTCCCTGTCCCCGTCCTCTTCCCCCTTCTGTATGTCCCAAATTCCACTTTCTCCTCGTCCCCCCAAACCCTTCTGTGCTGATAACATCAGCTCGTCCCTCATCCTGCCCTGGGCCCACCTCCCCAGCACGGTCCCACAGTGGTGGGGACACACTGGTGGCACTAAAGGGTCTGTGCCGTGTGGGGGGCAGGTTTGGGCCATCCCCTGCCCCACTCACTGTGGCCCCTTGCAGACGATGACCCCGACAGTACCGTGGATGACAGGGACAGTGACTACCGCAGCGAGACCAGCAACAGCATCCCCCCACCCTACTACACCACGTCCCAGCCCAACGCCTCCGTGCACCAGTACCCCATGAGGCACCAGCAGCAGAGCTCCCGCGACTCCTACACCGACTCCATGCAGAGCTACGAGATGGACTACTCGGACCAGGCTCCCATCAGGTAGTGTAGCACAGCCAACTCAGCCTGGGACCGTCTCTCTCAACCTCCCTCCCAGGTGACAGAGGCAAGCAGGTCCCCAGGGTGACGCCAGGGATGGTGCTCCCAGTGCGGTGGGTGACAGAGGGAAGGATGCTGAGGTGAGGAAGAGCGGGGTGGTGCTGGCTCCATCCAAGCCTTTCCTTCTCACTGGGAAGTTTTCAAACTCTTTTGGGTCACTGCCCTCCTCTGTCCTCGCTGGGTTTGGGGCCCCCCACCCCTGGCTGTCCCTGCTGGGAGCTGGGCAGTGGAGCGTGGGGTGGCTGGGGACACAGACGTGGCAGAGCCCAGCCAAAAGCGCCAGCCTCATCCAGGTGGACAGAGCCTCCCTGCCGGCGTCCCCACGGCAGCAGGGGGTGGCGGGTGGTGGTGGGACCTCTCTGACCATGTTCCTCTCCTCCCCTGGCAGACGCTATGGTAGCGTAGACTCTGCCGCAAACGGGCGCAGCGACGCTGAGTCCGGCTCTGAGTCGAGCAGGCGGACCAGCCGCCAGCCTTCCCTTGAGAGCAGGCGGTCCCTAGACCTATCGGATAGGTGGGTCTCTACCTGTGCCGTGTGCCGTGTGCCGTCGCAGAGTGCTGTGGTCGGTCCTTGCAGCCATGGTGAGGCCAACACCAGTCCCTGGCAAGGGCGGCCTCGTGCCACCCTCCCCGCCCCGGATCGGCCTGGACAGGGACAGCATTGGGATGCTCCAGGTGTCCCCCCAGCCCTTCTTGCTGCTGCAGCCCGGTTCATGGGGTGACATCCCAGCGGCCTGGTCCTGCTTGCCGGCACCGTGACTATCTGGCAGCGCTGCTGTCTGTTCCTTGTCGCACCAGTGGGTGTGGGACCGGGCCCCTGGGGACTCAAATGCCAGCCCCTGTTCCTGGTCACCTGCCAGGGTGTGCCTGTCTGGGCAAAAGCTTCACGCAGTGATTTGGGATCCTGCGATGTGCCAAGAGCACCTCTCCCAGCTCAGGCCGGGATCAGGATGGGGAGGTGTGGGGTTTCCAGGTGCGAGCTGTGTCTCCTGCATCCCTGTGCCCCAAGTGTTACTTCCCAAGGTACCTGGATGATGCCAGTACCCCTCCCAGCTGGGACCAGCCTGAGACATCCCCCACCACTCTCTTCCCTGCAGTGTCCCCTGGCTTCCCACAGCCTGGTCAGCCACTCTGGGCTCTTCCCAGCCCAGCCCCTCGTCTTTGTCCCCTCACGCACCCCCTGAGTCCTGGCTGCCAGTGCTGGAGACGTGGTGTCGGCCTCTTCCTCGGCATGTCCCTGTCCTGTCTGCATGTCTGCTTCTGTCAGCCTGTCCCCACGGAGCCACAGAGCCACCCTGTCCCTGGCAGCCTCCCAGGGCACAGGGCCCCCGTGGGCCTCTCTGTGCAGGCAGCTGTGAGAGGAGGGGGCTGGAAGGGCTGGGGAGGCAGGTGGGGTGGGGGAAGGAGTCTAGCCTGGCAGCAAGAGCAGAGAGGGGACCTCCAGGTAGGGATGGTGTTAAGAGGAGTCAGGGGGTTGAGGGGGTGTCCTGGAGTAGGGGGCCTGGGAGGGCTGCAGGGAGCACTGGGATCTCAGGATAGAAGTTGGGTGACAGATCTGTGTGTCAGGGGAAGGACAGGCTGTCAGCAGGAGGAGGCAGGATCTGGCTGGGGATGCTGCTGCCCCCACCCCTGGCTGGGGTGAGCCTAGGAGATAGACACTGTCACCCCCATCCCCACTCTCAGCCCAGGCACAGGCAGGGAGGTCAGAGTGCCCCTGCTTGGGGGCTGGTTCCAGCCGACAAAGTTTCCTGGTTCTGTGCCTTTGGCTCCCAGGACGAGGAGCTCAATGCTCCCGATGGGAGCTGCACATCCTCCCGCCCCTGGTGCAGGGCCCCAGGGCTCTGCCTGGGGTGACACGGACCCACGGGAGCCCTGTCCTTGTGTCCCCTCAGCCCCACAGGGAGCAGCCGCTACGCCTCGTCGGCCGAGCTGAGCCAGGGCAGCTCCCAGCTGAGCGAGGACTTTGAGAACGAGAGCCTGAGGGACTCGGAGCTGGACGAGAGGGACGGGGACTCCTACCACTCCTGCCACAGCTCCGTCAGCTACCGCAAGGACTCGCCGCGCTGGGAGGAGGAGGAGGATGATGATCTCTACCTGGAGGAGGAGGAGGAAGAGTTCATTGAGGATTACAGTGAGACTGAGGAAGGCTACCCCAAGGAAGAGGAGTTGGAAGAGGAGGAGGAGGAGGAACTGCGGGAGCAGGACACCTATGAACCCCCTGAGCATGAGACATACCCACCACCACAGAAACCCCTGCCACAGCAGCAGCAGCAGCAACAGGTTCCGCAGCAGCAACAGCAGCAGCAGCAGCAGCAGCAGCAGCAGCAGCAGCAACCCCAGCTGGTCCCACAGCAGAAGCCTCAGCAGCAGGAAAGGAAGGAGGAGAGGAAAGAGGAGAGGAAAGAGGAGAGGAAGGAGGAGAAGGACACCTCTGTCCCCCAGGAAGCCCCTGAGGCCCTCCAGGCCCAGCGGACAGAGGAGGAAGTTCCCGTTCAAGAGGCAGCCCCGGAGACTGAGCCCTCAAAACCGGCTGAGAGGTAGGAGGGGGAACTGACCTGTGGTGTCCCTGTGTGTCCCACATCCCTGTGGTGTCCCTGGGATGGCACTGTGCCTGGGGGCACTGAGGATGCTCTGGAGGTGGCTCAGGGATGGTGCTGGTGCTTGGCGCAGGACCAGGGACCTGCTGCTGTGTCTGGAGCTTTTCCAGGGGCCTGAGCCACTGAGGTGGGGGAAGCCCACCCAGGCAAGAGCCAGCACCCTGGGCACACTGCCTGGGCCCAGCCACCCTCTGTGCTGAGCATGGCTCAAGGTGTTCAGGAACTTGCTGGGGCTACAGGGCTGCAGGTTTATAAGCTGGGACAAACATGGGGCTGGGGGAATGGCATCTTGGGGCTGGGATTCCTCTCCTCTGGCACAGGCTCTTGGCATCCTGGGTGGAGCTTTACAGAAGTCAGTCCTCTCCCTAGACCTGATAAAAGCTCATCCATGGCCTCCTGTGCTGTACAAGTGAATAAATTGGTGGTCAGGTTCCTGGTGCAGCATGTGAATAATTCATATCTTGGGGACAGATTATTCAAATATCATTATTTACTATTTCCATTTTCAGTGAGTATTAGTCCTCTGTGCAGCAGTGAACTGTGATGGGCTTTTTCAGCCTTTTATTAAGTTTAAATTACACACCAGGAATGAGGAATCTCTAATTTAAACCAATGTGTAATGAGCTGTTTATAAAAAACCTGGCTATTTAGGCCCAAGAGTGGGCAGGAACCTGAGGGCTTCAGGTGATGTCTGCCTGCAGCGCCCACTGGGCAGGGGGCTTAGGGGTCTGGTGCTAGGATTTGGGGACTGTGGATTAGTGCTGGGGACCAGGGATTGTGCTGGGAAGCCCAGATTGTGTTGGGACCCCTAGATTAGTGCTGAGGGCCTCAAATCAGCACTGATGACCCCATATTAGCTTTTGGAACCCCAGAGTAGCACTGGGGACTATGGATTAGTGCTGGCAACCACAGGTTAATACTGAGGATCCCAGATCAGCACAGACAAAGCTCCCCACAGATCTGAGCAGGTTCATCTCCTGAGCATTCCATGGCCTCTTCCCAGAGCAGTTCTGGGTTCCTCTCTCCAATGTCACATCACACCAGGAGACTGGTATGTTTGGAGGATTTCTTTTCTTTTCCACCATGGCTTGATTTTGTAGGAGAGGAGAAAAAACCCCACAACACCCAACATGTCCAGGCAGATGCTTCCCTGGGCTTGGAACCACCAGGTTGTTAGGTGCTCTTTACCTCAGGAAGCTGTGGTGGAAAGTGGTCAGAGGACATTGTGCTGGTGAGATGGGGGACAAAGGATGTTTAATTCACATGCTTGTGTCACTTGGGTGCCCAGGGCAGGGTCTCCTGAGGGTGAGGAAGCTTCTGGCTGGTCCCCAGTGCTCTGCCCTGATTGTGCTGCCCCTTTGCAGCAGGACCTGCTGCCTTTTCAGGTCCTTCCTGGTACCAAGAGGTGGTTTTGCCATGGCCACGCTGTCTCAAGGCACATCAGGATCCTCAGACCTGCTGGGGGGCTGCTCTCCCCTGCCTGGTGCTGTGCTGGCAGGTGACAGGGGATGTGTGTGCTTGCAGGGAGCCGGCAGAAGAGGAGGTGCAGGACCCCAAAGCACGAGCCAAAGCCAACTGGCTGAGAGCCTTCAACAAGGTCTGCATGCAGCTGCAGGAGGTGAGGACCCCCTGGCCACTGCCACGGCTCTGGGCTGGGTGCACTGCCCCTTTCCACACCTGGGCAGCGTCCAGGGACATCCATAGACTTGGGGGTGCCAGCAGTGGTGCCCACAACCCCATTCCCACCACGTGGGCTGCCCCGGAGGGGCCGGGAGTGCTGAGGATCCCCCACGTGTGCTGCATGTGTGTGCTGGTGCGAGCCCCCCGCCCTCTCCCCTCTGTTGAGTTGACAATATTTTGTTTTGTTTTTAGACTCCATCCTCCATCTTTTCTTTTTGTTTTGGCTCTGGATTCGCTCCCCGGGGTCTCGATCCCCCTCCCCACCGCTTCTCTTTTCAGTTGTCCACCACCATGGCCCTTGCACCCGCGTCTCCCCTTCCTGCAGGGAAGGGGTGTAGCCTGCCTGCAGGTAAGCATGTCCACCTGGAACCTCTCAGCCACATGTGTGCCTTCCCTGTGTGTGTGTGTCTGTGCAGGGATTGCCCACGAAGGAGGGGTAGTGGTCTCTCTCTGCCCTTCTCCTCCAAAATAATCCCCTCCCTGCAGGGGTACGTGGCACTGCTGGATGATCCCTGCACACACATGCTCTTCCATGTGCTCTGGCTTTTCCCTGCTCTTCTTTCCAACTGCTGTGTGTCCCAGAGGACCTGCTGAACATTTATGGTGCTTCTTCACTCCCCAAGCCCTGAATTTTTGCACAGTGTAGCCATCCCCCCTGCTTTGCCAGCCTCAGCCCCTCTGCTGAAGCCCACCCACTTGCTAACCCAGATCAGCCTCCTGAAGATATTTTGCTGGGGAGAGCCCCCTTGGTTTTGGAACACACTTTTCTCTGCCCACCCTGCTCATCCTCCCATGCTCTCCCAGGGCTGTGAGCATTCCCTGCCCTGGGAGGCTGTCCCCATGCTGGTGCCTCCTGCTGTGCCCTGACTCTGTCCCTTGTTTTCCAGGCCCGCGGGGAAGGTGATGGAGAAAAATCTCTGTGGTTCAAAGGCGGGTGAGTACAAGGGGAAGCTGTGTACACTCTGCCCCCCCCGGGATCTCAGCCCTCTCCTCATTAGGATGTGATTAATGAGCTCAGCAGTGGGCTTGTGTGGGGAAGCCTTGCTGAGCTGTGGGCATGCAGGGAGGCAAGATTTTTGGAGCTGAATTTTGGGGCTGGTCAGTGCTTTTGGAGCAGCCAGCAGACATGACATTGCTCTGTGACCCCAAGAGCTGCTGCTGTGGGGGAGATAGAGGAGCTGAATTGAGATGGGGCTGAGAAGGGGTGGCAGCTCCTGCTTCCCTCATGGAACGGTGTCATGGGGAATCCTGAGCTTCTCACATGGACGGGCTGGAGGTCTCCATCCTGTCTTGTCCTCACAGACAGCCCTGCCATGGACCTGGGCAGAACCTAGTAGGTTGCCTGAGAACCCCCAGATCACTCCAGGGATTTCTTTCCAACAGGGCTGTAAAGTTCCATTCCTGCCTTGGGTTCCCTTGCAGCAGAACTTGAGGCTCACCTGCTCAGTGCTCCCCTTTGGGGTCACAGAGGGAACCCCAGGTCTCCAGCCTCACACTGCAAAGTCAAAGCTGACTAAGCCAAATGGGCAGTTTTTCTCCTGGGTTTCACTGTTAAGATTCACGTGAGAAAATATCAGAGTTTTTGCCAAAATCCCTTCCCTCTTTTCAGTTTTTGGTCCAGTGGTTCCTAGCCTGGCTGGGGTGGTGCTGGGGATGGGGATCCCATGGGTGGGTCTCAGGCCACACAGGAGTTGCTTTGCAGTTGTATTCACCAAGGCCTAGACACTGAGAAGAAATCCTTTCCTGCAAAGGTGGTGAAGCCCTGGCACAAGTTGTTCAGAGCAGCTGTGGCTGCCCCATCCTGGAAGTGTCCAAGGCCAGGTTGGCAACCTGATCTAGTGGAAGGTGTCCCTGCCCATAGCAGGGCGTGGAACGAGATGGGCTCTAAGGTCCCTTCCATCCCAAACCGTGATTCTCTGAAGTGCTGAGTGACCATGGGGCAGCAACAGGGAGCCCCTTCCTGCCTCAGTTTCCCCTTCCCCGCTGACTCTCCTCTCTCTTGCAGGCCTGGTGGTGGGCTGATCATTATAGACAGCATGCCGGACATTCGCAAGCGAAAACCCATCCCCCTAGTTAGCGATTTGGTGAGGTTCCTCCCTCCCAAGGCACCCCCCACAGCTGCCAGCTTTGCTCCTGCTGCGCCCCACCGGACTGCGCCGCCTGTGCCCCGCTCCCCAGCTGCCTCTAACATGGCTTGTGTTCTCTGTTTTCTTTCCTGTGGCCTGGCTGGGCCTTCCCTGCGGCAGGGGGGCGGCTGTAAAGTTTCTGCGCTGCATTAACAGCATGCCCGACATTAAGCCTGGACGCAAATCTCTCCCTCTAGTCAGCGATCTGGTGAGCGCGGTGCGAGGGGTTAAAGAGACAGCGCCCTTGGGGGCTGCCGGCCAGCCCGCCGTGCCCCCAGCCCTGCCAAAGGGGGGCGGGGGTGTCCCACACTGCCTGGGGGGCTCCTGGCCCTCCTCGCAGTGGGGAGCTGGGCTCTCCCTACCTGAGGGTGCTTCTCTTTAACGGAACTCTGGTCCCTACCCCAAGCATCAGCCTAAGGTTTCCCAGGGCTGCATCTGGTTTCCCGTTTTTATACTGGTGCTGTGTCCCTTCCTGTCTCAGCTGCCATAGGTCCCTGCACTTTGGACCGCACTGGTGCTGGACAGACAGACCCCCGTAGCAGGGGAGGGCTGGAAGTAGCTTTTCTGAGTTGCCCAGCCCCTGTGCTCCTCTTCCCACCATCCCAGTATATGGGGCTGAAGACCCCCGAGGTATGGGCCCCCCATGATGTGGTCCCCTCCTGTTCCTGGCCTCTGCTGCACACGGTCACTCTGCTGGTCCCCTCCTGCTCCTGATAACAAGAGACAGCAATTTTGGAAACCAAACACCTTTGCCCCCCAGAATTAGGTGCCCCTTCCCTCCTTCCTCCTCTCTTTACACCTTGTCAGATCCACTCGGTGCCCTCCATGGGGTGCCACCCTCCTGTTCCCAACCTGTCTCCCCCCATGCCCCCACCCCCTTGCTGTCCCCA
>WEIU01000013.1:61372-92184 GCA_013389925.1 Aegithalos caudatus | reverse complement strand
CTCTGGGGCGTTTCTCTGCAGAAAGATCGCTTTGTCAAACTCCTGGACCAGCTGCACAACTCCCTGCGCATCGACCTCTCCATGTACCGGGTAAGGCGCCTGCCCTGCCTCAGAGTCCCCACCTGAAGCACACTGGCTGTCCCTCACCCTCGATTGCCCCAGTGAATTTTGAGAGCAACTCCCCTCTTTCCTTTTCAGAACAACTTCCCTGCCAGCAGCCCCGAACGGCTGCAGGACTTGAAGTCCACAGTGGATTTGCTGACCAGCATCACCTTCTTTCGGATGAAGGTACTGCTGGGCCCCACTCACCCTGTCCCTCAGGAGATGTGACTCTCTTTGTCCTCTGGGGCTTGGTGTTGTGCTGGCCCGTGGTGCTCCTGGTTGGGTGTCTGGGAGTGCTCCAAACACCATGCTCTCCCTACATACCAGGTCCAGGAGCTGCAGAGCCCTCCACGAGCCAGCCAGGTGGTGAAGGACTGTGTGAAGGCCTGTCTCAACTCCACCTATGAGTACATCTTCAACAACTGCCACGAGCTCTACAGCCGCGAGTACCAGACAGACCCGGTATGTGGGGCAGGGGGATGCTGGGCACTGACCTCCCCATCCCATGCCCTTCTCCTTTTCCTCGTGCTCCTGCTCCCTCTCCAGTTTGCTCAGTCCCTGCAGAATGATCCCCAGGCCTTGGGGTTTGAGCTGTGGGGCTGAGATCAGGAGAGACAAGAGGGGGCTGCATGGGGCCTCCAGGGTATTCCCTCCTGGCCCCTTGTTAGCCAACACAAAGTGGAGCCCTTCATTCAGGTGACCAAAGCCTCCACTGTCTCTCTGCCCCTCCAGAATAAGAAAGGCGAGGTGCCCCCTGAGGAGCAGGGCCCCAGCATCAAAAACCTGGATTTCTGGTCCAAGCTCATCACCCTGATTGTCTCCATTATTGAGGAAGACAAGAACTCCTACACGCCCTGCTTGAACCAGTGAGTAGGTGCTGGGGAAGGGGACACTGCTGTGCCCAGAGAGGGTGCCCACATGGAGGCAGTGGGATCTTGAGGCCTTTGGAAATGGCTGTAACATCATTCTACAGATGGGAAAGCTGAGGTGTGTGAGGGATGTCTGTCCACGTGGAGGGCTGATTCACTCTGTGTTCATGGCCTCAAGCTGTGCCAGGGGAGGTTCAGGTTGAACATCAGGAAGAATTCATGGAAAGGGTGATCAGGCATTGGATGGGGCTGCCCAGGGAGGTTTGGAGTCCTACCCCTGGAGGTATCCAAGGAAGGGCTGGATCTGTCACTCAGTGCTCTGGGCTGGGTGACAAAGGGGGGATCATTCACAGGTTGGACTTGATGGCCTTGGAGGTCTTTTCCACCCTAAACGATTCTGTGATTCACACTCTCCCCTCACCCCAGGTTCCCCCAGGAGCTGAACGTGGGGAAGATCAGTGCTGAGGTGATGTGGAACCTCTTTGCTCAGGACATGAAGTATGCGATGGAGGGTGAGTCCCACCTGCCACCCTGAGCCAGAGAGGGAAGAACCAGGCAGGAGCTGTCCTCATCTCACACCTCACCTGCTCCCTGGGCAGACCCATTTAATCTCCTCATCACCATGCATAGCTTAATCCTGCCCCAGAAGCACTTCCACCTTCACCATGTTACCCTGGAGCACTTCCACCTTCACCCCATTACCCTGGAGCACTTCCACCTTCACCCCATTACTCTGGAGCACTTCCACCTTAACCCCATTACCCTGGAGCTGCCCCTGGGGAGCCACACCCCAGATTTGGGACTCAGAGTGACCCTCAGGCTCTTTCCCCATGCAGAGCACGAGAAGCACCGGCTGTGCAAGAGTGCAGACTACATGAACCTGCACTTTAAGGTGAAGTGGCTGTACAACGAGTACGTCACCGAGCTGCCCTCCTTCAAGAGCCGCGTGCCCGAGTACCCCGCGTGAGTGCAGCCCTGGGGCTGGGCAGGGCACTGCCACCACCAGGGCTGCTGGCCTCACCACGGGTGGGTCTCTCTTCCAGCTGGTTCGAGCCCTTCGTTATCCAGTGGCTGGATGAGAATGAAGAGGTGTCACGGGATTTCCTGCACGGAGCACTGGAGCGGGACAAGAAGGATGGGGTATGGACGGGACGAGGGACACAGGCTCGGAGGAGAGGGGCTTGTCCCTTGGTGTGCAGTATGTCCTGACTGGGGCCAAAATCTCCCCCACACATCCTGCTGACACCTTGTCTCACTCCCACAGTTCCAGCAGACCTCGGAGCACGCGCTCTTCTCCTGCTCCGTGGTGGACGTTTTCTCCCAGCTCAACCAGAGCTTTGAGATCATCAAGAAGCTGGAGTGCCCCGATCCCCAGATCGTGGGGCACTACATGAGACGGTTTGCCAAGGTGGGCACCTGCCAGGGAGGGGCTCAGCACCACCCCTGGGACCCCTGGGCTCTCTGTGCCCCCTCCATCCAGCTGTGGGCAGCGAATATGCCACCAACACACCCTGGGACACTCACAGCTCTGCTACCACAGGAGATTAATGAATTAATTATGAGCTAATTGATGAGTTATTTGCTTAATTAATATAATTAATTAAAAGTGGCTTGCTGCAATATAGGAGAGAGTTGCATGCAGGCTTGGTGGCTGTTGCCTTCTCAGCTGCCCATGGAGATCAGTTGTGCTGGATCTGGCTCCCAGTGGCTGTGCCCATGTGGCTCCTGGTGTGTCCAGGTGGGCAAGGTGGCCAATGGCACCTGGCTTGTACCAGAAATGGTGTGGCCAGCAGGATCAGAGCAGTGGCCATGCCCCTGTGCTGGACACTGCTGAGGTCCCACCTCAAATCCTGAGGTCACTTTTGGACAAGAAGGACATTGAGGGGCTGGAGCATGTCCAGAGAAGGGAACAGAGCTGGGGAAAGGTCTGGAGCACCAGGATCAGCTGAGGGAGCTGGGGGAGCTCAGCTTGGAGAAAAGGAGGCTCAGGGGGGTCCTTCTGGCTCTGCACAACTCCTGACAGGAGGGGACAGCCGGGGGGAAAGTCGGGCTGTGCTCCGAGGGAACAGTGACAGGATGAGAGGAAATGGCCTCAGGTTGTGCCAGGAGAGGTTTGGGTTGGATGTTGGTAAAATTTCATCACTGAAAAGTTTTTCCAGCCCTGGCACAGGCTGCCCATGACAGTGGTGGAGTCACCATCCCTGGAAGTTTTAAAAAACATGTGGATGTGGCACTTGAGGATATGGTTTAGTGGTGAACATGGTGGTGGTGCTGAGTTGATGGTTGGACTTGATTTTATAGGGCTTTTCCGACCTTAATGATTCCATGATTCTATGATCTGTGAGGCCAGAGGGTCTGAGGGTCCCTATATGTATACAGATACGAAGTTGTTTTACTGCTATGGGATTCATGGTTTCCTTCTCTCCCTCCTTCCTTCCCCTTTGCTGCTGCTGTCTGGGTGTCTTCTCTGGTGCCCTGTTTGGCTGCAGACCATCAGCAATGTGCTGCTCCAGTATGCTGAGATCATCTCCAAGGATTTTGCCTCGTACTGCTCCAAGGAGAAGGAGAAAGTGGTGATGTATCTCCCTTTTGCTGTCCCCACATGGTGACCACAGCTGTCACCTCAACCCCAGGGTGGGTCGGTCCCTTCCTGAGGCAGTTCCTGGCATGCTGCCAGAGTGGCTTCTGTGCCATCCCTGTCCTCACGTCCCCTAGTGCAAGGTGGGAGGGTCCTGGGGCTGTGGGCAGCTGTCCCAGCCATATTTATTGGGGCTGATCCCCCTCTCCATCCCACCCCTCCAGCCCTGCATCCTGATGAACAACATCCAGCAGCTCCGTGTCCAGCTTGAGAAGATGTTTGAAGCCATGGGTGGGAAGGACGTGAGTATGGAGGGGTTCCAGGAGGGAGCCCTGTGGGGGGTTGGATCATTCCCTTCCCCCCTTGCCCAGTTCCCCAGTGGTGGGAGCAGACCCATTCCACACTCCTGTGTGGGATCACACTGTCCCGCCCCACGGCACCCTGCTCTCCCACCATATCAGACTGGGAAGGGCTTCACCCTGCCCAGGGATGCATTTGGGATGCAGAAATTTCCCTGAGGGCTGGTTTAGGGACCCTGTCAGCTCCAACAACCTGTCCCACCTGCAGCTGGACACAGAAGCCAGCGATATCCTCAAGGAACTGCAGGTGAAACTTAACAACGTCCTGGATGATCTGAGCCGAGTCTTTGCCACCAGGTACAGCAAGGGCAGGGCAGTGGGCAAAGGAGAGGTCTGGGGGTCCAGAAGCTGTGGCTGGGGCCAGGCCAAGGGCTCTGGGGGGGATATGCTGAGCTGCCTGTGTGTTGTGGTCCCCAGTTTCCAGCCACACATCGAGGAGTGTGTGAAGCAGATGGGTGACATCCTGAGCCAGGTGAAGGGCACCGGCAACGTCCCCGCCAGCACCTGCAGCAGCGTGGCGCAGGACGCTGACAACGTCCTGCAGCCCATCATGGACCTGCTGGACAGCAAGTGAGTGTGGGGGGCAACTGGGACCCCCACCCTGCCCCTCCTGGCCTCGTCAGGCAGTGTGAGGGACCTGCAGGGTCAGGGTGACGTGGGAGGGGTGGCACGTGGGATCCTGCAGCGCCGTCTCCTCTGCGCAGTCTGACGCTCTTCGCCAAGATCTGCGAGAAGACGGTGCTGAAGCGGGTGCTGAAGGAGCTCTGGAAGCTGGTGATGAACACCATGGAGAAGACCATTGTCCTGCCCCCACTCACAGACCAGACGGTGAGTGATGGGGACAGGGACCCCGAGACACTGGTGACTGGCTGGGGCCGGTGTGGGACATTGCTGGCCAGGTGCCCTCACTGGCATGTGACAGGGTGGGGACTTCACTGCCATCTCCAAACCTGTGTCCAGCTCCTGGCCAGGGAAAGGATGGAAGAGAGATAGGTTATCCTTGCTCCAGGACCTTCTTGGTTGGCTTTGCCAAAGGACCTTCCTGCCACCTCCGTTGTGGCATGAAGAAGGTACACTGGCTCTTTCTTATCCGTCCTTCCCTCAGAGCTGGGACAGCATCCCACGCCACACTCATCCACACTGGCTGTGGGCATGCTCCCTGAGCCAGGAGGTGAATCCAGAGGCTCCTGGAGTATGGGGAGACGCTGCCTGAGGGGCTAGGGGTTTCATGAGGATGTGGGGACATATTCCCCAGCAGGGCTGAGCTGTTCCTTGCTCCTGGGGGCTTTAGGAAAGCAGAGCAAACCCAGGGAATGGTCCCTCTCTGAGGCACCATATCGCATTGCTGTGTGTGTGCCCTCCCTGCACCTGAAGCTTCCTGGAGGTGGCTCCTTCAAAGTCAGGCAGGAAAGGGTGACACTGAGTGCTCTTGACCAGCCACACCCCTGTTCTTGTCACTCTTTGGTGGCTTTTGTCACTGTTACAAAGCTGGGCTCAGGCTCTTCCTTGGAGTTCCTGGAGCTGTCAGCCTTAATGTCACCTTTCTGGGGCTGTGGAGCTCTGTGCTGTCTGTGAGGGATGGCACAGTGGTGACATGTCAGCCCTCAGTGGTGCCACCTCACTGTCACCATGTCACAGCCCTGAGCCTGGCTCAAGTCAGCCCCACGTCGCTCCCGACCAGGCTCACACACCCTTGGCCAAAGGTGGCCAAATTTCATAGGAATTCTGGTGCCACTGAGTCCCAGTCCCCATCCCAGTCTCTTTCCAGGCATGCTCTGGAGACAGTGGGGCCTGTGCTAGGGCAGAGGAGTGGGCACGTACCTGTGGCACTGTTGGGTGATTTCCCAGAGGGCAGGCAGTCCCCTGTGCTGGGACTGGTCCCTCAGGCAGGGGCCATCCTGCCCAGGTGTCCCTGGGTGCCAGCCCGCAGGGTGGCCGGACAGGTTGGCAGTTTGGGGGTCCATGTCAGAGCCAAGTGTCGAGTGGGGTCCCTGCAACTGAGCCCCCCTGGGGCAAAGCCCCCCCTGCAGTCAGGAGGGTCTGGGCAGGTAAGGATGGGGCCCCCGGGGGCTGTGGAGCCTGCGGTGCAGTGGCAGGGCAGTGACACGGAGTGCTGTGGATGGGGGGCACCCACGGCCCTGTCGGGGTGGGGGGCAGCCAGGGCTGGCGCTGGGGAGGATGGAGGAGGCGAGGGCCGACACTCACGTCACGGTTGTTCTCTCCAATTGCTCCTCTCGCCTCTCAATGGCAGATGATTGTAAGTACGGCAGCTCCCTGTCTGTCTGTCTGTCTGTCCGCTCTGTGTCGGTCCTGGCCTCGCCGGTTCTTGTCTTGTGTGGCTGCCCGTGCCCTGCCCACACCCTCCTTCGGCTCCTGACCTGGTCCAGCTCCTGGTCCCCACCCCTGCCTGGCACTGGCTCCTGGCCGGCACATGCCAGCGGCCCCTTCGGGATGTGGTGGGTGGAGAGGTCTTGGATGGATTGGCAGTGCCGGGACGTGGGGAGGGACAAGGGGAAGCGATGGGTGGGAGGGGACGGTGATGGCAGTGCTGTGTCAGCAGAGGCTGCCGATCAGGGCTCCGTGCGGGGGGAATACCGCGGGAGGCACGAGCAGGGAGCGGTGCGTGCCTGGAGTCAGGGCTGCCCTTCCTTTCCTTCCCCTCGTGCCTCAGTTTCCCCTCGAGGCCCTCGCTGGGCTCTGGTGCCATGGGTGAGGGCAGAGGCTTTCCCTGCCAGGAGGAGGAGGAGTCTCTCTGGGGACACGGCGGTCCCTGGCCCGGGTGCTCGGTGTTGGGGCAGGCTGCCGGGCACAAACTGTGAGGCTCCTTCCCGGTCGGGATATGACCCTGGGAACCTGGACTCCTGGTTCCCTTCTTGGCGTTGCTGCTGGGTCCTTGCATGGCTTTGACTGAGCAGTTTCCTTCTGTCCTCTTCTGACCAGTCTGTGGCTGTGGGTTTATGCCCCTGGGGGGCACGGGAAGGGCAAGTCCCCCCCCCCAGTCCATCCCCACCCCTGCTGTGATTCAGGCACCTGGGCAGGAAGAGCAGTGAGAGCTAGCTGCTGGGTGCTGGTGCCAATCCCTGCAGGAACAAACATCCCTCTGCTGTCCCCCAACAACTTTTGTGTCCAACAGCAGCATTTGGGGAGGCCTTGGGGGCAGCCTGGGGCCAAGTGTGCCCTCAGACCTCATGAGGACCTTGTGGGAACCTTGTAAGGACCCATGTCCCAGCTTTGCTGAGGCTCTGGGGGACAGAGCAGTGTGGTACAAGCTGTGTGGTACAAGCTCCTCTTGTTTACCCATTACCCTGTGCCAGGGCCAGAACCCCTCCTGGCAGCCCTGCTTGGCCCTACCTGTACTGCTTGTTCCTTCTGAGGCTTCCCAGCCAGCTGACTCCATGCTCCCCTCTCCTGATTCCAACAGTCCACCCTGAGAGCTGAGTTCATCCCCCCTATGGCACTGCTGCCTCATTTCACACCGTTTCTTTTGCCTGGATCAGAGTGGGGTTGCCACTGGGCCCAGCCCTGCACAAACCAGAGCTCTGCGTGCCAACCCCAAATCCCAGCTACTCCCTCCCTGCTCCCTCCCCAGTGCTGGGAGCACCTGCCAGAGCTGAAGCAGGATGTGTGGGGGCACCAGAGTCTGCCCACACACAGCTGGATCCTGTATTCCAGCGAGGATCATCCCCCATGGATTCAGCATCTCTGTATCCCAGCAAGGATCATCCTCATAGATTCAGCATCCCTGCATCCCAGCAGTTTCCCACTGTGAGGACAAGTTCTCCAGCAGTGCAACATCCTGCTTTCCAGTGGGGATCCAGCACCCTGATGACACCGGGCCCTCACTGAATATCCCGATGGGGACCAGTCCCCCACTGGCTGTCCTTCAGGAGCTCGTGATGTCTCTGCCACCTGTGCCCCTGTGTCCTGTCCCATGCTGTCCCCCCACCCCACACTCAACCTCTGACATTGCTTCTACAGGGCACGCTCTTGAGAAAACATGGCAAGGGGACAGAGAAGGTAAATAGCTGTGGGCTCCGTGTGTGTCACTGCCCCGGGGCCACACCCGTGGTCTCACACCCGCCTGCTGTGGAGGTCCAGGCTTGTCCGTGCTTCCTCTGTCGTGCTGTCTGGATGTGCTGTTGCCTGCGTGGTGTCGTGGTGAGGTGTGCTGTGCTGTGTGCTGGGGACAGCCCCGGCTCTGTGTGTCCCCGGGGTAGGGAGCGGGGGCTCTGCAGTGTTTAGTCCCCGTGGGGTGGATGTGGGGTGTCACCCATCCCCATGGGGGACACTGCTCCACGGCCCTCAGCTCCAGCTGCCTGGCTGGGATGGTGAGGGGTTGAGACCCCACGCATGGAGAGAGCCTCCACACGACCCCATCCCACTGTGGGGGGCTCAGGAAGAGGGGACCCCCCATGCTGGGCCCTGCTGGGCACAGTGAGGGCCCCAGGGCTGCTGAGATCCCCTGGATCTCTGAGCCCACTCCCCCTTCCTTGCTGAGCCCCAGCCCTGCTCCAAGGGCTTTCTCCAGCACATGGGCTCTTGCCCTGTCTGGGGGCTCCTCACCACGGGGTGGGGGCCCAGCAGTGACCCCAGCCTGCTCCCCAAATCCGGGTTCTTGGGAGAAGCTGTGCCAGCATCCATCTGGGCAATGCCTGCGGCTCCCCCTCCTCTCCTGGGGGACACTGGCTCCTGCCCAGTTTGCAGGGTGTGCTGGGTGAGCTGATTCCCTCTGATCTCCCAGCCCCAGATGGGGAGGAGAGCAAACCTGCCCGCCCTCAGAAGAGACCTGGCACACTCATCACAGCTTCACCACGGGGCTGAGCCTTTGCAGCTGTGAACTGGTGCCAAACCAGCAGCACCGGTGGAGAACTGGGCAGAGCCAGAGGAGAGTACGGGGCCAGAGCCCCCCTGGCCGGGAAATGTGGGGGGCCTGGAGCCGCGGCCAAATGCTGCTGGGGCCACCAGTAACTGTCCCTTGCTGTTCTCTTCCAGAGCAGGGTGAAGCTGCCCAGTCACACTGAAGTAAGGACATGGCTCTTCTGCTCCCCACTTGGCACTGCTCTCTCCCCTTCCCTCCTCCCTGTGCCTTGTCCCTTGTGCTCTGGGTTGGGGGCTCTCAGCTCACTACAGTGTCCTGTCATGCTCTGTTTTGGGGACACCCCAGTGTCCCCAACTCTCAGCCTGTCCACTGACCGGGGGAGATGGGAACAGTGAGGGTGGAATTAATGGGACAGAAGTGGGTGGGCAGAGGGGTGGGCGCAAAGGGTTAATGGGGGCATACAAAATGAGGGCATGGAGGGGCAGACCCCTGCAGAAGGTACTGGTTAATGGGAGGGATGCTGAGATTTCTGTGTTGGGAGGGACTGGATCTACTGGTGCTGGGAGAGGGAAGGTGGTGGAAATCTCTGGGCCCCAGTTTATCCAGTTGCATTTGCACACTAGAGGAGCTGAGGAGCAGAGCTTGTGCTCAGCCCAGCCAGGGGTGCCAGCCCGGGGCAGTGAGTGGGATCTGCCCATCCAGGGGGCTGCTGTGCCCATGGACCCCACGGAATGGCTCCATGGCCCCTGCCATGGCGGGGGTACAGGCCAGGCAGAGGCAGCCCAGGTCTCCCACCCAGCTGGGAGTGCCAAGGGGCTGGGAACCTCCCTGGGACTGGGCAGGGCTCTGCGTGGCCGGGGGCTGTTTGGTGGCTGTGGGGTACAGGCCACATCCTGCCCCCCCCGCTGTCCCTCGCTCTCTGCTCCCGCCGTGTCCGATGTCCGAGCGGTCAGTGCCGTGCTGTGCCAGGCCCTGCTGGATGCAGGAGCAGGTGCTTGGAGCACAGGAAGCAGGATGGGACTCTTGGGTCGAGCTGCTTGTGCTGAGCAGAGCATGAGGCCCCTGATGCCAGGGTGACGTCCTGCCCTGGTGTCCCCAAGCCTGCAGCCTCGCAGCTGTGCTGAGAACTCGGGCTGAGACGGGGGCTGCTGGCCTGGTACCTGTGTCACCTTCCTGGCTGCTGTCCCCCTGGAGCCTGGAGGAGCCCCTGGAACTGCAGCAAGCTTCTGGCACGATGTGTCCAGCCTGGCCGTGCCACCCCCAGCCCGGCTGCTCACCAGGGCTGTCCCTGTCTCTTTGCTCTCTGCAGGGCACACAGATGATTTTCAACGCGGCCAAGGAGCTGGGGCAGCTTTCCAAGCTGAAGGTGAGGGCTGGGGGTCACCGAGCTGAAGGTGAGGGCTGGGGGTACTGGGGTGCTGGGCTGCTCTCTGTTCTAGGGTAGGTGCCACTGGGCCCAGCCAGGGCTGCTGCCAGGACCCCACCACTGCCCCCTTGCTGGCTTGGCTGGGCTGGACAGGGGGCACCAGGTTCTGTGCTGAGGGAAGGATTTGTGTCCCCCAGGACCACATGGTGCGTGAGGAAGCTAAGAGCCTGACCCCCAAACAGTGTGCTGTGGTGGAGCTGGCACTGGACACAATCAAGGTGAGGGCACTCTGGGGTGTTTGGGCTGCCCCTGGGGCTCTGACCTTGAGGCCCACAGGGAGAACCAGGGGCACCCTTGCAGAACTGCTGAGCATCCTGAGGCCTTTCCCCCTCCAGCAATACTTCCATGCCGGTGGCGTGGGGCTGAAGAAAACCTTCCTGGAGAAGAGCCCTGACCTGCAGTCGCTGCGCTATGCCCTGTCCCTCTACACCCAGGCCACAGATCTCCTCATCAAAACCTTTGTGCAGACCCAGTCGTCACAGGGTAGGAGAGGCTGCCTCGGCCCCCACTGGGCCCTCATCCTCCCCAGGGGCTCGGCTGCCCCACGGCCAGGACCCACCTTGGCTCTGTCCCAGTGGGGCTGGGGGTCCCAGCCAGGCTCACGGTGGGTGGAGAAGGAAGGGCTTTTTCCTCCTGTGCCTTGCAGATGAAGAGGGGTCGTGGGTGCCCAGCAGCTGCAGCCTGGCACTCCACCAGCAAGAACAGTGGGTCCCCAGTGCCAGGGCATTGCAGGACTGGCATAGAAATGGGTCCTCTGGGTGGGGGGAAGGTCACCTTCTGGCCAGGTGTCACAGTGTTTGTCCCTTATGGATGGCTCCAGGCACACAGCACAGACCAGTCACAGGGTCCACAGGATCCAGATGCTGTGCCAGGGTCTGTCCTGGGCATGCTGCGTGCCCAAGCCCCTGATCTGGACTCTGGGTTGCTGGGGTGCAGGGCAGGATGCCGGGCACCTTCCAGGGCAGGATCAGCCCTCAGCTCTAAACTCTGCCCTTTATTCTGTCCCTTGGCTGCTGGAGGAGGGCCCTGAGATGCTCAGTGGTGGTCAGGGGCCACCACAGGGTGCCCCAGCCAGGCTTGTCTGCGTCCTCGGGGAGTGGGACGTGCGTTCGCTGTCCGTGAGTCTCCTTCAAGGGACGTCTGTCCTGTCTGTGCCTCCTGTGCCAGCCATGTTGGGGCGTGGGGTCGGGTCTGATGGGTGCCAGCACCCCTGGGTGTACCCTGTCCCCAGGAGCCCACACTCGGAGTTGGGGGTGCCTGGCACTCCTGTGTCGCTGCAGTGTTGTCCGGGTGCTTGGCCGTCAGTCTGTCTGCGAGATCTGATCTCTCTTTCTCTTTGTTCCCCCCACCCCACTGTTCCTGTTTGCCACGCACGTCATCTCCTCCCTCCTCTCTTCCTCATCTCCTTCCTCCTCTCTTCATCTCTTCCCTCCTCCCTTCTTTTGCATCTCCTCCCTCCTCTCTTCGTTGTCATCTCCTTCCTGCTTCATCTCCTTCCTCCTCTCTTTGTGTACTCTGTGCCGTGTCTCTGTCTCTTTCTCTCTCCTTCCCACTAGTTCATGGTGGGAAAGGGATTAGGTTTACCCTTAGTGAAGAGGTTTATCCTGAGAAGGGTACGTGTGCTACTCGCCCGCCCCTGCACTGCCTGCCGCCGGCCTGGGCTAGTAACAGTCCCAGCACTGCGGGCTGGGGTGGCCTGGGGACCCCCCCAGCATCACCGGCCACGGGGACCCCCAGAATGGGCAAACTGCCACTCCCAGGGCTGCTCTGGGGGGAATTTGGAGGAACCGTGCTCATCCACATTGACCACCCCCAGAGCGGGTTGTGGGGGCTGTCCCCATGGGAGGGGGGGTGTCTGCCTGCAGGCTCTGGGCACTCCCCATTGTCCCCAGCACTGCTGCCTGGGGGTGGGCACCCACCGTGACCTCCCCCTGGGACATGTGGCCCTAGGGGAGGCCCTTCCTGTCCCCTTCCTGCCCACCCTGCTGCCCTAAGGACCATTACTAGCCCTGCTCCGGCGCGCTCCGTCTGCCTGTCCTGGGGCGCAGGGAATGAGCCCCCCACGGGCCCTGCTTGGCCTCCATCACACCCCGCTGGGGGCCGGGGCTGCACCCCCGCTTGGCCTTCCATGCCCCGAGCCCGCTCCCCACCCGCCATCGCCTCCATCCCGGCTCAGCATGCGGGGCGGGGCCGGGGGATGGAGGGGAATGTGCCATCGCCGGCCTCGGCCCGGCGCCCTCGGGGACACGGGGACATGTCCTCCTTCCACTGCCATCCCCACCCTGGAGCTTGCCACTGAGCCCTGGCGGATCTCCGTGGCCCCGTCAGACCCGCAGAGCCTGTCCCTCTGCCTTGCACCCCCGTCCTTCACCCGTGGGTGCATGCACAACTCTGGGGTGGCATGGGGGGTGGGCTTGGCCGAAGGTCACCCAAGGTCCCCAGGCTCGGGGACCCCTGGGCTTGATGTGGTTCCTGGGATGGAGGGGTACGAGGGGGTGGGTCAGCCTCGAGACACTGGTAGGGCTGTGGCTGCCCTGGCCGGGTCCCTCCTGCCCAGTCTGTGCCCATGGCACTGTCACCCCTCCGTGACAGTGCATGGGGAGCTGTGCCACTGTCCTCTGCCCCTCACTCCTGCTTGGGCGAGGGGGGATTCCCAGGGGTGGGATGGCAGAGTCAGCCTGCTGCTGGGGGTGTCCTGCCATGTCCATCACAGCTGCTGCTGTGCCCACAACCCTTGGGGACAAACCCTAATGCCCACCCCTTTCCACCCCGCCGTGACCTGCCTCCTCAGTGGGGTTAGTGTTGGGCAGGGCACGTCAGGAACATTGGGAAAACAGGCACTTCATCTCCTCCCTCTGTCACAGGCTCCGGTGTGGATGACCCCGTTGGGGAGGTGTCCATCCACGTGGAGCTCTTGACCCACCCCAGCAGTGGCGAGCACAAAGTCACCGTCAAAGGTGGGTTCTGCTGGCCAGGGTGCCGGGGTCTGGCAGGTGACAGTGCCCCCTGACCCTCACCTGTCCCCCCCTTGCAGTGGTGGCTGCCAATGACCTCAAGTGGCAGACCTCGGGCATCTTCCGGCCCTTCATCGAGGTCAACATCATCGGGCCCCACCTCAGTGACAAGAAGAGGAAATTTGCTACCAAATCCAAGAACAACAGCTGGGCCCCCAAGTACAACGAGAGCTTCCAGTTGTGAGTAGCACCACAGGCTGGGGATGTGGAGACAGGCTGGGGGATGTGTCCCCAGCACGTGGGGACCTCCTGGGCTGTGCCAGGGAGTTTGCCCATCCCCATTGGGATGTTTCGGGTATTTTCTCATTGCTAAAAGCAGGGAGGGGGGAACGGGAGTAAAAAGGAAAAGGCTTTTCTAGGGGTGGGGTAGGGGACAGCAGCCATGTAGGGGCTGTTAGATGGCCAGGTGAAGTGGGGTGAAGAGGGGGTGAGGTGTGACCCCATCTGCCAACACTGCCCGTCCCTTGCTCCTCCTCAGCACGCTGGGGACAGAGACTGGCCCCGAGTGCTACGAGCTGCAGGTGTGTGTGAAGGATTACTGCTTCGCCCGGGAGGACCGCACCGTGGGCATCGCCGTGCTGCAGCTGCGGGACATCCTGCAGCGCCCCGGCTGCGCCTGCTGGCTGCCCCTGGGCCGCCGCATCCACATGGACGACACCGGGCTCACCGTGCTCCGCATCCTCTCCCAGCGCAACAACGACGAGGTGGCCAAGGAGTTCGTAAAGCTCAAGTCGGACACGCGCTCGGCCGAGGAGGGCAGCAGTTAAAGTCCTTTGGCCCCCCCCAGCCCTCGCCTCCCGCTCCCGGCCCCCCGACAGAATCCTCTAGCCGTGTATAAGCCATAGGAGTGGCCACAGAGGAGTCGCTGGCCCGGCCCTGGGGGAGGGGGTGCGGTGGCTGCAGTGACGGAGCCTCCCCTCCCTCCCCGGCCCCACTGGCTGGTGCCGAGCACAGCCAGGCCCCCGTCACACCGCAGGAAGGTGCTGGGATGGGGCGGGCTGCAGGGAAGGGCTGGAGCCGGGCCCGGGTGAGGGGAGCAATCCGCCCTTCCCCAGCCTGTCTGAGACAGAGGAACCCCAGTGGCCCATCCCTGAACCTCCACTGTCCCACCCGGCCCCAAACCTCACCGAGTGACACAAGGAAAGGGCTGCGGGGTGTGTGTGTCTCGTGCCGTGTGCGGGTGTTGGTGAGTGGCTGGCACAGCGTGATGGCTCCTTGTCCCCATCCCTGAGCGTCGTGGTGTGTCCTGAGGGCAGGGCAGCTGCCAGCCCTGAGCACATATGTGTACATATGTAAATACCTGTACATACAGGGCAGCGGGACAGGCTGTGTCTTGCACCTGGAAGGGCTATTGGGGCTGTTGGGTTGACGGGTGCAGCCCCCACGGGCCCTGCACAGGGTCCCCTCCCTGGCTGGCAGCAGCATCACCAGGGTCGGGAGCAGCCCCCGGCCCATATCCTGTCTTCCCTGCCTTGCTGCCACCGTGGGCTGTCCCACTGCCCCCCACAAGGTGCCAGGGCTTGGGGAGACAGGGCTGGGGGCAGCAGAGCAGAGGGACTCACTCCTCTTTGCTCTGGCCGGTGGGGACCAGCATCCCTGAGCAGCACAGCCCATGGGATCTCCTTGGCGCAAGCAAAACCCTTCCCACCCCGGCCCAGAGAAGCCCTCCCTCCAGTCCCCCAGTAAGCACCAGTTCTGTGCCCCCCAGTTCCCCAGTGAGCACCATTTCTGTGTGCTAAGTGGTGTGCATGTCTCGTGTGAGTGCCTGGGAGGCCTGCGTGTGTGGCGTTGGGGTGGCCACCCCAGCTGGCCAGTTTGCCCCGAGCCCTGGGGCAGACAGAGGCCTCGTGACCCCACAAGTCAATACAGCTCTCTCAGCCCCCTCCCATCCCAAAACAGGGTACCCCACCGGCCCCCACACTCCTTTGCCAGAGCGTTTGCCCGGGACCAAAGGGTTTCACTTTGCTCTCTGGTTTCTGTTCAATGTTTACACCCTTTTTCTACCGGCTGCTCCTGCACAGCCAGGCTGGGGCTCGGCCCCGCAGCCCGGCCGTGGTGCCCCTGTGCCCCCTCCCTGTTTGGCATGTGATTGAACTGACCAATTCTGCTCCTGTAGCACAGTGTCACCGATGCCTGTGTGTCTGTCCCGCCGGTGGCGGCGGCTCCCATGGATGCATGACAGTGAGATGTTTTGCACTATTTTGAATTTTTTGGGCTCTGTAAAAATATTTTATTATAACTGACATTAAAAAGCACACCCTTCAATGTGGCTCCTGTGAGGAGTTGGGTGGGGACAGGCATCTGGGGGATTCCCAGCCCCGCTCCCACCTCCCTAGTGCAGCACTTACACCTTTAAAGGGAAAAGCAGGGATATCCAACCTCAAGGATAACCAGCTCCAAGGACCAATAGCCCAGGGTTGATCCCTGTTGTCATTCAGCCTCCCTGAGGGTTCCTTTGCAGAACCAAGGACAAAAGTTAAATGGAATCACAGGAACACAGAATCCTGGAGTCTCCTGAGCTGGAAGGGACCCACAGAGATCATCAGTCCCACTCCTGT
This sequence comes from Aegithalos caudatus, assembly GCA_013389925.1. Taxonomy (NCBI): domain Eukaryota; kingdom Metazoa; phylum Chordata; class Aves; order Passeriformes; family Aegithalidae; genus Aegithalos; species Aegithalos caudatus. The sequence goes on along the minus strand of WEIU01000013.1, from coordinate 76,459 downwards.
CCCTGCCCAGATTCCCCAACAATCCCACCCTGAGCATCCCTGAGAGCTCCTGCAGCTCTGGCAGCCTTGGGGCTGGGACCATTCCCTGGGGAGCCTGGGCAGTGCCCCAGCAGCCTCGGGGGGAAGAACCTTTCCCTGAGCTCCATGCCAAGGCCTGACACAGCTCCAGCCCTTCCTGGGCTCCTGGCCCTGGCCCAGAGCAGAGCTCAGCCCCTGCCCCTGTGCCTCCCCTCGGGAGGAGCTGCAGAGTTGGGACAGATGTGTCCTGTGAGGTGACACTACTCCCAAGCACAATGCTGATAATTCCCAGGCATGGGAATGATCAGGGACAGCCAGCACAGCCTCAGGGAGGGCAAACCCATCCCTTGCTGGTCTCATGGCTTTCCATGATAGGATGACTCCATCAGCAGATAATGGATCAGCTGGTGATGGCACCTGCCCAGACTTCTGCAAGGCCTTTGACACAGTCCCCCAAAACGCTTTCCCCACTAAATTGGATTGATGTGGATTTGGTGAGTGCAGGGCCCTGATGACCTACAGAGAGAGCTGGGGCTGCTCTGGGCTCTGGCAGAGGCCTGCTCACCCTTGAGGATCATGGGGCTGCCACCAGGATTTGCTACAATCGTGGGATGGCTTTGGCTGAAAGAGACTTTAAAGGTCGAGTCCAACCCCATCCTTGTTCCTGGGCTCTTGTCTTTTTCCAGTGATCCTTGATGATTCACCCTTTCTTGAGGTTTTTTACATTAATTAATTAGCTTTAATCATCATAATTTCACATGGGGCTCCTGTGCCTATGTGAAAAGTGAGCAGAGGGTCCCTGGGAGGCCATGGCAACACAAGCTGTGTCCCTGCAGCCCAGGGAGGTGCATGGGGAGCAGAGATGTGCCTGCAGCCCCTGGAGGCCCCTGAGCAGAGCAGGGGATGTACCCTGAGGGAGCTCTGAGCCTGTGCAAAGGCTGTGCCAGGGCAGGCTCCTGGCAGCACCTGAGGCTGGAGCAGCTCATGCAGAACCTCAGGGATCCATCCATGGTGGAGATTCCTGGAGGGCTGGCACCCATGGGAGGAACCCCACACCAGAGCAGAGGAAGAGGAGGAGGAGGAGGAGGAAGGAGCAGCAGAGACAAGGGGTGATGGACTGAGCACAACCCCCATTGCCCATCCCCCTGCACATCTGTGGGGGAGGAGATGGAGAATTTGGGAGGGAGGTTGAGCCTGCAGAGAGGGGAGAGGTGGGGGGAAGTTGTTTTATGACTTGCTTTAATTCCCCATGATCCTCAGAGGAGTTGATTAACAACAATTTAAACAATATAATCATTTATGCACCAGCTGCCCACTGCAAGCAGGACAATAAATACAGTCCATGAGACAGCTGCCCTCAAAACCCTGTCCAAGGGTAAGGCCAGGTGAAGCTCGGAGTGAGCCCGGTGGCCTCTTGGTCTGTGAGCTTTGGGATGCAACACTGGGCACTGGAAAACCAAAACTCACCTCAGGTGGGTAAATGGAATCCCTCCCAGGCAGCAGGACCTGGTGTAACCAAACTCCTTGAAGCCTGGAGAAGAGAAGGCTCTAGGGAGACCTCAGAGCCCCTTTTAGTGCCCAAAGGGGCTCCAGAAGAGGTGGAGAGGGACGGGACAAGGTAAAATGGCTTCCCACTGCCAGAGGACAGGATTGGCTATCACTGCTTCATCTCCCCACCATCACATCTCACCTCAGTCCCAGAGTGGGAAATAGTTGGGTTCTTGAATTTAAACTCAAGTCCCTCTGAGCCCTGACTCTCATGACACTTCATCCTACCACCCCCATGCACCTCTCAGTCCTAAGGTTCCCAAAGCCATTATAACTCAAGACCAGGACACAGCATTTTCAGGAGTTCATCTATTCCTGAAATAGATTGTGTTTATGAGGAAAGGGGAGGCCTGTCTTCAGGAGATTCTGCGATTCCTCAGAGGAATTCCTTGAGGGAGGATGCCGTGGGACAGTGTTTAACTGGAACTGCACAGGTGGTTCAGGGGGGAGTGTACAGTTCTTTACTCCTTCTCAAGAGAAGCCCAACTGTGATTAACTGCACCAAACCTTTCTAGAAATGCTCCTGTTCTAGCTGGTGACATCACTCCTGCCAACACTCCTAAGCCTAACAGGCTGAGGAGGAGTTAAAGTCTGCATGTCATCAGCTAAGCCAGGTCACTCAAATAAATCCTCCCTGTCTTGATAGGAAGCAGGTAAGTCTGTTCCAAGCCTGCTGACCACCCCTTCTCTAGGGGCTAAAGACCTCCCTCCCTTCTTCAATTCCCTCCCAGCACCCTGCAAACAGCCTCAAGGCCAGAGTTACATGCAAAGACTTTTATTAGCTTCAAAGGATTAAAAGGTGGCCAAAAAAACCTAATGAAAACTCAAAAGGTTCTGAACTCCCACCCCCATGGCCTTCCTAAACCTCAGCGGGTTCAGACACCTCAAACTGGGACACTGGCAGCAGCCCAGGGGCAGCCCCAGGCTCGGAGGTGGTTGAGGGTCTCAGGGATGTGGAGCTCATGCAGGTGCAGCGGGGAGGGGGTGCAGGGCAGCTGCACAGGGAAGATGTGGCTGGCGTCCAGCAGGAGCTGCTCGGGTCCCTCCCCGTCCTGGAGCCGCCTCTGTGGGGACAGCGGTGACATCGGGACTGCCCCGGTGCGGGGACAGCCGTGCAGGGCAGCCCCCCAGGCGCCCCTCACCTCCTCGCTGCTGAGGATGCGGGGGCTGAGGAGCTGCTCCAGCCCGGAGGATCTTCACAGCCTGGAGGGGAGGGTGGGGACACGGACAGGGAAGGGCCGGGCACATCCCAGGACAGCCAAGGAAGGGGCTGCCCGAGGCTCCCGTTTCCCAGCTCATCCTGCGGCTTCTCGTAGTCCTGCCCCGGGTGTTCCATTCCTGCAGCGGGCTCCAGCAGCCGCTCGGGGGCGGCTCGGAGGGGACAGGCACGGCTCGGAGGGGACAGCCACGCCACCACCCCCGGAGAGACACCCCGAGCCTGCAGGACCGTACCCGGGGAAGAGGGGCTCAGAGCACCCCTTTTACCTTCCAGATCCCGTGGCTGCTCCGACGTGCGCTGGATCAGGGCATCCCCCTCCTTCCCCAGCTGCAGCCTCACAGCCTCCACCTCCACCGAGCGCTGCGGGAAGGCACAGGGGAGGTACAGCCTGAACCCTGCCCAGAGGGCTCCCTCCAGGGACCGCTACACCTTCCCAGGAGAGCCCTGTGGAGCCTCAGCAGAGCAGGAGCATCCCCCAGCAGACCTGCCCCAGCTCCTTGAGCTCCTGGCCCGGGCAGCTGTGTCTGTCCAGCTGTGCCTGTCCAGCTGTGCCAGCTGCTGGACATGGGCAGCACAGGCCTCGTCCTCCTGCAGCCCCTGCCTCTCATCCCACAGGCACTGCAGCTCCTGGGCATGGGCAGCCCTGAGAGCTGCTCCTGCAGCTGCTGCTCCTCCTGGGCCTGAGCTGAGGGGCAGAGCTGATGCCGTTTGATTTTGCCTTTGTTTTTTTTCCTTTTCCATGTTATCTGAATTTGTCACACATATATTTGTAACTCTGTAGCCTATTGTATTACTAATTAGTTTTCCCAGTACTTTTCCGTGGCCTTTCCCTAAGCAGAAAGACAAAACAAATTCCAGAGCTCCAAGCCCCGGGAGGTGCAGGGCTGCCATGCTATCTTGGTTCTTCCTGGGAACCAAGGCCAAGAACAACTCTTTGAGATACATTTTCATGGACAAAGAACAGCTGGTGCTGAGCTGGGGCCTCCAGAGAAGGGGTTTGTCCTGGGGGGAAATTGAATCACCACTTGTCCTCCTAATTGGTGCTCTTTATCAATTATGCTAATTTCCTAAAACCTATAAATATGTACTCATCCCTGTGGGGTTGGGCTTTTGTGGACATCTTTCCATAACTGCCTCTGAAGGCCTTTATGATGGAATGGAGAAAATAAAGATCCAGTCTTATATTGCCTCCTCACTAAAATTATCTCAAGTTTTGGTTCCAGGTTGGGAAAAAGGCAACAGAGCATCAGGCAGGGCTGGGAACAGGGGCAGGGACACATCCCCACGTGTCACATCACTGACAGCCCTGTAGACTCAGAGGCTGCCCCTCTGTAATGAGACCCCATTTCCCCCCATCTCTCTGGAATTCTGAGCCTTGGAGTCCCCAGCACAGAGCCCAGGCCTGGGGGAGCAGCTCTCCCTGACCTCCCCCACGGGCTCTAAAGCCACAGCAAAGCTCAGGTGAGGGTCCCTTCCCCACCTGCAGCAGGAGCCCCACAGCAGGGTTACCCTGCCCTGTCTCCTCCAAAGCCCAGACAGGATCACACCACCTCCCTCATCCTCCAGAGACACCCCCAGAACTGGAGCAGTGACAGAGCAGAGAAACCCAGATGGTGAACAGGGACACTGCCAGCAGCAGCAGAGTGGAACGTGTCACACCAGGACTGTCCCCAGCACATGACACTGCTGCAAGGCTGCACCCAGGAGAGTGTTCCCCACCCAATGCCACCAAGGAGCACAGAAATCCAGGAACAAAGCCCAGAGGCACAACCCCTCCTGGACACCCACATCAGGCAATCAGCTCCTGTCCCAGGCTTACTGGTGGTCAGCACAAAGCACCTGCCCCTGCACCTGGGACCCACCAGCTGGCCCAGCCAGCACTGCAGCTGCATCACCTTGAGCTCCATGGCCTTGTGCAGCTGCTTGTAACACTCAACTGGGACAGCAGCGTGGTGCCACCCCATCTGAGGGGGCAGAGACAGGGCAGTGACAGCAGTGACACCACTGCACCCCCAGAGGGGACCCAGGCAGCCCTGCCCTGCTGGGGTAACTGTGGGAAGCCCTGTTCACCATCTGGGTTTCTCTGCTCTGTCACTGCTCCAGTTCTGGGGGTGTCTCTGGAGGATGAGGGAGGTGGTGTGATCCTGTCTGGGCTTTGGAGGAGACAGGGCAGGGTAACCCTGCTGTGGGGCTCCCCTCTCAGTACAGCACCGGGCAAAGGCTGGATGGTGATGGTGGCATTGGGCCAGGACCATCTGCAGGGTCCTCTGCAGCTCCACGGCAGCCCTGGTGCTCTGCAGCAGCCTCACAATCCTGCAGGGAGGGCAGGGAGCTGGGCAGGGAGCACAGAGCCAAGAGGGGGAACAGGGAGCTGGGCAGGAGGAGGGAGAGCCTGGAGGGGAAACAGAGCTGAGCAAGGGGTGGTGGAACCCAGAGAGGAGGTGGCAGAACCTAGAGAGGAAACAGAGTTGAGGAAGGAGTGGCAGAGGCCAGAGAAGGGACAGCAAGGGCTGAAAGAAAGGGCAGAGAGCAGGGCAAGAGGTGGCTCCCCGGGCAGAGCCTGCAGCCCATTCCACGGTGCCACCTGTATCAGAGCCAAGCCCAGAGCTGGCAGCACTGCTGCCTGTCCCCAGCCCTGTCCCCAGCCCTGTCCCCAGCCCTGTCCCCAGCCCTGTTCCCAGCCCTGCTGCAGGCACAGCCCGGCCCCACCGTGCCCTGAGGGTGCAGCCTGCCCGCAGCTCCTCGGCACTGCCAGCCCACAAAAACACCTTGGGCTTCCCACACTGGGGCTTACCTGGGGCAAAGGGAGAGTCAGTGCCAGGACAGAGCACCCCCAGCTCCTCCAAGGGGGATCCTGCCCATCCAGCGTCCCTAGAGGCAGAGCTCATCCCCAGCTCACCCATTTCTATGCCTCACTGGGCACTGACACACGGGAAAAGCTCCTGCAAGGGATGCTCTGGTGCCACAGCTGCATCCCCAAAGCAGGGCCTTTGCTTGAAGCAGTCTCCCAAGGGCAGTGCTGCAGATCTGCTTTGTGTTGGTGTCCTTCAGCTCCTCTCTGCTCCCCAAAGGTCTGTACCTCTCCAAGAACTGCTGGTACATCCATCTGTGGGGGACAGAGTGGGGTCAGAAGTGCCACGGCTGGAGAGGGGGAAGCACCCAGGGTGCTGCTGGGGTGGGGGTTGCTGGAGGGGTATCCTGAGGTGCTGATCTGGATGGTCTCCAGGACCCTGGAGCCTTGGAGCTGCTCCAACACTGGCCTGGAGTCAAACCTGGGGCACAGAGGGGTTGATCCAGAACAGGTCCCAGAACAAACCACCAGGGCAAGAGGGACAGGAGTGCACCACCAGTGTCCCCACTGCTCCAGCCAGGCACTGGCACAAAGGCTGTTCCCACTGTGTCCCACTGTTGGCGTTATGCAGCAGAGGGAGTGGGGGTGGTGCTGCTCAGCTCCTCCATCAGCCTGCCCAGGGAGGCTCTGAACTGCAGGGGACAAAGCAGGGGAGGCTCAGGGCCAGCAGGAACCCCCGGGGGCACAAGGAGGTCCCCAGGGCACACAGAGCTCCTGGTGGGGCCAGCACACCTTCCCCATGTCCCCCAGACCTGGCTGGAGAGGGAATTCCTGCTCTTCTGGCTCCTGCAGCCAGAGCAGCTGGGCCCCCTGAGCCTGCTGGACTACAGGGACAGGGGGACAGGGGGATGTGGGGATGTGGGGACGTGGGGACAGGGGGACAGGTGGCCAAGGTGGATTCCAAAATGGGGGAGCCAAAACAAGGGGAATGGAACAGGGAGCACCCACAGCTCATGACACACACACAAAAACAGCTGGAGCTGTGTCAGGGCTTGGGATGGAGCTCAGGGAAAGGTTCTTCCCCTCGAGGCTGCTGGGGCACTGCTCAGGCTCCCCAGGGAATGGTCCCAGGCCATTTCCCATTTTCCCATGGGAAAGGCTGCCAGAGCTGCAGGAGCATTTGGACAATGCTTTCAGGCACAGGGTGGGATTGTTGGGGTGTCTGTGCAGGGCCAGGGGCTGGACTCAGTTGCTGTTGGAATATCCGCCCAGGATATTCAAGGACTCTGCTCTCAGGGCACCCTGACCAAGGCCAGCTCTGCGTGGGGCTGGCACTCAGGGATTCACCTCCTGCCCCTTCAGTCCCTCTCAGGCTCCCACAGCCCAGCCAGGCTTTGCCTGCTCAGCACCTGCCCAGGGGATCTCACCTGGACCAGCTCCTCAAGAACAGCATCCCTGTTCTTCTCCACAAACTCATCCACTGGTATTCCACCTGGCAGGACACAACACCCACACCAGCCTCAGCCTGCAGCTTCCCAGTCCAAGCACTTGGGAAATGTCCATGCAGGAGTCAGAAGTGCTGCTGGCCACTCTGCTCCTCTTGCCCTGCTATGAGGCTGCTGATGGGAACCAGCACAGTTTCCATAGTTTTACCCTGAGATAAGGAGTTTCAGCCCAGCAGGATCCACCTCCCACCCTGGGAGGGTGCAGAAGGTGCCACCATGATCTCCAGACAGGGGAACATTGTGCAGAACCCCTCCCCAGCCCACCCCACCCACAGCATTCCCTACCTTTCCAGCAAACTGGGAGATAATGAAAGCATCCATGGGCCTCGGGCCCATGGAAAGTGGGAGCTGCTGAGGTGGGCCTGGTAAAGCTTCTGGGCCCAGCTCCCATAGCTGCTTTGAGGCATCTGGAAAGCAAAGGGGGCAGTGGGGGGGCTCTGGATGGTCACAGCAGCTGGCACCCAGCAGCCCTCACCCACCCTGCACTCCCCATTCAGCAGGTCCTGGAGGCCAGGCCAGCCCTCAATGAGCTCTGGGCATGGCTGGCTCTCATGGAATTTGGCAAACACCCAAGGGATCCCCTTGGTCACACACTCCTGATCCAGCCTGAAGATGTGCTGGAAGGCAGAGACAGGAAATCAGGAGTGGCCAGGAGGGGACAAAGGTGCTCAGCCCCCAAGCAGAAATTTAGTTTCCATATGACCCCTGAGCAGCCCTTTCTGTGGAGCAGCAGGGACTGTGCTGAGCCCTGGGTTTGCAGGGACTGAGGCACAGCCACAATGGAGACAGAGCACAAAATCAGCAGGGACATGCAAGGCCCCCCCTCAGGAGCTCACAGCAAAGGGACCCTGGGCAATGCCCACCAGGTCAAAGTCCTGCTGGAGCTTCTCCTTGGCGTGGCTGCTGCAGAGCTGGTCAAAGCTCTTGTGCTCAAACACCTCCAACCTGTGGCAGCAGAGGTGAGCATGGTGCCCCTGCCAGGCAGAGCCACCTCAGGCACCCAGCTGTCCCCTCTGCAGGGCTGTGTCCCAGCTGGAGTAGGATCAAGTTCTTCCAGGCAGCCCAGGACAGGGGAGCTGCTCTTACCCATACATGTCCAGGATGCCAATGGAGGTGTGGTGACCCTTCAGTGACCCTCCTCACCATCCAGCTCAAGACCTGTGCTTGGCCAGGGCATCCCAGGAATCCAGTGCCTGCTGCCTGGATGGTGGCTTTGTGAAGGTCTCACCAGTGGTGACCAGCTTGACCATCACCTGTGACACCTGCACGCCCAGCAGAGCCCAGGATGGCCCAGGGCCTGCTGCAAAGGGACAGTCTTGGTCACTGGGCCTGGCCTGGCTGCAGGTCTGGGGACAGTTTGGGGTGGCATCAAGTCCTCTCCCAGCTCCACAACACAGCTGTCCCCACCCTGGGGCCACCCTCTGACCAGGACCTTGCCCAAGTGCAGGATGGCAGCTCCAGCTGCTCGGGCTCAGTGACACCTGCAGGCACAGCAGGGGAGGGGTCCCTCACGTCCACACACATCAGGGACCCCCAGGCTGCCCCCACATCCCTCAAAGGAGAGGGGTGGAATTCCCAGTAAACAGCCAGGCTCCCCAGCACTGGGAACTCTGGCCCCAGGGTCAGGGTGAGGACAGGGGGACAGCCCTGGGGACAGCCCTGCCCACCCCTGCACAGCCAGGACCTTACCCAGGAGAACAGGGAATGCCAGGGGCTCTGGGCACTGGAGCATTGGCCCTGGCAGGTGCAGTGGGAGGAAGGATCTGCCCCCCCCCTGTGAGGGACACAGGTCAGGCTGGACCCAGCACAGCCCTGCCCCATGGGGCTCCAACCACCCCCTCCCAGCCCTGAGCATCCAGCAGGAAGGGGGCAGGGCTGGATGGGATCTTGGGCAGGAATTGTTGGCTGTGAGGGTGGGCAGGCCCTGGCATAGGGTGCCCAAAGCAGCTGTGGCTGCCCCTTGGATCCCTGGCAGTGCCCAAAGCCAGGCTGGAATTGGGGCTTAGAGCAGCCTGGGACAGTGGGGGGGTGTTCCTGCCCATGGCAGGGGACAGAATATGAGCTTTAAGGTCCCTCCTCACCCAAATCATTCTGTGATTCTGCAATTATCATCAGCAGAGCTCCTCCAGCACCCCAGGAGGGCAGAAAGGGCTGGCACTGTCCAGCATGGGACAGGCTGGCAGAGATGGGGTCATGGGGACATGTGGGGACACCCATGGGTATTCAGGCCCTGGAGCTCGGGCAGGGGGCTGAGGCACAGAGCTGGTAGAAGATGTGAGAGTTCTCTCCTCTTTCACCTGTGGATGGACAAGAAAGCCACCTTGAAGTGAAGTCACCAGGGCCACCCTGAAGTGAGGTCACCAGGGCCACCCTGAAGTCAGGTCACCAGGGGCCACCCTGCAGCAGCACTGCAGCCCCAGATTTGGGGGCAGGGGACCCCTTTCCCTCTCCCAGCTCAACTCAGCAGCACTGGGGTCACATCCCAGGGATGCTCAGAAAGAACAACCTCCCACACTGAGGGCTGGGGCTCCCATTCAGCTCCATCCCTGTGCCACCCCAGACACACCTGGAGGGTGACACAGGACTTCTCCAGCATGTAGGTTTTGATGGTGGCCCCTGTGACATTCTCTTGGATAAATCAATCCCTAAATACTTCCCAAAGCAGCTGCTGTTGTCATCCCTGCTTGGTTTTGCATTCCCAAGTGCCTGGCCAGCAGGGAGAGAGGAGGTTTGAGCTGGCCCCAGCCCTCCAGGTGCTGTGGGGAGGTTCAGTCCCTGCCTCTCATTTTCAAGGGAGGGAACAGCTGCACACCAGGGACCAGAGGAGCACAGGGAGGGGCTGCAGGGACCCCCAACCCTCCCCACATAGCTCTGGGGACTGGGGGTACCCACCCCCAGGAGGGGGATGGAGCCCAGCACCTTCTCCTCCATGCTGGAGCTGCCCCAGCAGCCCCTGAGTGAGGTGAAGAACCTCACAGAGTACTTGGCCAATGCTGTTTTCCCTGTACCCAACACCCCACTGATGATGAGGGCCTGGTCCTTCCAACCTGCACAGGGACAGGGGAGGACACCCCACCTCCAGAGGGACATCCCTCCATCCCCAGGGATGTTCCCAGGGGATTCTCTTCCCTCACCACGTGCCTGAAGGCATCCCCTGCACAGCAAAGATGTGGGTTCCATGTCCCCCAGCTGACAGCTGCTGCAGGTGTAACTCACTCCTGGCAGGTGGGCAGCAGGGGCAGGGGTTGATGGGGATGAGGATGGTGCCTGGAGGAAGAGCTGTGCCAGGGTAGGGCAGGGGGGGTGTCTGGGGCAGGAGGGGGCTCAGGGCTCACTGCAGTGGGTGTGGATGGAATTGTCCTTCAGAAAGCACCAGTGCAGCTCAGCTGGCTCGGGGTTACCAGGTCACGGGCACCCCCGAGGCAGCTGGAGCTTGAGGGGTAGGGCAGTGTCTGCAGGGGTGCAGGTGGAGCTGAAGGAGGGCTGAAAAGAGACAGGAGGCCCCAGCAAAGCAGGATGGGGCTCTGGGAGCAGCACAGCTGGAGGGCTTCTGTCTGCAGGCCACCCTCGAGCTGCTGATGACCAGGACCCCCACCCCAGCCAGGGTCAGCTGAGCTGGAGGCCTTTGGGAAGCCAGGGAGGAGCAGGAGTGAGGACCCAGGGGCCAGGGGACACAGGGCACCCCGAGCCAAACTGCAGCTCTGGGCACCTCCTCAGGCCCCAGGTGGGCCATGTGCAGGCAGTGTGTGACTCCCTCAGGCCTGCTGAGGAGCCCAGGCTGGTTTGGGGTGCAGAGTGAAGCATCTCCCTCTCCTGGGGACCCCTGACTATGTGGGGAGCACAGGAGGGACCCACTGGGCTGCACAGCTCCAGCCTGACCCAGCCATCTTCCAGGAGGAGGTGGAGAATGGTGTCTCCTTCCTTGTGGCCTCTGGTTATTTCTGTCACCCTCCAGAGTTTGGTGTGGTCAGGGATCCACACCCAGGCACCCTGTGGGTCACAGCAGAGACAGGGACACTGCACAGAGCTGTGGCCACCAGCCAGGAAAGCATCTGGCCACCAGCACTGGAGCCAGGTGCTGCAGCCCTTCCCAAGCTCTCACCTGGGACAGGCAGCCATAGGAGCTGCACCCTGGGTGTGTCCCCCACCCCTGAAGGACTTCAGACCTCCCTCACACCTGGAACAACCTCTCTGGAGCCACCCCACAGGGAGCAGGATCCCATGCTCAGCACAAGCAAAGCAGCACAAAACCACTGGGGAAGAGGTGAAAACTGGGCCAAAAAGCCTCAAACCCTGGTACAGACACCAGGACAGCTGGCAAGAGGGGGAGCACCTGGCCCCAAGCTGGCACCTGAGCTCTGGGACAGGGAACCTGCTCCTGCTGCCCCTGCTCCCACCCCGAGCATCCCTGAGAGCTCCTGCAGCTCTGGCAGCCTTGGGGCTGGGACCATTCCCTGGGGAGCCTGGGCAGTGCCCCAGCAGCCTCGGGGGGAAGAACCTTTCCCTGAGCTCCATGCCAAGGCCTGACACAGCTCCAGCCCTTCCTGGGCTCCTGGCCCTGGCCCAGAGCAGAGCTCAGCCCCTGCCCCTCCAGGGCCTGAAGAATCACCCCGTTTTGCCAATTCAGGGATTGCAAATTTGGCTGCAGTGAACATTTCCAGGCCTTCAGCATCATTAGAGTCAATCACCCAAGCATTGGATAGGCCAGGGAGGGAGAAGGAAGGGCTGAGCTTTGGGTTCACATCCAAGGAATCCCCATAGAATCCCAGAACAGTGTGGGCTGAAAGGCACCTTAAAGCCCATCTCATTCCACTCCCTGCCATGGGCAAGTTCACCTCCCACTATCCCAGGTTGCTCCCAGCCCCATCCAGCCTGGCCCTGGACATTTCAGGAGTGGGACATGGGGATTCAAATCACTCCATGAGCATGGAAGAGATTCCTGCAGTGCCCAGCCCCAGGCTCCTGTGGTACATGCAGGGAGGAAGGGACACATTTTGGGGCTGTCCTCTGGCTGTGGTGATCATTCCTGACACGTCCTGGTCCTTGCTGGGCAGAGCTGGACCAGCTCCCCATCCCCAGGGCAGAGGATGAGCAGTCAGCTGAGTCAGGCAAGCAGCAGCACAGGTGGGAGCTCAGGTGACACCAAACCCTCTTCTTACCTGTGCTGAGCCCCCTGCAAAGTGCCCCAGGCCACCAGGCTGAGCACAGAGGTGACCCTGGGGACACCCAAGCCACCACAGCCCCGACAGCTACAGGGTGTGGAGCACCCCAAGGCTGCAGGAAGGGGGAGAAGCCCCCTCCAGCTCCACTCACAGCATGGAAGGTGGGAGCCCTGAGCCCCTCACCTGCATGCACAGGTCCCTCACAGCCAGAGTGACCCCCCTGCTGCTGCTGCTGCTGCTGCTGCTGCCAGTCCTCAGGGTGTCTTTTTCTCTGGCCTTAAAAATATGAATCAGACACAATTAAGAGTGACAAAAGGGTACCTCTATATGAGGAACCTCAGGTGCACAAATTAATCAGATAGAAAAGGCCCAAGATGCACACTGCACATGACCCTTGTACAGTTTTTATAGATTCTGAAAATTAGCATCTCTGACAAGAATCCTCCAATTAGAAGTGCCTGGTGCAGTAATTCCCCCACTTCCCCCTCTTATGATAAGATCCAGACCTTGTCTCAGAAAGCTGCTTTCAGCCTTGGTTTCTAAGCAAAACTAAGAGAGCAGAGGAATCCTGGAAGTTGCTTTGCATTTCTGCCTGGGAAAAGTGTGAAACTAAGCTACAATCTGAAACTACAAAGAAACAACTGTAAGTGTAAAGGATACAGTGAATATATAAAACAAAAAAAGGGTAAACCCAAAAGGGCATCGCTCCCCCTGCTCCCCCTGCAGCCCATTATGGCCGTTAATTGCCGCTAATTAACGGGGAAGGGATTATGTTCCCCACCCCTGCCCAGGCCAGAGGAGTTCCTGGATCCCGGGCTGCAGCACCCCAAGACCCCTCCCAATAACCCTGATCAGAGACACCCCACACCTCACTTGGGGCACACAGGGAAGCCCCATCAGGCACCCCCAACACGGGACACTCCAAACTCTCACTCCCCTCCCACCTGGGGCACCCCAAGATCCCATCGAGGGCAAAGACCTCTCCTCTTTAGGATACCCCAAAATTGTCCTCATTGAAGGGCACCCAGGGCCCCTCCAGGTCCCCCATGCAGGGCACCCCAAGGACCCCCAACAGCTCAGTGCCCACCCCCCATGGCAGGGACTCCAGGAAAATGGAAAGCAGTCACCCTGGCACTGATGGGGCTCTGACACCTCTGGGTGTCCCCTGCCCGTGGGTGCTGCTCTCCAGGGGTGCCACTGTGTGTGCCCCATTTGCCACAGCCCCCAGCTGTCCCCGTGTCCCCACAGCCCCGGGTGCTGCCATCAGCAGGTCCCTGCTGTCCCCACACGCCCGAGTGGCCGGGCCAGCCCTGCAGGGCCAGAACAAAACCCTGCTGACCAAACAGAGCTGGGGACAGAGTGACAATGGGGTGTCCAAGGTGAGGGATGATGAGCATGGAGAATGATTTGGGTTGGAAGAGACCTCAAAGTCCATCCAGAGCCACCCCTGCCATGGCAGGGACACCTCCCACTGTCCCAGGCTGCTCCAAACCCATCCAGCCTGGCCTTGGGCACTGCCAGGGATCCAGGGGCAGCCACAGCTGCTCTGGGCACCCTGTGCCAGGGCCTGCCCACCCTCACAGCCAACAATTCCTGCCCAAGATCCCATCCAGCCCTGCCCTCTGCCACTGGAAGCCATTCCCTGGGTCCTGTCCCTCCAGCCCTTGTCCCCAGTCCCTCTCCAGCTCTCCTGGAGCCCCTTCAGGCCCTGCCAGGGGCTCTGAGCTCTCCCTGGAGCCTTCTCCTCTCCAGGTGAGCACCCCCAGCTCTCCCAGCCTGGCCCCAGAGCAGAGGGGCTCCAGCCCTTGGAGCAGCTCTGTGCCCTCCTCTGCCCTGGCTCCAGCAGCTCCAGGTGCTCCTGATGTTGTTCCCCAGGGCTGGGGCAGCTCTGCAGGTGGGGTCTCACCTGGCTGGGGCAGAGGGGCAGAATCCCCCCCTCCCCTGCTGCCCACGCTGGGGGCTCAGCCCAGGGCATGGATGGATTTTGGGATGGATTTTGGGACTGGGACCTGTCCAGCAGCACCACAAGGACTGGAGCAGGAGCATCAGTGGGGACAAGGAGAGGGCCAGACCCAGGGCAGGGACACGCAGGCTGTGGGAGGTGCCAGGAGTCCCCACGGGCTCCTGTCCCCAAGCTGGCACCTTTCCCCCCAGGCCCAAGGAAATGGGAACAGGCACCAAGAGGCTCCAGGCAGGGAGACACCATAGGTAGCACAAGAATTCATATATAGTAAAAAGTCTTTATTAAGAAGGCTTTGAAGTCAAAAAATAAAACTCTTGATACAATTTTCATAACCGTCAAGTCAGCTCAGCAAATATATAATCAGTACTTTAGCCATGTAAGGTTAAAGGTCCGTTATTTTCTTTTTAAAATAAAATATATTTTAGTTTTTAAAATTTATTCAATAAAGTACATATTTTCCTATAAATTCCCTACATATACATAAAGAGTTAAAAATAAAAAACCAAAACAATCTAAAAAAACCCAAAACCCAACCAAAGAACAAAAATAAAATAAAAAAAAACAAAAACCAAAAACTAAACAAAACGAAACAAAAAAAACCCAAAACAAAACAATTGAAAAAAAAAACAAAACAAAACAAAAAAAAACCCCAAAAAACCAAAACCCCAAATCCCCCAAACAACCCCAAAATAAAATGGAGATAGAAATCTGTCTGGTTTTTGTGACATGGTGTGTTAACTGTACCCCCTCCATTCCACAACCTCCTGACCTCACATCACACATTTTTGGGCAGTTTTCACATTGGCAAAATACAAGATAGACCTGCATTACAAAAAAAAAAAATAGATATATATATATATATTTTTGTAGAACCGCCGAGA
>WEIU01000013.1:24641-47641 GCA_013389925.1 Aegithalos caudatus | reverse complement strand
CCCCCCCCCTTTCAATCCACCCACTCTGTTCCCATTTCAGATCCCAGGAAAAATTAACTCCTGCTTCTCCATGGCCCCAAAACAAGCCACATGGGCTGATCCCGTGCTTCCAAGCTGGTGGCTGTTCTATGGACAGAGACTTTCACATTCTGATACTTCAAAAAGGACACCTGAAACTTCTGTGGGATCTTTTCAGCAAGGTAACAGCCACCAGGAATTGTCTCCTTAATTATTTCCCCTCCTCTCACTTGACAACTAAACTCATTGCCTTCCAGATGCTGAAAAGTTTAATGACAACAGTTAACAAGCTGCTTCTCCTCCTGCTTTGCCTCTTCTTCCTCTCCTCCTGCTTTCTCTCCAGAGGACTCAGCTGTGAACTCCCACCAGCCCTTTCCTTCTGTCTGGTTGTTGCAGAGAAAGCTGGAGCAACTTCTGTTTTTCCCACAAACAGCTCAATTTCATGGAGATGTGTCCATATCCATCCCAATTCCTGTGCTTACACAGATGCAACAGCATCAGCACAGCTCTGGGAATTCTCCCAACTCCAGACCTGCCTACTCCATGCCATGAGCTGTTCAGAGAGCTGGCAGGCTCCAGGATTAGTGCATGGAGTCCTTGAATATCCCAGCTTAGAATGGACCCATTGGGATCCCTGTCCCTGCCCAGAGCCCCCAACAATCCCACCCTGAGCATCCCTGAGAGCTCCTGCAGCTCTGGCAGCCTTGGGGCTGGGACCATTCCCTGGGGAGCCTGGGCAGTGCCCCAGCAGCCTCGGGGGGAAGAACCTTTCCCTGAGCTCCATGCCAAGGCCTGACACAGCTCCAAGCCATGCTTGGCATGAGGATTTGCACCTATTGAGGACAGAAGCTTCCCCTCCAGGGACAGACACAGGAAATCCAAGTCTGAGTTTGAGACATCCCCCTCTTCTCCCCTTAAGTTCCCAAAATATTTAACATGCTAAGTGGAAAAAAACTAAAAACAGTGGGGTTTCCAAAACTTGAGACCAAAGGGGACAACCCCTCCTGTCTGAACTCTTTTTGTTCCCAGATAATGGAGGAAACTCAGGCATGACCAACACTGGCTCTGGTAACTCCACTGGGCAAACCTGAGCAACCCAAGAGGACTGCACAGGTACCTAACAGGGATGTGCTCGCTGCAGTCCCAACACAAACACTCCTGGCCACCACATCACCAGCTCTGAAGCCACTGACCTGTCCTGCACGTGGGCTTTCAAAGCCCCCTCAGGAACTGCACTCCCAACACTGCCATTTTTGTCTCTCTGCTCTCTCATTCCTTTTGGGAAATTTCTACATCAAGTCCAACAACACCCAGGGAAACTGCCGCCTGTTATTTTAAGCACTTTGGCAAACCTGGTTTGTAGATGTTGTGCCTCTGATCTGTTCCATTTTCAGCAGAACTAGCTCACACTTTCTTCAGAGAGTCTTAATTCCACACATGACACCAAGTGGCCTTTGGGGTTTTTTTAACCTGAGCAATTAGCAGTTCTTAAAGAGACTTGTGTCTCCCGTTAACAGGAAATGAGTCTACAAACCAGGGAAGTTGTTCAGCACAACTCTATTTCTTTACCAAAACATGACCATGCAGAAGAACCAACTTCACTAAACAAAAGAGGAAAGAGAAGGCTCTTGCTGCTTCCAAGGCCAGGTGCTTCCCCATTTCCCAGCAGAAGTCATTCCCAAATGTTTGTACCACCTGTAACCATCTGGTGTCTGACATTTAAGCTGTGGCTGCCCCATCCCTGCAGTGTCCAAGGCCAGGCTGGACAGGGGCTGGAGCAACCTGGGATAGTGGAAGGTTGCTCTATCCCATGGCAGGGGTAGAACTGGATGGGCTTTGAGGTCCTTTCCAAACCATTCTGGGATTCTGTGATCTATGGAATAAAGATGTCCCCAAACGAACAATAGAAT
This sequence comes from Aegithalos caudatus, assembly GCA_013389925.1. Taxonomy (NCBI): domain Eukaryota; kingdom Metazoa; phylum Chordata; class Aves; order Passeriformes; family Aegithalidae; genus Aegithalos; species Aegithalos caudatus. The sequence goes on along the minus strand of WEIU01000013.1, from coordinate 45,713 downwards.
CCCACATACAGACAGGGAATTCCAGAACACTGGACTAAAGCACACCCGGTGTCACAGCCCATTAAGGTGTTTCCTATATGGAGAAAAAGCAACAGAAGCTCAGCAGAGCATCAGTGCCACCACAGCCCCCAGCTCCCTCAGGAACAACTCCGCAACTGCTGCTTATTCCAGGTCAAGTGTGCAATGGTAGAAGTGACAGCATCTGAACTGGAATGTTTATTCTGCAACAGAGACCATCCTTTGTAGATCCACTCCTAAAGATGGGATTAGTGAATGCAGACAGGGGAACCCTCCTGCTCCCCTCCAAAACCTCCCACATTTCTCAAAGAATCATCCCAGACATATTTGGGTTGGAAGGGATGCTAAAGATCATCCAGTTCCACCTCCTGCCATGACAGGGACACCTTCCACGGTCCCAGGATGCTCCAAACCCATCCAGCCTGGCCTTGGGCACTGCCAGGGATCCAGGGGCAGCCACAGCTGCTCTGGGCACCCTGTGCCAGGGCCTGCCCACCCTCACAGCCAACAATTCCTGCCCAACATCCCATCCAGCCCTGCCCTCTGCCACTGGAAGCCATTCCCTGGGTCCTGTCCCTCCAGCCCTTGTCCCCAGTCCCTCTCCAGCTCTCCTGGAGCCCCTTCAGGCCCTGCCAGGGGCTCTGAGCTCTCCTTGGAGCCTTCTCCTCTCCAGCTGAGCACCCCCAGCTCTCCCAGCCTGGCCCCAGAGCAGAGGGGCTCCAGCCCTTGGAGCAGCTCTGTGCCCTCCTCTGCCCTGGCTCCAGCAGCTCCAGGTGCTCCTGATGTTGTTCCCCAGGGCTGGGGCAGCTCTGCAGGTGGGGTCTCACCTGGCTGGGGCAGAGGGGCAGAATCCCCCCCTCCCCTGCTGCCCACGCTGGGGCTCAGCCCAGCACAGGGGGGGTTTCTGGGCTCAGTGCCCATGGCCGGGCCAGGCTGAGCCTCTCACCACCAACAGCCCCAAGTCCTTCTCCCCAGGGCTGATCTCTGTATTTTACCATTTATCTAAATCACAGCACATTAGCCAAATTATATAAAATGGGATGCAAAATTTAGAGGAAATAATACTTTTAAAGAATGACTGTAGCTGCTTTTCTCCTCATTAAGAGGTCAATCTCTACTTTCTGCAGCTCTCCAAGCACATGCAGATACCATAGGGAAAGCACAGGCTTGGAGCACAGCACAGAAGAGGTGCTGCAGCTCCGAGCAGAATCACAAAAAAGCCCTTACTCTGTGTGGGAAGGCTTAAGGGAATATTTCAGCACATCAGGAGCTGAATCACTGCATGTGGGTGGAGCCAGACAGATTGACAAGATCTGGAACTTGAAAGATGACCTCAGCCTGAGATCAATCATCCCACAAAGTCGCTGACTGAGGGAACAGCATATGGGGACAGCTCAAGGTGATGAGGCTCAATGTCACCGTGCTGTGCCACAACTGCAGTACAGGCACAACTACAGCTGAGGTCACCTAAAGCCTGGCCCACTGCGATCCCCCAGTGCCACCAGGCCCAGCTGCCTTTTCTGTTACTCCTGGCATCCCCAGCACCTTCAGAGATTCCCTCCCTACAGCAGGACATGAAAGAGGCACTTGGGGGAAGCCATTAGCACAGGGCTCTTTTTCATGCCTTAGATGAATGAAGAATTGAGCTGTCAGGTAATGACTTTGGAGTTGTGGAGAAGCCAACTTGATGGAAAGCTAAGAATTAATTGCAGATCAGACAAAACCATGAAAAAATAAAAGCTGGTACACAACGCTTTCAGGTTTTACAGCCCTTCAGATCACAAACTCCAAAAAATGTGCCCAGTAGGGTAATCCAGGACATGGATGCGGACTCATCTTGCAAACAAAAATACACATTAGGAACATTTTAGGATTCAACTTTTTCCAAAAGCTCAAGCTTGTGGGTCTGTCCCCCACCAAGTCCAGGTCTGGGCAAACATCAGGAGCACCTGGAGCTGCTGGAGCCAGGGCAGAGGAGGGCACAGAGCTGCTCCAAGGGCTGGAGCCCCTCTGCTCTGGGGCCAGGCTGGGAGAGCTGGGGGTGCTCAGCTGGAGAGGAGAAGGCTCCAGGGAGAGCTCAGAGCCCCTGGCAGGGCCCGAAGGGGCTCCAGGAGAGCTGGAGAGGGACTGGGGACAAGGGCTGGAGGGACAGGACCCAGGGAATGGCTTCCAGTGGCAGAGGGCAGGGCTGGATGGGATGTTGGGCAGGAATTGTTGGCTGTGAGGGTGGGCAGGCCCTGGCACAGGGTGCCCAGAGCAGCTGTGGCTGCCCCTGGATCCCTGGCAGTGCCCAAGGCCAGGCTGGATGGGTTTGGAGCATCCTGGGACCGTGGAAGGTGTCCCTGTCATGGCAGGGGTGGCACTGGATGGGCTTTGAGGTCCCTTCCAACCCAAACCTTTCTGGGATTCTAGGTATCAGAAAACTTGTAATTTGTAAATGCAAATGAAACCAGATTTCATCAGCAAAGCATTTCTGAATTTTGCCACTGAAGAGAAACCAGTTCAGGTGACTCATTGTCCAGTTCTGTGCAGTCTCCAACTATTGCTGTTTGCTACTCTGCAAGGTAAGAAAAATCCACTCCAAAACTTATTTAATGAATTGACTAAAGGCTTTCCCATTGGATGTCAGTACTATTTCTTACTAGTACTTAGTGTTGTTAGTTAGTCATGTTAGCTAGTTATGGATATTGGTAAGAAATTAACAATACTAAATGAGATTGCTAAGCAATGCCCTGACAATTCCAGGAGCATTTGGTGGGTCATTCTGGAGTTCAAAATGTTTTTCTCTCCCCACCCTCCCAAATGTTCTGTCACTGTAAATACCATTTAGCACACACTGTTCTGTGCTGTTCTCTCCTACACTCCAGCTACTCACGGGATCAGCCTGGGGAGGAGGGGGAGAAAGGTTTTCCCTCATTAATTCAAGTTGATCCCTGCTAATCTGAGAACAAATCCCAATTTTTAGCTCACTACAGCCCATAGAGGACATTATTTTCTGTGCTGCAGAATTAGGACACCACCTTCCTGTGGCTGTGTTTCATTAAAGCAGGAAGGTAAAATAGGCAACACCAGGATCCTCAACCGACCCCAAAGTCTGGAGCAATTCCAGGGGATGCAGAAATTCCTGTTCAGAGTGACAACAGTGAGGAATATGCATTTTTTGTGATAGGGAAGAAGTGGTATTATCCAAGTATTTGCATGAGCATCTGGACTCTTAGAGATTGTTCTTATGCACATAATCCCAAATAACTAGGATTTCCTGATTGGAGAGTTATTACAAAAAATTTACTTTTTCTCCATTAAGCATTGTCCTGCCTCCTCCCCCTTTAATCACATTATCCCACACTCTTTCCAAGGACCAGGATGATCAGCCCAGACAGAATGGTTCCTCCTTAAAGCAGGACAAAAGCACATGACTCAGGAGTCCTTCCAGGTCTCCTGCCTCATTCATATCCCACAGAGCAGTATTTAATTGGGATCTTGGGCAGGAATTGTTGGCTGTGAGGGTGGGCAGGCCCTGGCACAGGGTGCCCAGAGCAGCTGTGGCTGCCCCTGGATCCCTGGCAGTGCCCAAGGCCAGGCTGGATGGGTTTGGAGCAGCCTGGGACAGTGGGAGGTGTCCCTGCCATGGCAGGGGTGGCACTGGATGGGATTTAAGGTCCTTTCCCACCCAAACCATTCTCCCTGACATCAGAGCTCCCCAGGCAGGGTTTATCATGCCTGCATTCCCAGAGTCCAGCCATGTCATCCCTGACTCTCTTCCTGGTGTGCTCAGTTTACAAGGGAAAACTCCTCCCTTTCCTTGCTCAACAGCCAGTTCAGCAAGTTCAATTTCAGATGTGAATGGAGCCAACTTTTCCTGGGCAGAACCACCTCCAAGAGCTCTGCTGGCCAATTCCAGACTGCACCAATATCCATTCCAATTCATTCTATGGTTTGCACAAAATTTAATCCAAATAGAATTTAGTAAAAATCACTCTCTCCAAACAGCAGGATAATGACATTCCCCTTTAAATCTCTAAGTTTTGTAAAACCAAGTGGAGAGGAAAAAGCTGTAGCCATCAACACCCTATGTAGAAGAGAATATTAATGAATGAAATATAAGCTTTGCTCCAATTCCACTCCATTGCTTTTAAGTACATTATTTACTAATCATGTACTTAACAAGTTATACCTCAAGCTGCTTTCTGCACCCTGGGGATAGATTTGATGATGGCAGACACTTTATGCCCATCAGTCACATCCAGGGCTGAGATAAAACAAACAAATCCAGTTGTTATTGCAGCAAAGTGGAAAAGACATTGTGGTCAGTGAAAAGAAAGACTTGATTTCCTTATCTTGGTAAGCAGGTAAAGTTATTTCACTTTCTTTGGCTGTGAGAGGAGTCCTGGGTCCCTTTTTGGCACTGCACAATTGACTCCTCCATGTCAGTGAAAACATAATAAACTTTGTAAACTGAAGGGGAGAGCTGAACTGGGAAAGCAGTGGGGGGGAGGGAAAAAGAGTTGGCAGCAATTTAAACCTGATATTCAGTGTGTAAAAAACAAGTATCAGCATCTCAACCACCTGTGTTATGGTATCTTAATGTTATGTTTAGATTCAAGTAAGAGTAGATAAAACTTCACCAGATATTAAAAAGTTTTCAAAAAGACAGTGTCAGAATAAGATTGCTCTGGTCACAAGGTGTGCTGGTTTTGCACACCTTAGTGTGGGATATGAACTGCTGGAGTTGAGACTCAAAGGGCCACATGGGAAGGGACTTAAGTTGAGCCAGGAGAGGTTTAGATTGGATATTAGGGATTTATTTTGTTTTGGTTTTTGTTTTTGTTTGTTTGTTTGTTTTTTACAGGAAGGGTTGTCCAGCCCTGGCATAGGCTGACCAAGGCAGTGGTGGAGTCATCATCCCTGGGAGTGTTCAGAGCAGTGAGGATGTGGCACTTGGGGATGTGGTTCAGTGGTGAATGTGGTGGTGCTGGGCTGATGGCTGGATTTTATTACCTTAAAGATCTTTTCCCACCTTAACAATTCTGTGACTCTCTACCAGCAACCCACCCTGGCAGCCTCTCCCTAGGTGAGGACACAGGACAGGGTTCTGCACCAAGAATGAACTGCTTTCCATGAATTTCCCCCCACATTCCCCTCTGCCAGGCCCCACATGTCAAGATCCAAATCTCAGAGCAGAACTCCCAGAGCATCTCCACTGGGAGAAGTGGAAAGGGCAGAGCACAAAACTCCAGGTAAGGGCTTGAGGCAAACTAGAAGAACCTCTTCTTTGTGAGAAACATTTAATTCAACACCATGACTTACAAGAGGACAGATTTACAGAGTAGTAACTGTAACAGACTGTTCAGAAAGGAAAATAATGGTTGCTGCCTGCAGTGCCAGGTAAAGCTCCCCAAAGCAGCACCTGGCAGAGCAGCAGCAAAGTACAATTCAGTCTCCTTTGCAGTACTCAAATGAGCAATATCAACCAGTTTTGTGTTTTCAAATCTTTAAGAAAAGAGTGAATAAAGGATCAATCACTTTGGCATGGGATATTTTCCAGGGATCACTAAGCTGCACTACTCCCACAGGCAATTCTGTGGCCCCTGGCTGTCAATGCTAATCTTTCTCACAATAAAGGCTCTGGGAGCTACTTTCTTCCCCAAGTTTTGGGATACCAACAACTTGTACAATTGGTTGGTGGCACAATATTTAATCCACCACTTTGTAGTGTTCTTTCATCTGAGACCTCCATGCACAGATTATGCAATGGATACCCTAAGACTAAAATCATTTTGCAACCCAGTCAACACATTCCCCAAGCTATCAACTCCCATCTTCCTCCCCTCTCCTTGTCTCCCTTCCCAGAGAAATCCATTTTTAGCCACAAGTTACCCCAATATGCTCAAAGATTACTGGAAGAGACTGAGGAATCAATCAAGGTACCCATGGTGAAGCTCAATACTTATAAACACATTAAGGCAGGTTTCACATCAGTCCAATTTTTGACACAAAATGCTGGTCACTTCACTGCACATGCAAATAAGAAAGATTCAATACTTAATAAAAAGCTTTAAATTCCTTTTTAAGATATCAATTATAGAAAAATCAACCTTTTTCCTTTCTTGTTTTTTTTTTTAAAGAGGTCAGAACATTACTGCACACAAAAGCAGGTGTGTAGCCACACCTGTTGGAATGGATCCCCTTCCCTCCACACTGAGGAACAGAGGGCAGGTTCTTGGCACCAGAAGAGAAAAAGGAGGAAGTTTTCCTCATTATCAGTCAGAAATGAGTCATCCTTCCATCCCAAATTGAGAAAGTCCTTCTGACTGGACTTAAACCCAAGTAAAATACACCTCAGGCTGGGTATATTTCCCTCCAAGACTCTGCTCAGAATGTCTGGACACAAAGAGCTCTGTATCCAAACTGGTGTGGAATAACCAAAACCCCCAATTCCCAGAGCTGGCAGCCCAAGCCCTCGAGTGCAGCTTCCCCTTCTCAGCCAGGCTCAGGTGGGAGAGGCAGGGCAGCTCAGCTCTGAGACTACACTTCCAAGACCAATGTGGTCTTGTGAGGAAATGGCAATTCAGTGGCTGGAATTCACACATGGAATGAACCATTCACAACATGAAATGACCTCCCTACAGTCAGGTACAAACAGGTAGCCCACAGCAGAGTAGCCAAGGAGTGAAACAGCTTCTCCCTGCCTTGGGTTACAGAGAAAATTGTTTCTGTGGGTCCTTAAAAGTACTTTGATAGAAAAGCTTAAAAATGTATCACCCAGCACTGACCCACAAAAAGTAATACAAAAAAAAAAAAAAAAAAGCCTAGGATTTTCCCTCCCACCATGTAGTATTCCTTTATCCCCTCCCATTTTTGCATTCCCAATCACCCTACCCCTTTAGAAAAAGGAAGGGGAGTAGAGTTTAGTCAAGTTCCATCTGCAAACTCCCCAGCAATGAATGAACCATCAGCTTCCACGTTTCCTGAAGTCCATCCAAAGGCTCTGGGGTACAGTTGGACTGGTGGTGCACTCTTGGCTCTGTGAATGGTTGTGCTGACCCTGCTGAGTGGGTTTATACTGGGAATTCTTAGATGGAACTCCCTGAAAGAGGAAAAAAAAAAAAGAAGAGACCTTGTAACTCAAAAGGAATTTTTGTATCTTTTCTTGAAAGGAGAAATCCCACTGTTGCAACACATCCATGTCTTTATCTCCTGGATTTCACATGCAGCAGTCAGTTTGTTCTGGCTCCTGCCTGCTGCCAGACCTCTACAGCAGAAAGGAATTCAAGGTATCCACTGTCCAAATAAAGCTACTGTTGGTGATATGGGAAAATGAGAAAAAAGAGCCCAGATGAAAGATGGGATCTCCCAAAGGCCAGGAAGACTGCACATTATAATCAACCCTCAAGCTTCAAGGATTGATTTTGTTAAGCAATCTTCCTCCTACCTAAAATCCCCATTCCCTCCAAAGGGGCTCTTCTGCTATTCATCCTAAAAAGTCTCTTTTTTCCCCTCACCACATTCTTGATTCTTGTCTCAGAGGCTCCACAAGAGGCCTCTAAGTTATCTCAGGGCTGGAAAACTTTTCCTATGGAGACAGGCTGAGACAACTGGGGCTGAACTCTGAGTCTCCTTTTCTCCAGGCTGAGCCCCCAGGCTCCCTCAGCTGCTCCTGGTGCTCCAGAGCCTTCCCCAGCCCTGTCCCAACAGGCCTGGAACACTTCCAGGGATCCAGGGGCAGCCACAGCTGCTCTGGGCACCCTGTGCCAGGGCCTCCCCACCCTCACTGCCAACAATTCCTGCCCAAGATCCCATCCAGCCCTGCCCTCTGGCACTGGAAGCCATTCCCTGTGTCCTGTCCCTCCAGCCCTTGTCCCCAGTCCCTCTCCAGCTCTCCTGGAGCCCCTTCAGGCCCTGCCAGGGGCTCTGAGCTCTCCCTGGAGCCTTCTCCTCTCCAGGTGAACACCCCCAGCTCTCCCAGCCTGGCCCCAGAGCAGAGGGGCTCCAGCCCTTGGAGCAGCTCTGGGGCCTCCTCTGCCCTGGCTCCAGCAGCTCCAGGTGCTCCTGATGTTGTTCCCCAGGGCTGGGGCAGCTCTGCAGGTGGGGTCTCATGCCCTCCTCCCCCATGCCTGACCCAAGGCCACCACACCTTTCAAAGCACAGGCTAAAGAGCAAAGATCCATCAATATTTAAGATTCCTTCTGAAAACCTTCCTGTTCCCAACGTTTAAGGTGAGACACAGCACTATCACCTTACCTGGACTATACATTTTCCATCTCCTGGTCATGGTCCTGTTCCTCCTCCTCCTCTTCTTCCTCTCCTTCCTCCTCTGCTCCTTCTTTCTCTGAGGGAGGCTCCCCATCCCTGGCGATCTCCTCCACGTGGGCCAGCATGTCAGCCATCAGAGCCTCCTCCAGCCTCTTCCTCACCTGCTGCACCAGCTCCTCCTGCTTCCTGCCCAACACAAGGGACACCCAACATCAGCCCCCAAGGCTGCCCAGCCAAGGGAAAAGAACTTCCAATCCCTCCAACACAAGTCAGTAATGGACTGGAAAAGTCCTCTAAGAACTCCATTGTGTTACAAAAAAAGCTCCCAAAAACTCACCTGGCATTGTACTGTAAGTGAAGATGAAAAACACTTTAAAATTTGTCCAGTAATTATTTATATTTTGAGCCCTGCACCTCTTGATTTCTGGCTGAAATTTGGTTAATCTAGTGGCTAACTTTTTTGGTTTTTTAGCCTAATGCTAATTTTCGACTCCTACTACTGATATCTAACAAGTCACCCTACCCTGCACAGACTTTGAAAAATAAGACTGGAGAAAATTAAGCTTCAGGCCATTTCTTTCTGCTTTTGAGTCCTAACCCTAAGAAGTCAAAGACACAGCAAAGAAGTGATCAACAACCAGTGGCTCATGTAGCTCCTATTTCAGCTCAGTCACAGGACATCAAAGTTACAAACACTGTTTTTTCCTGGTCATTTATGTCTCAATCAAGCCAAGAAAGTCATCCCAAAATTCCAAAAGATTCATCAAGCAGTCAAAGCAAGGACTGCCTTTAAACACTTAATGAATGCAAATTGCATGCTGCAGGCCTTTGGTACATTCAGTTCTCCATCAAAAGTTTAAAGCTGAGTTTTACCAATCCTGATTTAACAATATTTCACTACTAAAGCAACCAATAACAGAATAAATTGCATCCTCGTTCCCTGTCACCACAGCAGGCACAGCTTGGATTTGGTCAATCCACAAATTTTATTTAATTAATTTACTGAGACAAACAAGGGTGAAAAGAATCCAATCCCACTGCTCTGAATTTCTCCAATCCCATCTCTGCTCAGAAGTGCCTCAGTCCAGGTTCCCCCAACTCAGACACTTTTGTAATAAAAGGAAACTGGACATGAGAAACAAACCTGAGCCTGGAACTCCAGAGTAACAGCATGGCCAAAGTAAAAAATAGTGGGCTTTAAGCACATGACAGAGCTTCCTGTAACTACTTTTGTCTACTCTATTGCTAGAGAGCCATTCAAATTAATTCCCAAGCCACAGTGCTCCATCAGATGCTCGGCAAGAAAAGCACAGCCCTGTCTGAGCACAAGGACAGCCCATACCATTTGCAGCTCCTACCTGATATCTTCATCTGTCACCATGAAGGCTTTGCAGAGAGGCTGGGAGGTGTTCAGCCAGACCCCAGGGTTCTTCTCCACAGCTGCAGAGAGCTGGCCTGTGATGGGCATGGTGCTGGTGTGCAGGGCACTGGCGATGGCAGAGAGCAGAGTCTCATCCGTGCAGCCAGGGCCAACCCCTGCAAGGGGGAGGGAAATCCATCACCAGCACTGCCCCAGGCACAGAGCAGGAAATCAGGACAATGGGAATTAAATTTTAATGGCAAAGCACAGGCTGTCAGTTTGAAAGCTCACACGACATAAATCTCAGACCTAAATGCTTCTAACAGCACCCATGCAGCTCTCTAAGGGTATTTAAACTTAGAGCTGTTCCTCATTCTGTTAGAACCAAAAACATCATAAACCCCACCAAACTGGGAAGGGAAGATGTTTCCATTCTGCCTGAACGAGGCTCAAAGAGCTGGGGGTGCTCACCTGGAGAGGAGAAGGCTCCAGGGAGAGCTCAGAGCCCCTGGCAGGGCCTGAAGGGGCTCCAGGAGAGCTGGAGAGGGACTGGGGACAAGGGCTGGAGGGACAGGACCCAGGGAATGGCTTCCAGTGCCAGAGGGCAGGGCTGGATGGGATCTTGGGCAGGAATTGTTGGCTGTGAGGGTGGGCAGGCCCTGGCACAGGGTGCCCAGAGCAGCTGTGGCTGCCCCTGGATCCCTGGCAGTGCCCAAGACCAGGTTGGATGGGTTTGGAGCAGCCTGGGATAGAGGAAGGTGTCCCTGCCATGGCAGGGGTGGAACTGGATGATCTTTAGCATCCCTTCCAACCCAGATCTGTCTGGGACAATTCTGTGAGAAATGTGGGGGTTTTGGTGGGGGAGCAGGAGGGTTGGAAGGGGCACAAGCATGCCATGGCAGGGGATGGAACAGGATGAGCTTTAAGGTCCCTTGCAACCCAAACTCAAACAGCATTCTGGGATGCTCGGCTGTTTCTGGAAAATGAATCCCCCAAAAGGCTGAGCAGCTTTTCTTCAGTGACTCCTCAGAACAAAGGGCACTGGGACCCCCAGGTAAAGCACTACAGCTCCTGCTGCAGCACTGTCAGGCTCTGGGAACAGGGAGCTCACCCTCAGCACCTCCATTCACTGCTGCCAGGTGCCAAAATTCCAGCCCTGAGTGGAGGGTGCCCTCTGATTACCTTGCAACCCTTTGGGAAGGTCCATTGTTTTCACCAGCTCCTCTGCAATGTCAAAGGCATTCAGTCCACTCAACTTCTTCTCCCAGAAGAGCTGCAGTCAAAGCAGGTGGTTATTGGTACAACCAGAAATGGAACTGACAACTCCACAAAATCCCTGTCTCCTGTGCAGAGAGGGAACAGCAGTGCTGGGGACAGTTTAATGTGGATTTACCACAGAAGGGATCTGCCACCTCCAACAGCAGAACAATCCTCACTGCCAGTCAGCCCCACAACTCCTTTGTCCCAATTTGCTGCCTTGGAAGAAAAAATTTCTTCCAGGCCTGGTACTTTCAGTGCTCTGAGCTGCAGCAGCAAGACCAGGCTTGCTGACTTTCAGCTACAAGCCCAGAGTGTGAGACAGCCTTTTTTACACCCTATTTCTCTGCTACACATCCCACAGAAAGTTAAGGAATGCAAGAACTGTATTCAAGGTAAAGTATTATTTTCTTCCTGTCCAGCAGTTTTGTCCTTTACCAGATTTTGTGTCATAGGCTCTCCCAGGCTTAAAAGCACCTGAATATCTGGTGTGGTAGAAAGTCAAATACATCACCTTGGTACACCTTTAACTTTGCACCTTGGTACAGGAGGGATATGAGGAGGACAGCAATGCAGAGCTGCAGCATCAACTATCTTGCAAAAAACCCCATTTTTATCAAGATTCTGAGAAATCCAGATTTCACCTCAAACAGACCATGCATATCCCATCCCTTTTTCCTGCCTGTCAAAATCCAAGTGCAGCTGACCCCACATGACTTTTCCAAAAAGGGGAATGAGGGTAGTCACAGCCCCAAACACAGGAACACAGGCTGGATATTCTCTAGACTTTCAAATAGGTGAATTCATTCTTTTTTTCTGTTACCCAGAGAAGCTGTGGCTGCCCCAGTCCTGAAATTTTCCAAGGCCAGGTTGAATGGGGCTTGGAGCAACCTGGGATAGTGTAAGTGTCCCTACCCACGCTAAGAGGCTGGATTGGGATCATCTTTAAGATCTCTTCCAGCCCCCAAGAATTCTGGGATTCTGTGATTTTTAAGTAAGTGCATGACAGGACTTGGCACTGCTTTCAAATTTTGCAGAAATATCTGGAGTCTGCTGAGCAAAAGTTGAAATATTCTGCAGTCCAGTAAAATATCTTAAACAGGAACACAAATCCAGCTTAGGACTGGGAGAGGGCATTTTATCTTTAGTGTTCTCTTTTATTAACTACAAAAACTGCAGGAACAGCAACAACACTGTGGACATACAGGATCTACTTCTCCAGAAAACCATGGTAAGACCCTGCCAATGTGCTTAAAAACAGAAAAAACCCACCCCAACCACCAAAAAACCCCATCCATTTCAGCTAAGTTCTATCTCACACCTGGAGATTCTAGTTGAACTATTATATAATTCTTAAAAACTGCCTTCAAAATGTGTTTTTTGAAGTTTTCAGAAAATGTTTTCAGTGTTCCAATGGGTACAGCTTATTGTACCAGGGCCTTCCCTTGTCCTGAGCAGCCTTTCCTTTAATTTTGGTGTGTTATCTTGCCTGCAAATGTACATTATGATAAGAAAAACACTTTGATTTTGTATTAATAATAACATTCTAACTGAATTTTGATCTTATACTGGCAGAGTTTACTTTTTTACTAACGTACAGTCCCTTGCACTGCAACAAACACCACACTGGATGTGACCCCTGCAGGAACATGGATTTAATGGAACATGGAATTATTACACAATTGCAACATTTGACAGTGACTCTAAACCTAAGTGCCCTCTGAAGTGGTTACAATGTCTGAATAGTTTTGTAGATAATACTTAATGTCAGCATTAAGGAAATTCAGGTTTAGCTACACCAGAATTGTGATCTAACCAAAGGCTGGAGTTTGTAAATCCCAGTGCAGAGTCCATAACTAGAGACTGGAAATGGGATTTATTCTGATTTTAAGAGCTGGGAGCACTGCAATCCACTGCTTCTGCAAGATTTTTCTGAATTCCGAAGTGTCAGAGATCAGGAATTGCCAGGGAGTTATTTGCTTAGCATGACAAAATTAAAGTGGATTATTTTGGGATCCTCCCAGTAGCAAATCCAGGAATTTCTCAGTCTTACCTGCCTGGGCTGGTCCACAGCTTTCTGGGGGTCACTCTTCACCTTGTTGCTGGGGTGGTTTGTGATCTTTGTGACAGGCTGTTTGAAGATAGAGGCTGTCTGTCTCACGGGCAGGGCTGTGTTCAAATCAGGCTTGCCCTGTTTCAAACAAAAAAAGAAAAGGAAAATCCCACCAAAATAGTTTCAATTTGCTAAAATGCTACTACAGCCATAAAGAAGTGCAGCAGAGAACAGTTCCTGGGCTTGAAATCTTCTCTAATCTCAAGTTATACAAGTCAGGCTGCTAAAAATACATAACTAAATTCAAATCTTGCCTTAGACCTATCAAAGTCTTCCACTCATTCTGTTTAACATAGCAGCCTCCTCCCATGTCAGCTCACACACATCAGTTTTACTCCCATTTTTAATGACTTTAGGAGTCAGAACAAACCACGTGTAATCACTAAAAGAGAGGATTACAACACAATATTTGTAATAAATAAAAGAAATCACAAACAGGGATTTAGAGGCTGGTTTCTGAATCCAGAAACCACCCCAAACCAACTCTTCTAAATCCAGTTGTGACCAATAAACATTTCAACTGCAACATTTCAGCTGCAAGCTGAATCCCTTTTTTAACCTTTGGTTCTGAACAAAGCCTCAGCTTTTAATGAAGCTCATAATCAATTCTGCACTACATGACTGCATTTTCTGTTAGGGGAAGCATAGGAAGACTGCTCCCCATCCCCAAAATCTAACACACAACTCTTGGAATGGCTGTAGGACACGCTTTGTTCTCAGGGATGCAAACACTGCGTCTGCTTCACAGATTTATTCATGAGATGTAGAAAAGATGTATTCAGGACAAATATAATTCTGAACCATCTGGGTGCTAATCCATTCAGAAGCCAGTGATAACATTTGTACATTTATTGAGAATTTTGGGCAGAATTTTTAGCCTGAGAGGTGTGTGAGCTGCTGGTCTCTGCCTTAAGGCAAGTCTCAAAATACCACTGCAGCACCCAGGACTGCAAAAAATGTTCCCAGCACTCTCGTGATGATATCCTTGAGTGGCTGATGTATTTAAAAATGATCATTGTGCCTTTTCCACATTCAGTGTTTAGGTGCATACACAGCAGCTTTTGGGTTCTGGGAGAGATTTTAGCACCTGACAGATCCTTAGGAATGACTTGGAACAATCAATCCAGACAGGGAGCCTGTCACTGCCATCCTGACATCTCAACAATCTGAATTGCAATCTGAATTTTATTTTGTTCTACAAACAGGCCTCTCAGTCCTTTTCCCTCTCCAGCTTTTTGCCCCAAATGCCATCTCCCCTTCCATCAGTTCCAAAGCTGGGTCACCAGCACAGCCTGGGAGAGCTCCAGTGAGTCACTGGCAGGAGCTGCAGCATCTCCTCATCCCTGTGAACCCAAATCCCTCCTCTCCTCTCAAACCAAAGGCAAGGGCAGGGCAGAGCTGCTGCACAGCCCAGGAGATGTGGGGCTCTGGAGGAGATTGTACTGGAGAAGGTGAGCTCATACTCCAGGGAGAGGGATCACAGAATCATGGAATGGTTTAGATTGGAAAGGATTCTAAAACCCATCCAGTCCCACCCCCTGCCATGGGCAGGGACACCTCCCACTGTCCCAGGCTGCTCCAAACCCATCCAGCCTGGCCTTGGGCACTGCCAGGGATCCAGGAGCAGCCACAGCTGGGCACCCTGTGCCAGGGCCTCCCCACCCTCACAGCCAACAATTCCTGCCCAAGATCCCATCCAGCCCTGCCCTCTGGCACTGGAAGCCATTCCCTGGGTCCTGTCCCTCCAGCCCTTGTCCCCAGTCCCTCTCCAGCTCTCCTGGAGCCCCTTCAGGCCCTGCCAGGGGCTCTGAGCTCTCCCTGGAGCCTTCTCCTCTCCAGGTGAGCACCCCCAGCTCTCCCAGCCTGGCCCCAGAGCAGAGGGGCTCCTCTGCCCTCATTCCCACAGGTCAATGCCTCTCCTGTGTTGGGAGCTGAGGAAGGTGAGTCTCTTCCCTGCCCTCCTCCAGAAGACTGAGCAGTGACAGAACTCTCCTCCACGGCACCAAGCCCTGGGAGCAGCATTTGTCCAACCCCCCCCAAGAGAGATGTTCTGCCACAGCTCCAGGCTGACACTTCAGTTATGGAATGCTGCATCTCCCCTCCCTCCCAGACACTGGGGAGGGGAGGCTCCAGGGCTGCTCCCTCTTACTTTGGCCTGGTTGGAGCAGTCGTAGCGCATCCTCTGCCTGTTCTTGTTCATTTTGTTCATCAGCATCTTCCCCGTGCGGAAGTCAAAGGTGCCCAGGTCCATGGAGCTGCCCAGGTAACGCGCCAGCTGCGGCTTGCTCCGGAACTTCTTCCCACTGGGGCTGCAAAAAACACACCACAGACACATGGGGGGACACCTAAACCCTCTGGACTTCCACAACTCAGGAGAGAGAGTTTTTATTTCTTTCCTGAAAAACACGTGCTGGACTTTCAAGAATGAAGCTCACGTTCAGCTCTAAAATGCGTGGGTTTGCTTTCGTATTGACTCCACCTGGTGTGGAACAGATAAATTAAGTTATGATGTTTTTATATGTCAAGAAGAAGATTCAGATCAGGTAAACAAATGTAGCATAATGCACACAATAACCATCGAGGGAGATCTCAGCACAGATGCACTTTTCATTCAGTTGTCTCTCATAGCAAATGCCCATTTTCAAGTACAATTTCTTCTCCCAGCACCACAAATGCTCCTTGTGTCCTCTCCCTGCCCCTTGAGCAGCACATTCAGGTTTGCTGAAAAGACATAAGTCTTTTGTAGCACCCTGAAGACTTCAGAAAAGGAGAAAACCAGAAGTTAACTACTGACAAGCTGCAAAACAATGAATCACAAGGTGATGCAAAGATAAATATCAAAACCTCATAAAACTTTCCATTAATGGTAAAAAGGGAAAAGAGATTCTTCTGCAACACCTGGGTTTCCATGAAGACTCAACCTGGAGAGCAGGCACAAATTATTCCAAATCTTTACCAATGTTTTCTTTGGGGTTTTTGTGTATTTTTTTTTTTAATAATCCAACATGATAAGCTGTTTTTTTATTCATAAAGCAAAAATAAGCCAGTGTGTTATGGCTGCAGTGTAGGACTGTAAAGACAGTAAGCACCAAGTATTCTTCACCTTCTCAGTGAGCACTGTAACAACACCTCTTTATTTCCTCGATTTCTCCCTTCTGCATTTCTCCACCCTGCAACTTGCATATTCAATCCTAGCTCACATCCAGGAGAAGCTCATTCCCTGTATTTCCATCCCACTATCATAGGTTAATGGGCTGGAAGGCATTTGAAGACCAAAAATGTCAGTTACAACCTTATCTCACATTGGTGAGATATTAACAGCCTTACCAGGGTCTTAACAACAACAAAACAAAACCAAAAGTCTATTTTCATATATTGTCTGCTGCCCTGAAGCTTTATTAGGGGAAAATCAGCATAAGTAGAGAATTTCTGGTATAGGACAGTGACAAAGCAATTAGGCTAAGTCAGACTGTGCATAAAAAAAATAAATTAAGAAAACCCCAAACCCAGAAAGTACCGAAGCATTAAAAGCTCTCCAAAAACTGAGATAAATTTAATATGAATTACACTAAAACTGAATTTAGAAAAAGTCTCTTGAAGGAGTTAAGACTGAAAGGTTGTGGTGATCCCACACAGCATCTGCTTAGGAAGCTCCTGGCTCCAACTGCTCCCAAGCTGCTTATCCTGCCTGGATCTTCTCCCTGCCACCACTACTGCTCACACAGCCCAGTGTTCATGCAAATGAACCAGCTGAGGAAAATAATCCATCTTGGGAGGGCAGGGAGAGGAGGAGGAAACACTCCCTCCCTGGTTATTCCTCAGCTGGAGCAGATCCCTGTGGAGATGCACCTGGGCCAGGAGATAACACAGAGCAGGACCAAGCACTCAGGAACAGAGCCCATGTCCAGCCTCAAATTTGTGAATCGCTTTTTCAAAGGATCAAGGGAGTTATTTGCCTCAATCCAGAGAGAGGAATAACCAACTCCAGCAGCTTTAGGGCAGAGCTGTTGCTGCCAGTGAAGCCAGGAAGAGAAACTCCTGCTACATGAAGAACATGGCACTGCTTCCTCTTCCAAGATCTGCTGCTCCAATTTGGGGTTTAGTGTCTTAGCAGGTTTAAAAATAATGCATTGAAGTGCAGAGTAACTTCCAGAACACTCAGTACAGTCAAAGACAGGATTTTTAAGTGAACAGAGCCCTTCATCTCTGTGTGTTAGTATGTGCTGTGGTCATTTTGCAAGGAAGAACTGAAAAGCTGCTCAGAGTCTCAAAAAACCCACCTGAAATGACTGAGAGTCCTGTCTCTTCCTGGGGAAGCTTGGCCCAAAGGAAAAGCACTGAAATGTTCAGAAGAAAAACTTTTATTCTGATTAGGTCTTGCAAAAGGCAGGATCATCCCCAGGCTCTCTGGGACAGTAGCAGAGCAGGGAGCAAAGCTATGACCAAAAGGTGACAGCTGAGAAAGGAAGGAGTGGGGTGCCCTGGAGCTCCTGGGGACCCTCTGGGCAGGACCATGCAGGACTTTGGGGCACCTCCACACACCTGGGAGGGTCAGAGGTGTGGGGTGGAGCCAGAGAAACCCAAAAGTGGAGCGGGATTCCTGCTGCACACCAGGACACACAGAAACTCCCCCAACACCATGGAACTCTGAGCCTTGTTAAAGTGCCCTTTAAACATCACAAAATACTGAATTTACCTCCTTCCACTCCTTCTGCACTCTTGGCTTTGCACAAAGATTTCAAAGAGGCCCAGAAACGAAACATTTTAGTACAAAGCTGCAAACCCCAACCTCTGCTCTGTAACATCCCCCCAGGCAGCGACGCTGAGAGCCCGCATTGATGCTGGGCTCCTAAATCAGCCTCTGTCACAGCTCCCTGTGTGTGAAAGGCAAGGACACGGCCAAGCTGCAAAGGAGTTTACAAGTTGCAAAGGATTTTCCATGCTCGTCCATCACCAGCTCCGGGGCTTTATTCGCTTGGGCCGCCTGGCTCCCGCGAACAAAACAGACCTGGCTGCCGGGACCCACCCCGAGCCACCCCCAGCTCCCATTCCCAGCCTTTCCCGTGCGGATTAAGCCGCGTTCAGGGCCGCCTATTGAAGGGCCAGGCCTGCCAGGTGCCCCCTGCTCTCCATGTGCAGCTCACCCTTTGTTTCCTGCCTTACATCCTTAAGGAGAGAGCGGGCGGCTGCCCAGGCCCTCTCCCCTCCTCCCTCATCACAGTCTCCTCCCCTCCGCTCTCCCATTTACCCTGCACAGGATCTGCACAACTTGGGAAGCAAGGGACAAAAGACAAAAAAAAAAAAAACAAAAAAACAACCCTGAGCAAACCCAGCCACCGCCTGGCTCTGGAAGAAATGGAGGCAGGAATAACCCAGGGAAAACGGGTCACTGAATGCAGACACTCAGAGCTTCGTTTCCTCGCTGGATGGGGCAAGGGCAGAACACAAAATGCTTCTCCCTCTTGCTTTCCATCGTGCTCCCTCCACTCACTTCTCTCCGCAGCTCTGCTCCAGGCAAATCCCGGCAGCAGAGGCTCCTGGAGGGCTGCAGGACCTCCCGACGGTGCCCCGGGAGGATGGGGACCCCAGGACACCGCAGAGCCCCCACCACTCACAGCATCCTGGCGTTAGCCCTGGATGGAGCATCCACACCCAGCCCTGCCTCGGGGTCCCACGCTCCGGCTGGGTGTGTTGGGATGGGCTGGCACAGCCATAAAAACCACACCAGACCAGCTGGGCGACACCTCCAGCTGCCACAGCCCAGCCCACAGCCTCACACATCCACAGCCCCATCCCACAGCTCCACACGGAGCAGCCTCGGGGACCGCCGCTGTCCAAGCTCCTGGAAGGGATGGGTCTCCCAAGGGATGATGCTCCCTGCCCCGCAGGGCAACGGGAGGGGTCTTCATTCAGCAAGTTGGACTCCAACCATACCAAAAATAAATTCCCTCAAAAAAACCAAAAACAAAGCACTTGGAGACACACAAAATCTCCAAATTTCCAGAAGCATCACATCCCTAAAGAGGAGCCCAAGTGGCAGCTCTGGAACACCGGGACAAATACAAATACAACCAGATGATTTTGCAGGGCTCAAGTCAAGCCTCATGAAATTGTTAAAGATGGAAAAGACCTTTAAGACCATCAGATCCAACCATCACCCCAGCACCAACACCATGTTCACCACTAAACCATGTCCCAAGTGCCACATCCACGTGTTTCTGAACATTTCCAGGGATGAGGACACCAGCACTGCCCTGGGCAGCCTGTTCTAATCCTTTACAACCCTTTCCATGACAAAAATCTCCCTAATACCCAACCTAAACGTCCTTGGTGCAACTTGAGGCTGTTTCCTTCTCATGTGAGAAATCATAAGCTTCCCTGCAGGCAAACCAGAGCAACAGAGGAAAAGCAAAGCACAGACTCAGTAAAAGCATTCTGCTCCACAGTTGTTTTTTTTTTTGGAAAAGATTGTACTGATTAAAATATCCTTGGAGGAGTGTTAAAAACATTCCCTTCCAACTTCTTACATTTGTGCTGCAAAGGTAAGGAATTCTCAACAAAGTAAGTTTCACACAAGAGTGTGAAGTTTCCCAGCACAGTGATGTCAACAACCTGAGGCAGAGATGAGCAGCGATCCCAAATTTCTGACACTTGGTCATCAAACCTTCAGGAGAAAAACACTTTGAAGAAAAAAGCCCCACCAAGCAGCACTAAATTCTCCTCCCCCCTTGTGAGAACCCCGAGTTTGAAGAAAGTCAAAACTCTCTCAAAGACAACCTGCCACTTTGACAAAACCCCTGACACTATTTTCTTCCTAAAATCCTCCATCCCTGCACTTTTCCTGCTCACTCTGAATCCAGCCCGAAAGTCCCACTGAATCAGCCAGAAACCCTCCTAAGTATGAGGTTGAGGACTGGCTTTAAAAGCATTCCCAGGTATTCACACCTCGAGGAAGGTGTAATTCCCAGCCAGAGACTGGCTCACAGGCATCTCAGAGGGGTTTTCCACAAACCCACCCTGCATCTGTGCATCCCTGGGAGCTGGACAGAACAATCACCCAGGTGAACAACAGGCAGAACTCGCACAGGTATTACTGAACTGCCACACCTGTATTTGCCACTCTGAGGTAATGCAAAATGCAACAGAAACCAAAAATTAGCGCAACAAAGCTCTATTCTACCTTTGATCTCTGTCCAAATTGATACAAAGGAAAAACCCATAATAATTTGGGAATAAAAACATGCTACTTATCCCCTCTCCCCCTTTTTTTAAAGTTCTGCTCCGACACTGCAACTTAACAAACAAGTTCTGGGAAAAACAGGATCTCCAAAGCTTTCAGCTGCTGCTGGTGGTCTCATCCTGCCCTCAGCCTCTGAGCTGCAGCAGCAGAATTCGGCTTCACACTCTCGAGCATGGCACTTTCTGGTTCACTCACCCTTTTCTCACAGCCATAATCTGATTCTAAAAATGAAACCTGAAGCTAAAGCTGTGGCTGCCCCATCCCTGGAAGTGTTCAAGGCCAGGTTGGACGGGGCTGGGAGCCACCTGGTCCAGTGGAAGGTGTCCCTACTCCATGCAAGGCAGGGGGGTGGAATGAGACGGGCTTTAAGGTCCCTCCCAAGCCAAACCACCCTGCGAAGATTCTGTGACAGATGCAGAAGCTGATGGGATGGATTTTCCCGACAAGCAGGGCCAGGTGAGGACACGGGGACAGCTCCTGCTGCGTTCCCAGCTCCCGCTGGACCCGAGTTTCACACCTCAGCCCGCGGGTGCCTCGTGGGTGCGGGGAGGATCCATATGGCCACCTACAGCCATATGAGCCATGCAGGGCTATAAATAGAACCCCGCCAGCTCCCGGGCCATGCGCTCCCCCCACAGCCACACTCCCGGGAAGGCGCATCCCGAGTCCGCCCTGGGGCCACCACCGCGAGCAGCCGACGCTCCCTCCCCAGAATTCCTAAGTACGCCCAAAAAGCAGCAGAGCAAGCCCCAAGAAAGGAGAAACAACACCCCTGCCGCTCATTTGAGACTCAAGAACCCCGGGTGTTCGCAGGGCACGAGCCGCTCTGAG
>WEIU01000013.1:0-15727 GCA_013389925.1 Aegithalos caudatus | reverse complement strand
GACACGGGGACCGAAGGGACGCGAGCCGAGGGGACGGGATGTCGCCACGCCGGCGAGGGGACACCGGCCCTGATGAGAAACAGGCCTTGATGGGACACGAGCCCTGGGAGGACACGGGCCGAGGGGACGGGCTGTCCCCACACCGCAGAGAGGACAGCAGCTGCCCTGGGGGAACAGGCTGCCCCTGCCCTGGAGAGGGGACATGAGGCCCGTCTTTGCACCAGAGGGAACACGAGCCCTGACACCAGCCCTGAGGGGACAGGTCCTCCGGCTGGAGAGGGGACAGGGGCCCTGAGGGGTGGCAGCGCTCCCGCACTGAGCTGGGACAGCTTCTCAGCCTCCTGTGCTGGAGGAAGTGCCCCCTTCCCAAAGCGGTCTCCCCCGAGCCCATCAGCCCCTCCACAAACCCTCCTGCCACAGCCACTCGCTCTCCTTCAACAGGAGAGGGAGCTTCCAGCCAGGTTTGTCAGGAGAGGGTCATGAAATCACATCAATTCAATGATGTTCCCCAGGCTCTGCTCAGAGCCTGCTCAGCCTCTTGTGAACATGCAGGAGGAACACTGGAACAGCTGTGGCTGCCTCTGGATCCCTGGAAGTGTCCAAGGCCAGGCTGGACCAGGCTTGGAGCACTCTGGGCTGGTGGAAGGGGTCCCTGCCCATGGGATGAGCTGTAAGATCACTTAGAACCCAAACCATTCTGTGATTGTCTGGCAGTGGGAACGTGACGTGACATTTGCCCACAGGATCTGGTAGTCTCATCCCAGCTCATCTCCAGTTGATAGTGACATCTCCAGGGAGGGAGTGCTGGCAGGAACTTCCAGCTCTGCCTCACTTGGTGGCAGCTGCTCAGATCTTGGGAAGCAACTCCTCTGTCCTTGTTCCTGTCCTCACCGGCTCTCCCAGCCCAAGCCTGCTCTGGACACTGGCACTTGCCTGCTTTATGCTCCACCTTGTGCATTTGTTGAGCATCCACCTCCCAGGCTGCTCCCAGCACACACTTCTCCCTGGTCTGGACCTGAGTTGTAAACCGCTGGCACAGGCTGCCCAGGGCAGTGGGGGAGTCACCATCCCTAGAAGCATTCAAAATCGTGTGGATGTGGCTCTTGAGGACATTTTTAGTGGTGAACACGGCAGTGCTGCTGGGCTAATGGTTGGACTGGGTGATCTGCAAAGTCTTTCCCAATCTTAGTGATCCTGTGATTTTATGATGGAGCCTAAGGAAGGATGGAGCCTGAGGAAGGACTGCCAGAGCAGCTTGGGAAGGGCAGAGCTGCCTCTGCTGAGGGAAGGCACCCGAGGCTAAGGGAGATTTAACTGCCAGAGTCACTTCTCAGTTAGTCTGGGCTGTTTGTCCTGCTCTGTGCAGAGCACACAGTGGGAACACAGGCAGCAAACCTGGGAAGGAAGGCTGCTTCCAGGCAGATGCTTCCAGGCAGATGCTTCCAGGCAGATGCTTCCAGGCAGATGCTTTGTCTCTGGAAGTGTCCAAGGCCAGCTTGGATGTGGCTTGTGATCCAGTGGAAGGTGTCCCTACTTTGGCAGGGAGTGGACCATGGGCTTTCTGGTCCTTTCTAACCCAAATCAATCTGTAATTCTGTGAAAGTCCTGGGGGATGTTGGAGCCTGAAGGGCAGGAGGATGGAGCCAGGTGGGGATTGGGCTCTGTTCTCAGGGAACAGGGACAGGATGAGAGGAAATGGCCCAGGGAAGGTTTAGGTTGTGCCAGGGAAGGTTTAGGTTGGATAATAGGAAAAATTTCTTCACAAAGAGAGCTGTCAGGTACTGGCACAGGCTGCCCAGGGCAGAAGGGTGAAGTCACCATCCCTGGAAGTGTTCAAACAATCAATGTGGTGCTTGGGGCATGGGTTAATGGTGAACTGACCATTGGACTTGTTAACCTTAAAGGTCTTTTACAACCTTAACCACTCTGATTTGATGAATTTCTTCCATCACAGTCTGTGCTGGGCTCCTGGGATGGGCTAGGGGCATTTAAGTGGATTTCCCACTTGTGAGTGCTCCCCAGGGGCAGAGGCAAGGAAACAACAGGGATGCAGGGGGTAGGATCCTCACCCAGAGTAAGTGTCTGAAAACCTGCCTGGTGTTTTCTTTCATTTTTTGTTTTTTAGTACAAGGCATAGCCTTTATTCCAACTTTTAATTCCTAGGGGTACAATACCTGAAGGACACACATGGGGATAAAAGAAGTAATATTGTTATAAAATGTCACATTTATTGCTACATTACTGTTATATACAGGACAGTTCTCAAAATCTACTTTAAAAAAGTTAGGATTATTTAAAAATTCCAAATAATCCAGCCAGCTGTTTTGACACTTGTATAAAATTATTTAAAAAAATGAAAACAATTCATATCTTGAGGCACTCAGAAACACAATTTCATCCCCCAATTGTGATTCATTTCAAAGAGCAATGCATTTCCCACCCCCAAATACTTTATTTTTTTTTTTTTGCTGGGTTAGGCATATATATATATATATTTACTATATATATAGTTCAAAACTATAATGTGTATCTGATTTAAGAACAAGGATTTCAGCCACTTAAGTACATCTGGATTTACAGGTAGGCAGCATAAACATCAAAAGCAAGGACCATTTTTTTTTTTTTATTTTAAAGGCCAAAAACCAAAAAACAACCCAAAACTTTCTACAGGGTTAAAAATAAACAACATCCTCAGGCATCTCCCATCTGCTCTCCCACCCCCCATTCCTACAAAAATATAGAGAAAGAACATCCCAGGAATGCTTTGTTTCCCCGGCACCCAAGGGGTGGTTCCCACGCGTGGGGCTGGGATCCTCCCTGCCCTGCCCCTGCAGGCGCCTCTTTGCCCTCTCCTGGCACATCAGCAGTGCCCGCTGCCCGCGGCTGCTGCCCTCCCCTGTGGCTCCGTGTTACAGGGTTTGCTCACAAGCTGCTGGGTTCGAGTGGTTTGGGAAGACGTGGCCCCTTTTGGGAAGGGGGTGCCCCCAGCTCGCTGCCTCCAGGAGCTCCACGGCTCCCCCAGGCACAGCCCAGGGATGTGGGGCACGGGGATGCCCTTTGGCAAAAGGCCTTGGTACCAGCACACCCCCTTTGGAAGCAGAAACCCCTCTGCTCTCCCAGGCTGGTGGTGCCCCGGGGCGAGGGCTGCAGCCTCGCCCTCCACCACGGCAGGGCTTGGCTGGGCCAGGGTGGGAATGGAGAGCCCTGAGGAGCAGGAGGGGTACAAAGCCAGGGGAACAGAGATACCGATGGGGACACCCACGACAGGCCCTGGGCTGGGCTGCAGATGGACACACGAGGTTTGGCAGAAAGTCACCTGGAGCCTGCACACCCTCCTAACCAGAGCCCACCTCCCCGTGGGAGAGCTGCAGACCCGGGCACCAGCAGTGCTGGCTCCCCAAAGGGCTGCATTGTCCTGGAAATCAAAGTACAGAGCACCAGGGCCCCCAGCACATGCCCCAAGGGCAGGGAGAGGCAGCTGTGCTGTGGGACACGGGCAGCACCCACCCCAAATCCTCCTGCCTGCCCCCCAGCTGATGGGCAGCCCCTCTGCAAAGGGAACCTGCTCAGAGATGCTGGCTGGAGAGATTGGGGAGCGTGGGAGGAAGGGAAACATCCCTTCAGGCTTGGGGCAGCTGAGGGAAGAGCAGCCCCAGGCAAGCCTGAGGCTCAGGTGTTAGAATAGGGCAGTCTGGGGGCATCAAGGTGTAACAGAGCTTTTCCCTTCAGGGGGCATGAAGGATGCTGGCAGTGCCCCTCCAGCTTTGAGCAGAAGGCACAGGAGGGTGAAGGGTGTGTGGAGGAGCCCCAGGGCCAGGCCTTGCCCCCTCCAGTTCAGTTCTCAGTATGAGCTGGGTGTTCCTACATCTGTCCTCTCCCAGCTCCAGGTCACAGGTCTCAAAATGCTTCTAGAGCTTCCAGGAATGAAGCTGGACCCTGAGGGCAGCAGGGAGCATGAACTCAGGGGCAATCACAGACAAGAGCAGAGAGAACGGGCTGGGCTGGGATCTGCAGAGCCCCGGGAGAGGGAAGAGGGGTAAGATTTGCATAGGATTTTTAACAGGGCAAAGACCTTGTGCAAGCTCGGGGTACAGAAAACAGGCCTTGCTATTGCTGGTGTCAGGCAGGAATGGGGGAGTCCAGTGGCCAGGGCTTGCTCTGGGTTAGCCAGCACTGCAGGCAGGGGCTGAAGGCTTCTTCTGGCCCAGCTCCATCCCCAGCTTTGCTTCACCTCCCAAAGCCCAGGGATGGAACTAGGGCTGGCCCAGGGCCTGCAAGAGGAACTCGGGGTCCACTGGCCCCAAACTTGGCAGCAAAGCTCAAGGGGTGCAGGGGATTGGGGGGTCCAAAGCCTCCTGTTTCTGGAGCCCCCACAACTGGAACCATCCAGCAAGGGCCTAAAGGCTCTGCTGGCTTCAGTGGGGACACCAAGGACCATGGAGAGCAGTTTCTGCACTGACTCTGGAATTACAGCCTCCTGAGGAAACCATAGCTTGATTCCATCCTTCCTGCCAACACACCTGTGTGGGATAGCTGTGAGACAGGGAGCAGAGCCCCGAGAGATGCTGGCTGGGGCTGTCATCTGATGGGGGCCACAGGCATGGGTGTTTGCCAAACTGCTGGAATTCTGCTCCCTGGGCTGTGAGCAGGAGCAGCCAGGCTGCCACCACTGCCTGAGCACCAACCTATGAGAGGCTGCAGCTGCTTTGCTCTGGGGAAAATGCAGGTGGAAAGGAAGAAAACAAAAATCTGCAATTATACTGTTCATAGACTGGATTCTCTCCAGTACTGAGGCCTGCACAGCTTGTGTGCAGGGAGGCAGGGGGCTGGCTGAGCCAAGGGGAGGCCCCTGGGCTGGGGACACAAGAAATGTCCCATGGCAGTGTCCCAGTTCTGCTGCTGCACTGGGATGCAGCTTGGGGAAGGAGGAACTAGAAGCTGCCCAGAAGGGAGGGCAGCCCCCCTGTCTGATGAAGGAAGCTTTGGGGGAGCTCAGTGGCCCCCAAAGAAGAGGGCACCTGTCCCCAGGAGCAGGCATGCAAGCAAAGGCTGAGAGAGGAAGGAGAAAATGGAATAAATGGCACTGTACACCCGCCCATGACACCTCTCCTGGCAGCACCACTGGTGTGGGGGACACACAGGCAGAGGAGCAGGTGTGGGGATCTGTCAGATCCCAATGGAATGGAGCAGAGCTGTGGGCTGGGGAGGGTGCTGACCACAACACCTAAAGACAAGAGTTTCATTGCTCCAGGGGGACATCTCAGGGCTGGGCTGGTGGTATTTTGGGGACAGCACCTGGCAGTGGTCGCTTTTAGAAAAGCCACATCCCCAGGCAAGTTACAGGCACCATGTTCACACTGAGCCAAACACACTGGCAAGACAAAGGAATTTTCCTTGCTGCTCTTCTCAATTGTTCCCTGAGCACCTGGAAAGCAGAGATGTCACTGAGGCCAAACTGGGCTGGCACACAAAGCTGCCACCCTGTGCCATCGAGGCAACTCCAGGACAGCACTGCCACCCCCTACACTGTGCTTTTGAGATGATCTCTCCAAACCTTGGCTCTGAGGGGTTATGCTCAAGGATCTTCACCCAAGCCTTGCCATGGAAGGAAGTTGGCTGGATCTGCTGTTGAAGTAACATCTTAAACCACCTAAATGCAGCTGAAAAGCCCCATTTCTGTTGCAAGGCCTGGCAATTCAAGGATGGTGAGAAAAGCTCTGGCTCATTGGGATTCCTCCCTGGCCTGCAGGACTCAGAGGGGATGAAGTTCAGCAAATTTGTGAACTCATAAATCTTCTCAGATTTCCAATTTTGTTGAATTTATGGATTTTTCTTGATTAGTCCCTTTAAGTCCAGTTTCCATGACTGCCACCTCCAATTCTTGGGGCAAAATCAAAGGGTTTGTGAACTTTTAAATATTTTTGTAGTTTCAAGCTTTCCAGGGCTGGGACCCTGCTCCATCCCTCCCGGCCCTGGGGCAGGGACGCTGAGCCAGCCCAAACCCCTCAGCAGTGGGGACTTTGCAGCCCCAGCACTGTCTCACCAGTGGAGCAGGAACTCTCATGGATGAAACAGAAAGCAGCTGCTGAGGCCCCCAGAGCATGAATGGGAGTCAAGACTGTCACACATGGAGGAAAACCTCATCCATCTCCCTGCCCACTGCTTCAGCAGCCAGAAGAACCCAAGGGAGGGAAGTGTGGTAACCTGATGAGCTGATTAGGCTAAAATGTGTCTGTTGACACAAGCAAGAAGAACTTGGGTTCCTGGAACCACTGAGCTTTCCTGGCCTTCCCAGGGCCAGAGCTGGGGCTGCTGAGGTCTCACCATGCAGAAGGAATGGTGGGAGCAGCAAGCTGGGGAGAGCCAGGAGCACCCCAAAGCTTCAGAGGGATGGTTGGATGTTGGGGAGCCCCAGGGCAGGGCCAGGGGCAGCAGGGACAGGCCCTGCCCTGGCTCTTGGGGTGGCTCAGCTTGGAGCTGCCACAGGGGCTGAGGCCACAGTGCCCAGGTGTGGGTGGGAAATAAGCCCTGCCCTGAGCACTTCCAGCAGGGTTTGCCAGAGCACAAAGCACAGCTGAGAGCATGGAGGAGCACCAGGTTATGCCAAAGCCTGGGGGCTGGGAAGTGCCACAAGACCCAATCCTATTTTCCAGTCCCTCCCTTTCCCTGTGCCAAAGCAACACAGCTTCCCCAGGAGCCCAGGCTGGAGCAGCACTGGGGAGAGATGGACCCTGCAGGGGAGAGGGGAGTTCCCCACATCCTCCCAGACCAGCACCCACGTCCTGTGCACCATCCTGCCTGACTGGGCTCTGCAGAGCTGGGAAGAACCAGGCACAAAATGTTTCAGAAGGAAAAGGAGAAGGAAGAAAGAAGAGTGAATTCCTGGTGGATGTTTTCCCATGGCCACCTCCAGGCTGGCTGCTGCAGCTCAGCACTGCCCAGCACCTCTTGGTTTGCTCCACGCCTCTGGGGCACCCAGAGGGGCTGCCAGGGATCCTCCTGCTGCTGAGCACACCAGAGTGGTCTGGAGTGATGGGAATCCCTTGGAGTGAAGGGATGGCTGGCCCAGCTTGGCTGCTGGAGCACATGGTGCAGGACAGGCACTCCTGCTGCCCAGGGAGGAGCCCAGGGGCAGTGATGGTGCCCGCTCACATCCCATGGCACAGAGCTGAGCTCAGTTTGCCTCAGTTTCCCCAGGAGCTGTGACAGCAGGTGACAGCGGGCTGTGAGGCCAGCCCTCTCCCCGGGCCAGCATTTTGCATTTCCCATGGCGGCAGCTCCACTGCAGGAAGGATCCTGCTGCTGGTCATGGCTTTGCCGAGGCCGGAGTGAGCCAGGTCTGCTCCTTTCCTGCCTCCAGCATCCTCAGGTCTGCTGCTGCCCAGCTTCCTGGCCCTGTATCCCACTGCTGCTGCCTCCGCCTCTTCCCAGTGCTCCGGCTTTGTTCACTTGGTCTTTGTTCAGTGCTGCTCCTGGAAGTGCCTCTGGCAGCTCTGGCATGTGGGAAGAGGCGCTCCCCTGGTGCATCCCTTGCTGCTCTGCTCACCTGGAAGCTCCTCAGTCCCTTGGTTCTCCTGCAGCCGGGGCCTGCTCTGTCCCAGCAGCTGGTCCTCCCCAGGGATGCTCGGAACAGCCGTGGGTGTCCTGTCCCACAGGGATCTCCGGGAACAAAGCAAAGCTGGCCAGGCCCTCGGGCACCGCTGCCCTCGCTTTGCTGGGGAACTTCCTTTTCCCAAATCACAGGTGGCCGAAGCAAAGAGATGGTGAAGTCAGCACAAGTTTGTTTTTTTGTCATGGAAGGTACAAGCCAGGCAAGGAAGAACATTCCCTCACTGTGGCTACATTCGCTTTTAGTGGCTTTCCGAGCCGAATCTGAGAATTCCTCTCTTTATATCCAGTCTCTCTTAATACAATTTTAATATTCTGGTTGATCCTAAAGATGCAACGTTAACTATAGAAACAGCAGCAGAAAAGCGGAGGGTACAAGACATGTTTTTATACAAAAAAAAAATTTTTTTCGTTGCTTACAAAACATATGCAAAAGAAGCTAAAAAAACCAAAAGGCATTGCTATTTGTTCTACATAAAAAAATCTCATAACTAATGTTCTTTTTTTTAAAAAAAAGAAATATCAAGCTTAGGCACAATTTTGCTGCTGGCTGCTTGTGAACAAGCCAAGAGAACACGCCACCCCCTCCTAACTGAGTGATATGTATTGACTGTTCTGCACTTTATACTTAAGGCAATTTTTGTTTCCATTTTTTTCTGACAAAGTGTTTTTTCCACTTCTTACGTCACGCCAGGATCCGTCTGCGTGTGTCAGTATGAGCAGTACTACAGTTTATGGTTCAACAGGGTTGCAGGTCACACTGAGGGTTTTCTTCCTACACATCTCTGTATCCAGAGGAACAAAAAGATCTACAAATAAAAATAAAAGAAAAAAAAAAAAAAAAAAAAAAAAAAAAAAAAAGAAAAGTCTGAACTGACAGAAACCCAAATGAGAATAAAATTGTGCTCCTTGCACAAGGGGCCCCAAGGCTCCTGCTGCAGCTTGTCCCCACAGGGCTGGGCAGGGCTGCAGCTGAGCTCTGCCTTTGTTTTGGGCAGGCCATCCCCAGGGGCAGGGGACACCAAGGGACTGTGTCCCCTCCATGCACTCCATGGGATCAGCCCCTGCTCTACCACTC
Source organism: Aegithalos caudatus (assembly GCA_013389925.1). Lineage (NCBI taxonomy): Eukaryota > Metazoa > Chordata > Aves > Passeriformes > Aegithalidae > Aegithalos > Aegithalos caudatus. The sequence goes on along the minus strand of WEIU01000013.1, from coordinate 7,041 downwards.
CTGGATCTGCTCAATCTCCCCACCACCTCTGCACTGCTCAGATGCTCCTGGTTCCCTTAAAAATGGGAACAGCCCCTCGGAGCCTGTGCCTGCCACAGCCTCATCAGGGGTTTTTCACCTTCTCTGACTCTCTTGGTGTTTCTGGGACCCATTCCCTCTCAGAAAGCCACAAGGAAAGGGAATTGCTGGTTTCCAGTAGCCAGCTGGGGCAGAACTGGGAGGTGCAGAGCAGAGCAGAGTCAGAGAGCTCCAAACTCCCCATCCCACCTATGGGGCTGCACTGTCCTGTGGGCCAGAAGCTTTGGGTGTCCATAGGGCACATGACACACACAGAGACTCATGGAATGGGCTGGGTTGGAAGAGACCTTAGAGTTCATCTCATTTCACCTCCTGACATGGGCAGGGACACTTCCACTACCTCAGGTAGCTCCAAGTCCCTCCAACCCGTCCTTAGACACTGCCAGGGATCCAGGGGCAGCCACAGCTGCCCTGGGCACCCCGTGCCAGGCCTTGCACACACAATGTAAGTCATTGACTTCAGGGAAATGAGGCAGGGCTGGTGCTGAGGGAGCGGGGCTGACCAGCCAGGGCAGAGCAGGGCATGGGCACAGGGCTGGAGCCACACTGGGATGTGGGCTCAGAGGTGGGAACAGTACCTTTACATGTGTCCAACAGGGTTGTGACCATCTCCTAGACCAGGATGTGAAGCTGACAGTGTCATCTGGGGGTCTCCTACCACTCCGGACACCTTCTCCTCTTCCCGACGCTTCAGGCAGGCCGCTTTTGGGTTCAGATTGCGCTCTGTGCCCAAAACAGCAAGGGAGGGGAGCAACCTCAGTCTGGGCACAGCATCACCCCTGGCAGCAGCATCCCAGAGGGACCAGGCTGGGCACAGCATCACCCCTGGCAGCAGCATCCCAGAGGGACCAGGCTGGGCACAGCATCACCCCTGGCAGCAGCATCCCAGAGGGACCAGGCTGGGCACAGCATCAACCCTGGCAGCAGCATCCCAGAGGGACCAGGGGCTCGCTGCTGCCCGCCCTGGCAGCAGCATCCCAGAGGGACCAGGCTGGGCACAGCATCACCCCTGGCAGCAGCATCCCAGCGGGACAGCAGGGCCAGTCCCAGGCAGGCCTGTGTGAGGAGATGAGCTCCGTGCAGCGCTCGCTGCTGCCCGCAGTCCCTGCAGGAATCTGCCACGCCCCACTTAAACATGGAATGGTTTGGGTTAAAGCCCATCTTGTTCCAACCCCCTGCCATGGGCAGGGACACCTTCCACTATCCCAGAGTGCTCCAAGCCCCATCCATCCTGGCCCTGGGACATTTCCAGGATCCAGGGGCAGCCACATCTGCTCTGAGCAATCTGTGCCAGGGCATCTCAATGTGCTTGTTACAGGAACCCCCAAGTGCCTCAGCCATCACTCAGAGCTGAGGACTGAATTTTCCAAAGCTGCTTAATGGGATGATCCAGGTGCCAAATTATATTAAGCATGAGCGGAGAGAGAGAGGAGCCTCAAATCCACCCCGAGCTGGGGCTGGGGAGTGCTCAGCACCCAAAGGTGCTGCTGGCGCTGCACACACACACCTCACACCGAAAGCAGGAGTCAGGACAGAGAAGCACGAGCATGCAGAGACAGGGGAGAGACAGGCCCCAAAATGCACCTGCCAGTGGTACCATACCTCGTACTTGCTGCTCCAGGCCCAGAATGACCTGCACCGCTTGCTGTAGGATGATCAGTTTGGTCTGTGCTTTGTCCGTTTTTAAGTGCATCTGGCACATGCGTCCCAGCTCTTTAAAGGCCTCGTTAATGTCCCGCACACGCACCCTTTCCCTGGCGTTATTGGCCATTCTCCTCTCCCGGTCCCTCAGATCTTTGTCCTCCAGTGACAAGGCCTCGTCTGTACTGCTGGGTTCATAGCACCACAGGGGTTAGTCAGGGGGTGCCACCGAGGGGGGCTCTATGTTGCCGTGCTGGAAGTGCTCCGGGTGTCCACTGGAAATGGCCCAAACGGCCTCACTTTGCAAAGCCAATTCCTCTGGGTGCTTCCCAGAGCAGCCCAGGCTGTGTCACCTCTGTGAGCCCAGGGAAGGTGCTGCCAGCACAGGGCCAGGTGCCCACGGGGATGGAGGGGCCACTGGGGCAAGGGTGGGCATTGATGTAATATCACCCACCAACATCTTCTACCCTCTACAGAATTTTGCCTTTCTGTTTGTTTTTGACTGAAAACTCAAAGGCTGGGAGAGGGTCTCTGCCAAAAACATCAGGTTTGTCCCCCAAGGAAAGATTTTGGCAGGAAGCAAATCCTTCTTTGTAAGATTTCCTTCCCAAATTCCACCTGCAGCCCCCAGTGCTGGTGCTTGGAGCAGCAGTGCTGCAGCAGCAGGAGCAGCCTGGCCTGGCACCCTCTTGGGGCAGCATTGGGAGCAGGAGCCAGGGCTCCTCCAAGGATCAGGCTCAGATGCAGACACTGAATCCTGATCTTTTTCCACACAGCCAAAAGCCTGCCAGAAGGGGTGATTTTCATTTTCACACACAGTCAGAAGCTCTGGGAAAGGCCCCACTGCTGACAGCACCCCAGGGATGCCTGGCACAGGCAGGGATGGGGGAAGCAAGGTTGTGCTGGCAGCATCTTGAACCGTGGCCTTGCCCATCCCCTCGAAAGCCCCAATTTCAGCCCAGACGACCTTCTCCCCCAGAGCAAAACTTCTTTCAAGAAAACACCTATCTGAGGAGGGTCCTTGGGTGAGGCCTGGCACTGGCACAGCCTGTGGCCCTGGGCTCCTGGGGAGCCATGTGGGGATAAACCTTTAGCAAAGAGGGGCCACAGAGTCAGAGCCTTCTTGGAGAGCCTCCAGACAGTGCAGGGCCATGTGAAGGGGGAGCAGGGGCTCCCTGGGCAGGCATTGCCTGTGTGGGACAGGGCTGCCACTGTCCCTGCTGCACCCTCTCCTCACTGTCTTGTCCCTGTCTGTGTCCCCTCCTCGCTGCCACAGCTGGCACTGCCACCTTCTCTCCACACTCCCAGGACAGGTGGGGGACAGGACCATCCTGGCACCTGTGCCCCTCACACAGGATCCCAGATCCTTCCTGCAGCACAGGCTGGTGGCTGCAGGTCCTTGCTGGTGGCCAGTCCTGGCTGGTGGCTCCCCCAGCAGGGACAAGGCATGGATGTCACACCCGGGGGCAGGACAGAGCCGTGTCCCCACCACCAGCATGTACCACTGGCAGCTTGCACTGTGTGAGGATGGGATGCTTCGGTTGCCTTGTGCCCCTGGGGGTCACCAACCAGCCTAAAACTCCTCAGTCTCCTCCTTTCCCTTCCTGTTGTGGCAGTGGGAGGATCCTGGCAGCCCTCTGGGCACACAGGGACCTGATGGCCCCACGCCCATGGCAGTGCTACCAGAGGGGGTGTGAGGGAGGGATTCTCTCCTGGAAAGCAGCACAAACCCAGGGTGGGGACACTGCCTGTCTGCACTAACTGCTGAGGGAGGCTGCAGGGCTCAGCCACCTCCCTGGCTGCCTCCAGGAAGGGTTTAAAAAGGGACAAGCGTGGGAGACCAAAGTGAAGATGGTGCCAACTCTGCCTAAGCCCTGCCCCACCCTCGGTCCTGCCTGGGATCCTTGAGCAGCAAGTACAAGGTAGAGTGGGACCACCGAGAGGTCACGGCTGGGGCATGTCTGTAGGAGATCGGAAAGAACAGAACCAAAAAATAAAAACTCGAAATTAAAAAAAAAAAAAAAAAATCAAAAGGAAGGGGAAATTAAAAAAGAAGACAGGAAAAAATATACATGTTATGAAAGGCAAAAAATTACAAACTGAAGAGAGGCACAAAGGACTCCAACATCAAGGCACAGCAAGGCCAGCAGAGAGGAGCACAGCCAGGCACAGCCCCCGACGCGTGTTACGACAGCTCTGCAGAGAGAAAGGGGTTATGGTGCCCGGCACCCGCGCTGCAGGCGGGCAGGAGCGGGAGCATGCACTGCGGGGTGCGGGACAAAGCAGCCAGCCCTCGCTGCCCTCGCCGGGACGCTGCACACACACCGTGGTGCACACCTGTGGAAGGGAGCGAGGGTGCCCTGAGGGTGCCCCAGTGAGGGGCAGAGCCTGCAGGCTCCCGCTGGCAGCTCCAGTGCTCCCAGCCTGTGTCGGACACCAGCGAGTGCAGGCGGCCAGGGCTGCTCAGCCCGGGGCATCCTGCTGCCCTCGCACAGCTCCCGTGGTCCCAAGGCTTTGCCAGGTGCCACACTGCGGGGACAGGAGCACAGAGGGGACAGGAACAGGCTCTGCTCTGAGCAGCCCTTGGGAGATTTTCTAGCAGGGTTTCTGTCGCTTTGCTGGCCAAGCACCGAGCACTCCTGGCTGCAGGGAAGCAGGACGGCACAGGCGGCCCTGCGGGGACTGGCATGCAGCACACGCAGTGGCAGCGGGGGACAAAGGAGAGAACAGCAGGGATGGATGCAAAAAAGGCAAAAAAATAAAAATAAAAAGGACATTGACGGCCTTGGGTTGGTCCCCAAGGCCACAGGGGAGAGAGACAGTGCGAGGCACCACAGCATATCACAAGAGACAGACAGACAGACAGCCCCGTGCCGATCAGATACGTAAAATATCACCACTCCGGGACCCTCACTGACCTCTAACTTGTTGCTCCAGGTTCAGTATGACTGATACGGCCTGGTGTAGGATTAGCAGTTTGGTCTGCGGTTTTTCGCTGTTTAGGTGCAGTTGGCACATGCGTCCGAGCTCCTTAAAGGCCTCGTTGATGTCACGGACCCGCAGGCGCTCACGGGCATTATTGGCGACCCTCCTTTCTCTCTCTCTCTCGGCTTTTTGCTCTGGGGGAAGAAGATCGTCCTCCTCATCCTCATCTTGACTAATGGTTTAAAATAAGAACGAGACAGGGACATTCCTCGTGTGCACTCTCAGCACTGGTCAACTCACAGACAAGAAACACACGGTGACGCGCCGAGACGCCGAGCCCCCCGTGTGCCCTGCCAGGACCTGCTGGCCTGTGCCACGTACAGGGACACACAGGGGCTTCGGAGAGAAGCAGTTAAGGCTCTTCTTCTGCCTCTTTTTTGTTTTGTTTTTAAACAGCAAAGAAAGAAACCACAATGTGATTAAGGCCTGAGCTTGTTGCCGGGAGAGTGTGGGGTGGCCCAGACAAGGTGAAGGCCAACACTGGATTCCCCAGCTGGAATTTGGGAAGATACAGCCCTCTGCCTCCAGGGCAGGAGTGGGGCTGGTGCTGCCCCTCTAGGCACCATCACCCTGGTGAGGTCTCCGAGCTGGTGGCAAGGCAGCAGAGCAGCCAACACGCTGAAGGACTCTACCTGAGCCACTGCCACTCCTCTGGCTGGATGTGACAGAGGATAGAGGAGCCCAAAGCAGCAGAGATGCCCCAAGGCAGGGAAGGGCCCCAACTCTGTCTGACTGGGGCCAAGCACTTGTTCCTTCCCTGCACAGCCCCAAGCACCCACACAGGCAGGTGGGGGATAAGGTGCATCCCTCTGCTTTAGGAGCATGAGGATGCCCTGAGGCCACAGGGACAGGAGCCAGCAGGAGGGTGGCAAGGACCCTTCCCCTGGGGCAGTAGCAGGAGCCCAGGCTGTGTGAGACCACCCCAGGCTCCAGGGTGGGCAGGGGCTGGGGGTCTGTGCTGCAGGATGACCACAGGCCAAACCAGGCCAAGCCCAGTGCCTGGCAGGTCCTGGCAGCCGGACCCCAGCCCAAACACCCCTGGCCTGGGAACAGAATTTGAAGGGAGAGACCTGTTCAAAGAGCACCTTGTTCTGTTCCGGGAGGGTTTCAGCTCCTTCTTCTCCTCTTCTGAGTTATCTGCCACCGACGTGTTCTCTTCATCCTCCTTCTCTTCCCTCTTTATTTCGCTGGTTCCTGAGGAGACGCTGCTCCGCCCCAGCCCCCCGGACAAGCCTGCAGAGAGAGCAGAGCCACATGCACAGCTCCAGGGGCCTGACCTACACAGGAGGCTGGGGGGTCCCGGGCCCTGTGCCTGTAGTGACATCCCAAACTCATCCTGCATTGTGCTCCACACTCAGGGAAGGTGAGGGGTGCTGGCTCTGCCCTGCTGATGCTTCCTGTTCTCCCTCTTACTTCCCAGACTCTCCAACCCAACCTACACAGCAGAGCACTGTGAACTGTGCAGGAGGAATGTGAAAATACAGGTCAAACATGTAGGGTTAGATGGATATTGGGAAGGAATTGTTGGCTGTGAGGGTGGGGAGGCCCTGGCACAGGGTGCCCAGAGCAGCTGTGGCTGTCCCTGGATCCCTGGAAGTGTTCCAGGCCAGGCTGGATGGGGCTTGGAACAGCCTGGGACAGTGGGAGGTGTCCCTGCCCATGGGAGGGTGTGGTAGGGGATGAGCTTTAAGGTCCCTTCCAAGCCAGAGGATTCTGGGATTCTGTGAAACCTCTGGAAAAGGCTCCAAATAGAAACTGCCCTGCGAATGCTGCAGGGAAGCACCAGCCTTGCAGACACATCCATCTGCTCCCAGGCTGCTGCTGCACAGGCCTGGACCCAAGCCCCACAAGGTGACTCCCCACACTCCCCAGCAGGTGACCCTTGGCACAGGTGACCCTGGCACAGGTGACCCTGGCACAGGTGAGCCCCATCCTGCAGCCCTGCAGAGCTGCCTTACCACTGTACGTGTCCTGCTGCCTGCTGAGGTCCGGGAGGGAGCTGGGCTGTGATGGAAGTGTGACGTGGTTGTGGAGCAAGCTGGGGTTGCTGGACAGCCCATCCTCGGGGTGGCCTCCTCCCACCTGCAGCACAAGGAGCAGAGAGAGCCTTAGGGGGGATGTGGGGACACACACTCACCTGGGCAGTCACCCAAAGACACCCTGGGGCTCTGGGCTGAGGCACAGCCCTGTGCTCCCCTCACACTCCCACCTGAACTGGGGAGTGTGGGAGGGAAGAGCCCCAGCACTGGTGTCCGCAGCCTCTGTCACTCTGGGACTGTGCTGGGGACACTGCAGCTCCCTACAGGAGCTGGGGCAGCCCAGAGCCCCTGTCACTGC
>WEIU01000010.1:26668-121953 GCA_013389925.1 Aegithalos caudatus | reverse complement strand
GGGAGCGGGGGCTGCCAGCGCCCGCTGCGAGGGGGACGTGGGGCGGCCTCAGCCCCTGGTCCGAGGGGGACGTGGGGCACTGTCACGTCCTGGTTTGAGGTGGACGGAGACGGTGTCACCTCGTGGTCCAAGGTGGACGTGGGTCGGTGTCCCCTGTGGTCCAAGGTGGGTCGGTATGCGCTGGCCCAGGAGGGGCTGGTGTAGGAGGTTGTCAGCGCCTGGTTTGAGGTGGATGTGGGTGACTGTCGGCTCGTGGTCCAAGATGGGCACGGGTCGGTGTGACCCTCTGGTTTAAAATGGGTTACTGTCCCCTGGATGAGGTGGGGAGCTGTCAGCTCGTGGTCCAAGGTGGACGTGGGTCAGTGTCACCTTGTGGGCCAAGGGGGACATGGATCAGTGTCCACCTCCTGCTTCAAGGTGGATGTGGGTCAGTGTCACCTCCTGGTTTGAGGTGGATCAGTGTCATCTCCTTGGTTTAAGGTGGGTCAGTGTCATCTCATGGTTTGATGTGGGTCAGTGTCCCCTGGACAAGGTGGGGCAGGTGGGGGTCAGTGTCACATCAGTGGGCTGAGGTGTCCCCTAGCTGAGGTGGACCAGATGGCCATTGCTGTTACCTCTGGTTTGAGGCAGACGTGGGGCAGTGTCACCTCATGGCTTGAGGTGGATCGCTGTCTCCTGGCTGAGGTGTGACCCACGGGGGTCAGTGTCACCTCATGATCTGAGGTGGACGTGGGTCACTGTCCCTGGCTGAGGTGGAGAAGATGGGGGTTGTTGTCAGCTTGTGGTCTGAGATGGACATGGCTCTGTCACCTCGTGGTCTGAGGTAGTGGTGGTCAGTTTGGTGCTCCCCACGTGGAAAAGGAGGGGGGATTTGGGGCTTACTCCAACTTTGAGTGAGGACAGACCCAAAGGGAAGAGCAATTCCCAAAAATGAGCCAGAGGGGCTGAGGTGGGGGACATGGGGGTCATTGTCACCTCATGATCTGAGGTGGACCCTTGCCAGTGCCCCCCATGGTAGAGGAGGTGTCAAGGTCCCCCTTGTGCTGCAGGGACATTGGAAGGGAAGGGAAATTCCCCCAAAATATGTCTGTGGAGCTGAGGTGGGAGGAGTGGGATTGGTTGGTACAAGCAGGACATGAGATAGTGCTCCCCACGTGGAGATTTGGGGTGACCCCTTCTTTAGTGAGAAGAACCCCAAAGGGAGCAGAGATGCCCCCCACAAGTGAGTTTGTGGGGCTGGAGAGAGGGGAATAGGGCTGCTGTCGTAGCTTGGAGGGACACAGTTCTGTGCCCCCCATGGTGTGGGATGGAAGGGATTCCAGCTCAGTGGGAATGAGATGGAGCTCCACAGACATGGGGCAGAACGAGGAGCGGGGTCATGGAGCTGCTCTTCCCTTCAGGACAGGCCCGGGGCTGGGGGTGACCCTGGCAGTGGCAGCGCTGCAGAGGGAGGTGCTGTGGCCCTGGTGGGGGGCTCACCCCACCAACCTCCTCCTGGAGCCGGGGGGCAGCCGGGAAAAAACCCCATGGAATGCGGGAGCTGCTGCAGAGAGGGTCTGTGGAGGGATGGACCCGTGGCTGCCAAGCACTAGGACGTGCTGATTCCAGAGGGTTGATGTCTTCCTGGCACAGACCCCGTAGGGATGAGGGGCGAGGGTCTCATCCATCCCCCGGAGCCTCTCTCCAGCCACTGGAGCGGGAGCGGGAGCCTCTGGCTCGCTGACTCCCCCTGAACCGAAGGAGCGGTGGTGGGAGTGGAAAAACGCAGCGTGATGCCTCGGCTGTGGCTTTGGGGAAAGGAGAAACCTCGGTGGGGCCGGCGGCGGTGGGGCTGCCGGTGTGAGCCTGAAGGTCAGCCATAAGGGGCTGTTCCCTGCCGGAGGGAGAGGTCCTGGGGTGGAGGAGACACTGGCTGGAAAACGGGTCTGGGAAGTGACCTCGGGCTCGGCAGGAATAAAAAAGCATCCTTCAGCGCGAGCTGGAAATTACGTTATCCTCCCCAAAAAGAGAGGTGGGAGGAGGCAGGGAGGGATTCTCCAGGATGAAAGCCTGTGGATGCAAACACTGCCACAGAGATGTCGGGCTTACGGAAAGAGGTGGTGTAAGGACAGCTGTAAAAACCCGGCGTGGCCCAGCATCCTCTGAGCTGGGGCGCGGGTTGGTAACGCAGAAGGGCTGAGAGATTTGGGGTGAGGGTAGAGGGACAACCCTGGGCTGTGTCACGGGGTGGTGGCTGCACCCCCTCCACCCCACGGGTGGTCAGGCTGTAGGGAAGAGCCTCCAGATGGGGGTCGCTTGGTGTTTGTAGCTTTTCAAATAATCCTTAGGGATCAAAGACTTTTATTTACCCAATATTTTTTTGAAGAAGCCGCGGGGGTGGAGGGGAGGGGATCTGCGTGGGAAGGGTGCGTGAGATGTGTACGTAGGAAATGAGCCCATGTAATCATGCAGTGCAACAGCAAATACATATTTCTTCTGCATCTTCAATGTCATTTGTGCATCGTTCAAAGCACATTTGTTCTCAACTTCTGCTTGGGGGTTTATTCTATTTTTATGGGTTTTTTACGGATGGGATTTGGGCTGGGGGTGGCGGGAAGGGGAGGGATGTCTGCGGGTGGTGCGTGCGAGGATGATGAATTGGTCCGCGACCCTTTCTGCAGCTTCCCCTGGTACTCCCAAGTGCTGATCCCATCAGCAAAAGCAGTTCTCAATGCAGATGCTCCTCTGGCAAGTTGGATTTTTCCTTTCTTGGAGTCAGGCAGAACAGATGATTGTGTTTTAGCTGTGCACAAACACCCCATGTCATGGCACACTCGAGTGAGCGCGTGGGGAGGGGGATGCTCAAGTGATGCCGGCAGGGACAGAGGGGGTGCACGTGAGGGGCTGATTTTTGGGTCATTGGAAGAAACAGTGCTCAAGTTGCCCAGACTTTTCCCTGCTATGCTAATGCAGAGGAAAAAACATTTGCTTCCGAGATTGTGCAGGGCTGGGAATGCCAAAGGGGACTGACAAGGAGTGCTGCAGCCCGGATCACGTTAGCTGAAACCAGGGAGCTTTCTCTCCTGTTGATCCCTAAATCCCACCAGCACCCAGCTCCCACTCTTTAAGGCACGCTGGACAGCGTGGAGCCGACTCCCAATATCTGACCAGAGCCAGAATTAACTTCCTGGGAGCTGTGGAGCAGCCTCCACAAGGGTGTCTTTTTGCATTCCCACTACAGCTGTTGCCAACGCCATTAAAATTAATCTCGGATGCGGTGATGGGACTAATACTGGAAGGCACTGGTTTGGCCCCCTTTGCCTGCAGCCCAATCTCTGCGTGCTGGGGAGAAGTTTAGACGTGGGGATGGAGGAGGAAAACCTAGGACAGCGTAAGTTGAGTGCGTAATGCTCCGAGCCCTGTTTCCTGTGGGATCCGCGCTGCCGCTGCACGGAGCGTGAGCGGGATCGTACCTTACGTAGGGGATGTCGTGGGTGTTGCTCAGCAGCTGGGAGCGAAATCGTGGAGAATTGGAGGGGGGCAGGTTGGAGTAGTACAGGAATTCTCATCCTGAATACCTTAGGTAAAGCTGCATTTGGATTTTCGAGGGATGACACAATTCCTGTGGCGGCTTCTCCTCGTAAATACTGGGAAGTCTCGCCAATAAGATGGTGAATAAATAGCGTTTTATGGCAGAAATATAAATATACATCGGGATCTTAATTTAGCAAGTCTGTCTCTTCATTTTGTCAGGATTGTGGGAGAAGGAGCTTGTTTTGGAGCAGTCTGGATGGAGGCTTTGTTGTTTGTGTTGTATTCAGAGGGCGGATCGTGACCAGGCAGGAGGGCTGAGGGGGCAGTGTGAGTGCTGAGGGGGGGCACAGTGATATTCCTGGGGTGTTTGTGGGTTTTTTTAGTTCAGCTGGGATCTGAAGGATGTGTTAATACTGTCTATAGTGGCTGTTGGAAAAATAGTAAAAACATATGTGTGTGTATAGATATATATATATTTTGAATTCTTGTTAGAAGTAGTCTGATCTCAAATGGATGCCAGCAGTCTGATCTCCAATGCCATTCCCACCAATCAAGCTGAGCTCCTGGGGTTTTTACCTTCATAAACTTACCATATTCACCTTTCCTCTTGAATCTTAGATTGTCTTGAGGACTTGAACAATTCATCCAGACTATCCAAAAAGTGAAGGATGCCAATTGGGGCACGTTATGCTCATTATAAAGGTGCTGCAGTGCAATTTGCCAAGGGCTGTTCCTTGAGGAGGGGTGCTGTGGTTTTGCTGGAAACAGTCTGAAGGCAGGGCTGTTGCTTTTGTCGGAGCTGTTCAGCCGTGTAAATTCAGGAGAAGTACAAGTTTTGGTATCCTGAGTAGTTGCACAGGTTCTATGAATGGCAGGAGTGAGCTTGCCTGTCTGTTGTACCTTTCCTTAACCTCTGCTGGAAGTGGGTTACTGGGTCATGGATGCTGCCCTGGAATAGTGGGTTTAGAGGGGAAAGTCGGATCCCTTGCGTTGCGCCGTGCTATTAAAGCAAACATTATTGGATTCCATTGGATTAACGGGATGTGGAGCTGAGCTCAAATGAATGCTGACCAGCTGGAAATCTCTCTGTGTCTGTTAAACTAGCAGTGATGGTGAGTTTGGGGATATGAATGTGCTCTGTTTGTGGGGTTTGTTATTAAAACAGATTTGAATACAGATCTAGGAGGAAAACATTCTCTACAAGAAGCCCCAGCAAACCACAGCAACCCTTGTCACTGTTGTGACATTAAAAATTGTCTTGTGTACGTACATGGTGAGAAATTCCTAACATTTAGGCAGAGAGTTGGCATCTTTTTTATTAGTGGAAAGACCAAAGCTGTGAGCTGTTCATCTTTGGAGGTGGAAGGATGAATCAATGGGTTTAAATGCAATATGTGACATTTAATGACTTTGTGTTGAGTGGGTTCAGGCTCTCCTAAAATACTTTGTCTGGGATGAACTTTGTGAGCTAGAGACACATTATTTTGGATAGTTTAGAAGTACAGGCAGCTACAACTCTGAAGTTCTCTGCCCAAATCCCTCAAAGTGGGAACCATCTGCTTCTCAAACAGCAGATGAACCAGAAGCTGCTGACCTAATGCTGCCTCCTTGTCTTGGTTTGGGATGTTCAGCTCTGTAGAGCCTTTCTGTAAATTTACTGCCTTCCCTGGCACGTTGGAATATTTTTTTCAGCTTTTTCTGGTTAGCTTGTCTGGCAGCTGAGTTTTTCCTTTTAGCCAAGTTTTAACAGCTTGCTTTTATAGTATGGAGTTTTGTCAGCTTTTGACAAGTTGGCAGAGGGAAGACATTCTGGGATAGATGATAAATATGTTCTCCCTACAAAATCAGGTCTGGGGTATAACTTCTTTTATTTTTTTCCAGCAAGGTTGTCCTTCCTTCCAAAAAACATTCCCATTCCACCACCATTTCTGCAGGATCTCCATAAGGAAATGCTGGGCTGTGGGTGTAGAGGTCCAACAACATCTACAGAGCACATAGGTTGTGAGAGAGTGGAAATAATCATGATAATAATGACAACAACGATGGAAGAAGGGTTTTATCCCTCGAGTGGGGTCTCCATGGGTGGTGGTGGTGGTGAGGCTCCGTGTCCTGTTGAGTGGTTCCCACTAGAGGGGGTCCAACCACAGATGTTGGAGCGGATCTGCTGGGCAGCCTTGGGAGGGCACAGATTTCTCCAGACTTTTCCTTGGGAGAAATAATACCCTGCCCTGACCTGCTGGGAACTGCCCTTCCCGTGCAACCCCGTGTTTCTGCAGGCAGCACGGCTTGGGCAGGTGGGGAGTGGGATTTGGAGGAGAAACTGGAGTTTGGGTTGCTCTTGGATGCTGTTGGGGAAGAGTTACGTGGTGCCCTGTGGCTGGGCAGTGACAGCAGCTCATCATCCCCCTGCTCTGGTTTTTGGGGAGGAGGAAATGGAAGCAGAACTGCTTGGGTGACCTGACTTAGTCCTTACTGAAACCAGCATAAAATTTCCATGGCTTTCAAGGTGAAGACACCATTGCAAGGTATTTTGGGGACGGCGTCTCCAGGAGTCCAAAATCTGGAAGGGAACCCGACTGCTTTGAAGCTGGGTTGCAGGCTGCTTTCCTAAATGCTCCCACCCATGTGGTCCTTGACCACAGCATCCCTTTTCAGCTGTTCAAGCTGAACTCCAGGAAAAACAGCTGTTTGTTTTTTCCCCACTCTCCCTATGGCTTTATCTCTAATGCCAGGGGCAGCCTGACAGTGCCTTTCCTGGTGGAGGGGAGGCAGGGTGCCAAGGGAAGGAGGAGGAAAGATGGCTCACCATTTTTTGTCTGTTAAAATTCCAGGCTCTGTATTTTCCACCTTTCCAGACACTTCCATTTTGCTTTCAGCTGCACTGAGCCAGCTTTATTCCTTGCAGTGGTTCTCCTCTCCGAACAAATGTAGGTTATTCAGGGAGCATTTCTTTTAATGAAAAGGATGGAGGAAGAACTGATGGTGATAAAGCATCTCTTTGGAGGAGAGCTGCTTGCTCTGCCTTGAGACTGCAAGGAGCAGAAATGGGATGTCAAACATGTAATTTTCCTGGGGGAATGAAGGTGAGCCTGTGGAGAAGTCTGGATCCCTCAAGCAACTTCACTCTGTACTCATTTTGCTTTATTTCTCTTGAATCCTGACTTGATTTTTAGCACCTGACTGTAGTGAAAATCAGCAGTAGTACAAGGCAGTGTTTTAACACCTGGAAGCTTTTAGGCAGGAGGAATTGTGAGTCAGAGTAAGGCTTTGCTAGAGAGAAAATTAAATTGTAATTAAAGGCGTAAGCAAAGAACATGTGCCAAATATTGTCACTTCATTGACCCACCTTCTTCTGATGTGCTGGGATTCAGAATGATGGCCAAGCCTACTGTGATGCTTTAGGGCACTGAGAGGCTTTTCCTAACAGGATCCCAAGAAAATGGGGGAAGAGCTTTCCGGGGGGGAGGAGGATCTTTAGAAAATCCTCCAGCCTGGCAGCAGGAGGGAGGAACACCTTGTATTTTTAACCCTGTGGAGCAGAATTGCTTGATCTCTTCAGGGCAGAACATCAGGAACATCTCCTATCCTTTGGGCGGCAGGGTCAAGGATGCTCTGAAAATCTGCTGGATTGTGGGACTAAGCATTTAGCTGTGTCCCATTGCATCTCTCTATGGATGGATTTTTATTTTTATATTTTTGTTGTCACTCTCTCCACTTGGGATTTATATTTCCTACTGCCCTGTTATTCCAATTTCAGCCCTTGTTTGGTTATATGGAAATGCTGTAGCAGAGGAACCACATTTACAGTGCTGAGGAGGAGTCTCAGGAGTTGCTATTTATCCTTCCCTGAACAAATTTCACTGATGGACTTTAGCTATTTCAGTATAAATGGGTGTTTTGTTCCTTACTTCCATATCTTGAACCGGGAACAAAATCAAATCTTGGCCAAGAGACAAAAAAGTAGAGCAAAAGGCCATCTCAAATGTGTCCCCAAAACTATAATGGGACCTGGAGACTGTGCTGCTCCTCACGTCTCCTTTTTTTGGAAATCTGTGAGAGCTCAGGTTCACCTCTGAAATATTCACAGTCTGTCCTTAAGTGACTTCAGCTGCACAGAAGATCCTTTGCAGAATTGGCAGCTTTGTTGGAGCCTTCTGTGTTCAAGCCCAGAGCCTTTATCATGACCTCTTCTTGCTCTACTCTGTCCTGAGTTGGTTTACCTGCGGCAGGATTTTGGCATCCAAAAGAAATATCCCTGTGTTATCATGGAATAGAATCATGTCATGGAACAGTTTTGGTGGGAAGGGACCTTAAAGATCACCCAGTTCCACCCCCTGCATGGGCAGGGACACCTTCCACTATCCCAGGCTGCTCCAAACCCCATCCAGCCTGGCCTTGGACACTTCCAGGGATCCAGGGACAGCCACAGCTTCTCTGGGTACCCTGTGCCAGGGCCTTCCCACCCACACAGGAAATCTGTGCATATCTGTCCATGTAAATTCACTCTTCCTCTTTTTTCTACACCTTCTTTAAATACTCCCCTTTGTACAGGATGGGCTGAGAGAATAGGCATCTTCTCCCTGTCCTAAAACCCCGTGGGAAATAGGACTAAGACAGGAATCTCTCCTAAATGCTGCCTCAGTGCCCTGTAGATGGTCAGTGAGTGGGCTCTAGGAAAACCAAGGCTGTTGTGAACAGGTTTGAATGGACACTGCAGAGGTCTCAGCTCATGCTGGAAAACTCCTGTCAGCTGCTGAGCTGCATCATCTTTTCCACCTTCACAGGTCTCCTTGATGTGGGAGAAGTTTCCCATAAAACCCCCACCATTTTGGCAGGACTCTTGTGAAAAACTCCTCAGGAGCCATGATGCAAAAGGCTCTGGCAGCTGGAGCTGCCTTTATCACTTTGCTAATTAAACCTGTGGGAAAAGCCCAAACCCGAGTGAGGGAGGATCATGTCCAGCTGCCAGAACCTCCCTCAGCTCATGGGGTTCTGTGGGGGTTTCTGTAGGGGCAGGGAGCAGGATCATACTCTGCTTCTGTGATGGACACTGGACATCACAGCTCTCCAAAAAAATCCAGGAGAGATGAGCTCCACCATCCTTTCAGTGGGGTGGCTCAGGATTATCTCCTAAAGCACGGACTTGTCATGGATCCCTGTGAATTTAAAGAGTTCCAGTCTCAGGTGAAATCACCATTCTCCCATTTTTTTTTTTCTTGTAAAGAAAGATCAGTTTAACTCCTCATGCTTGGATCCCCCACACAGGCAGCCCTGGATGACAGGATGGCAGAAATACATTGCCTGATCTACCAAACACAGAAGACAGCAGTAAAGCACCAGGAGTGGTTTTGGGTTTGGGATTGGAATTCATCCCAGTTATGTCTAAGCGAGGGAAAAAAGAGCAACGGAGGCCGATGTTGTTGAAGTAAAAATTGTAAAGAGTGGTATAAGCAGAAGGCATTTAAATAATGTAAACAGTCTGGCATGGGAGGAAGGATGGGAGGCATTCCAGAAACAAAGGGAAAATAGTTTTAAAACATGGCTAAAAATACAGCAACTCTTGAATTCCAGAGATTATCTCAATTAGCGCTTTTTCAATATATCTTTACAACAGAATTGTAGGAGTTCACAAAAGATAATGGAGGCTATGAGATACGGAGAAGTGATATTAATTTGTTTAATTAAAAGGATGAAGGGCTCCCTAAAATAAGATTCACTTATCTTCTGTTGCAGGGAAGAGCAGGGTTATATTCGGAAAACTGCAGCCCATGGCACTGTAGTGTGGAGAAAGCATGGAGAGAGCCAAGGCTGCGAGGAAGAGCCCCTTCTTCAGCCTCAGCAGTTCCTTGCTCAGTGACTTTCAGCAGCAAATCCTTTCCCATGGGATTTATGTGCTATTAGAGCAAAAATGGGATGATTTTACATTTCCAAGAGGATTTTGTTTGATGTTCGGAGAGCAGGAATTGGACGTTTTCGTCCAGCAGAAAATCAAATAACTCAGACATCAGAGCTTTGAGGGGAAGGCAAACATGGTTTAAACATGTGTGGAGCTGTGCATGGATGTGCTTGATGTCCTCTGGCTCCAGAGCTGTGTGGCACATGTCAGAATCTATGTCCAGCCCTCAGCATTGCATGTCCATCCCTTGGAATGGGGGAGAAGCATGCATGGATATCCAGCTGGAAGTGTAGGGGGAGATCATAGGGGCCAGTGAGGAGAGAAGACCCTCATGCAGATCTAAATTAAATTAACCCCCCTGGATGTATATTAATATGTTAAGTAGCACTAAGCTCTGTATCCCAGCTCAGCAATATTTTGAGGCACTTTATTGCTTTAATGGAGGGATAAAATAGAACCTGCAATTATAGTAATTTTTTCTAATTGAATATTTTGCTTTATTCTTTCCCTTTCAAAGCATGACTGTAAGTACCAGCCTTCATAAAGCTTTGGAAATATTTATACTTTCCCTCTCTGGCAACGGGTGTAAATATGCTTTTTCTGGGGCAGACTGTTTGGGTCCCTCAAGGATGAGGAGCACAACAGCTCTGGAGAGCAGTGGGCAATGCACCTTCCTCTGCTCCTTTTAATCATGGAATTCTGGGATGGTTTGGGTTCAAAGGGACTCTAAGGATCATCCAGTTCCAACTCCTTTCCATGGGCAGGGACACCAGCCCCATCCAGCCTGGTCTTGGACACTTCTAGGGATGGAGCAGCCACAGCTTCTCAGGGCAGCCTGTGCCAGGGCCTCCCCACCCTCACAGGGAAGGAAGACTTTTTTCCCAATATCCCATCTAACCCTACTGTCTTTCAGTTTAAAGCTGGGATACACTTGTTTCCCATCAGTAGAGAGGGAGGAATGTGATGTTACAGTCTCAGTGTTTTCTGTCATCCTGCATGGGCTTGATGTGAATGCCAGGTGTCTTTTTGATTAATTTCTTGTCCGTGCAGGGGCAGTGGACAAAAACAGCTGTGATTCCCAGGCCGTGTTCTGTGCAAGCAGATGAGATCCTCATTTTCTGCCACCTAAACTGAGTCTGGGGAGAAGGACAGGTTCCTTCAGTCTCCTGCTGGAGCAAGATGTAAATGGTTGGTAAAGGCAAAAGCTGAAGGGCAGAGTCTTTGCCCAAAACCAGCCAGGTGAGGCAGGCTGCTGACAACAGGGACAACAGGGGATTAAACTCGAAAGCTGATGGTATAATTGGGTGTCAATTGAGTTTTTTGAAGTAGCCATTTTCAGCGGCAGCTCTTCAAACAGAAGTTCCTCCCTCAAGCAGGCAGCAAAATGCAGCCAAATTAACATAATAATCGCGTTGTGCATTCCTGTTCTGAATCTGGGGTTTAAAGAGGGAGATTTGCTGATACTCCCTCCATGTGATGGGATGCTATCAGTTGGATGCTGTTGCAGTAGCTGTCTCTTCCTCTAAAGGGGACTTTTGATCCAATAAACCGCTTATCTCGTGTAGTTGTCCTTTCATCTAGCGTGGGTTGCGTGTGACGGCCGATGGAAGGCGCAGCGTTGTGGCTCATGTATGAATATTAATTAGAAATGGAAATAATTGGAAACAGCGTGCACTGACGACTCTCTGAGCACCGCCAGCTGCACAAATCCATCGGTTTTTCCCTCGTGGAAGACTCACAAATGCGGGGAAGGCGCTCACGTTGGGGGTGTGAAGTCACCACGCGGAGTCTGTCACGCCGACACGTCGGTGATGCAGCTGGAGGCTGTCTCGGGGCTTCATTTCCCAGCCTTTGTTACTGCTGGGCTGGAAAGGAACGGTTTCCTTAGGAAAAGCTGCAGCAGTGCCTTGCCAAGTCATGTGCATCCCAGCCAGGGCCGGAGCTGGAGGTTGAGGCTGTGCCTGGGCACGTGGCTGTGCCGAGAGGCAGCGCGATAAGGCTTCGGCGCCCTTGTTTTAGTGAAGGACGTGCTCTGCTCCTGAATGCTGGATCTTACCTTAGTCCTTGTCACTCCGGGCCCCTTGGCACTCGCTGACGTAAATGCAGCGTGCCGCTGACGCCAGGAAAGGCTCCAGCCCCAAACGTGATGCAGCTTGCTCTGGGATGATACCAGAGCCCTTCAGGGGAATCTCAGAATGGTTTGGGTTGGAAGGGACCTTAAAGATCATCTCATTCCAACCCCTTGCTATGGGCAGGGACAGCTTTCCCCTTTCATGGTTCCATCTCAAAGTCCAATCGTGTGCACTGATCAAGGATGAAGCCCTATTCATCTCACTTCCCTCAGTGGCCACATCTCTTGGGAGCTTGGTAGTGGCAGGATTTTCCATCTGGTCCTGAGATGGGCTGGCACAGCATGCCTGGTTCTGTCACTTTAAGCTTCCTTGGCTTTTGGGAGAGGGTGGCTGCCTCCAGGATGCCAGCTGGGAATGGTTTTGGTTGTGCTTCTTGAGGTGAAGGCTTGTAGGTCCCAGGGATGATTCTGTGGTTGAGCCTTGAAGGCAACAGCATCCCTGCTTAGTAGACAAGGAGGAGCCCAGAAGGATGCAACACATCGGTAGGAAAATGTTCCTGTTACTTAAGGTTAATCTTTATTTTCTTATGGGAGTGTGGGCTTGTTTTTTCAAGCTGATAAAGGTGTATCCAGCCTGTCATAGTCTCCAGCAAAATCCACTTCTAGCTTTTGGACACGGCCATCAGATTTACCTGTTGGGGAATAAGTTTATTTTATGACTCTTGTGTCTGTACCAGTAGTGGAGGCCAGATCCCTTCATTGGATTAAATTGTCATTGTCACCTTTGGGAGAGTTATATTCAGTGGGCCACTTCAGAATTGATGCTTAGGGGTGAATCCCAGGTGAGGAGGGCAAAGAAATGCCAGGACATGTCATAAATCATGGAATGACAGAGTGGTTTGGGTTGGAAGGGACCTTAAAACCCATCTAGTTCCAGTCCCCTCTGATGGGCAGGGACATATTCCACGGTCCCAGGTTGCTCCAAGCCCCTTCCAGCCTGGCCTTGGACACTTCCAGGGAATTTAGCTGAGACCCCACTCGTGTCCTCATGGACTCATCCTGCTCAGATGCTGGTGGAGGAGGATGTGGTTTGTTGCTCCTGCAGTTTTCCTGAGGGCTTTGCTCTTCAGGGAGGACCCTCTGAGGTTAAACTGGGATCACCCTTGGGAGCTCCAGACCCGCAGCGAGCCAAAAATGCTCACTGCTGGGGTCACCCATCATCCCCCAGACCCATCCCGACTCTAATTTGTGGGTTAATTTATTTATAAAGCCAGCCAAGTAATTAACTGCCTGCCTTTAAAACTCCTCAGAGCCCTTCAAACCAGTGCTTTAAAAATGGGTTGATTATTCCGCTTTCTTCAAAGCGCGGGGTATTAGGAAAAGTCGGCTCCTGCAGGCAGGATCCTCTGGCAGCCCAAGGCACTGCAGGGGTGCTGTGCCCTGTCACACACGCTCAGTGTCACAAATCACTCTCTCAGTGTCACAAATCACTCTCTGAGTGTCACAAATCACTCTCCTGGGAATGCCACTTGCTCCAAGTGGGGCATGACGGCTGTCACAGGGCCGGCCCCGCCATCCCCACCTTCCCTTTGGGATTTGTTCCCTTCGTGGCTGGGGTTTGGGTTCTTTGAACCAGCGCTGGCTTTGCTTTTCAATCGAGAGCTTTAGATCTGGGATAATAAAACATCAAAGTAAACCAGATTGTTGTGGATACAGGGGGAAAAAAAAAAAAAGAAAAAAAATCAGGACACTCAGTAGGACTTCAGGGAGTAATAAATTTGTTCTATATTTAATCTCGTATTTATCGCAGTGTCAGTATGAGACCACTTCATTTTACTACTTTAACTGTAGCTAAGAATAACTGAATCCTTGAAATATTGAGAAAGTGGCTAATACCTGGTGGTAGCTGATGGGATCCAGCTTTAATAGTTATTGATTGGCTTCAAAAAGCTCCCAGTAATATCACATCTGAGCTGCTGTATGTTGGGAGTTCAAATCCTATCAGTTATGTAAGATTAGAAGTAATTGTAGATTTGCAGCTTAATCATCCCTTAGTAGGTGAAGCCAGCCAGGACTTCATGTGTCATTTATAATTTTGCAAAAAATTACAGTTTGATCTGCCCATGGTTTTATTGTGGGAAAATCTTGGCATCCCTAAATTCTGATATTCTCCAGCATTTCTTGGGCTTGCTTTAAAATTGGTGTGGCTTTTCTGATGAGGATGCAAAGCCCAGTTGGAAATCTGTTTGTCAGGCAGTGAACACAAGGGACAAATGACCCCTGTAGGGTTGGTCTTAATGTTTGGTCCTTGCTCATAGTGCCCCATGTCTCAGAAGGGGCTGAAAAAACCCACATATCCTCATAGGAAAATAAAAATTTCCCCTAAGTAACGGGAATATCTTCCATCCAGGAATTCAGGAGAGCAAAAAATCAGATTAAACATTGCTTTTGAGTACTAAAACTCTGCCTGGGTAACCTGACATTTACCTGTGCTTCAGCAGTGCTTCAAAACAGCACCTTTAATGATGCTTTATTACCATTTGTATTCTTAGTCTTCGTTTCACTGCTCTGGAGTTTCATAATCCCATTTATCAAAACATTTGGGGTTTTGCTGTTTCTCCCTGGTATGGTTTGTTGCACAATTAGAGCTTTGTTAAAGGCTCTCATTATTTTTTTTTGGTTGTGATCAAGCTCTGCCTGCAATGAACCACTGAATTTTCTGTTTGAACACACAGATCTCCCTGTAATTTCCTGGTGCTCCTTTCACTGGGAACCATCTCTTTGACATTCCTAGGAAGCAACCAGTTTTTTATCAGTGAGGGCAAATTATTTCTAACTCTTTTATTTTTCTTGTTGATATTAAGGTGTGTTCTGAGAGGAAAAAAATGACAATTTTTTCCAATTTTCTACAATTGTCAGGAGCTGCATAACTGCAGCAGGGAGTTTGAATTCAGGGGTTAAGTTGAATTTCTGGTGGCTTTGCCTACTTTTTTTGCTTGGGACTGAATTATTTCCCCCTTTTTTTTCAGGGGATTAGGGGATTTATTTGTGAAGCAGCACTCGTGACAAAGGTGTCTGAGGCACTGGCAGGTTCACACCTCCTCCATTTACTTTGAATGAATGACTTTTGCCATCCTGAAACTGGGTTTTGGGGGGAAGGGTGAGGAAATCACACTTTTAATTTGGAATATTAATTCTGGAATAATTCTGCTGAAGAATTTTAAATTGATGAGTGAGGATATACTATTTGAAAAATCATTATTTAGTGCTGATTCCCACATGGAATCTGGGTCTCACTGGGGCAGAAAGCTGTTTAAGGAGGAGCCAAACTGGGATTGGAGAATTGTGCCTGGTTGGGATCTGGTGCTGGGTCCTTGTGTGCTGCTGTGAGGCTCATAAAAGACCACAGCACTAATTAAGAATGAAAATTCACATATTTAAGGTCTTTAAGTTCCCTTCCAACCCAAATCATTCCATGATATTTAGAATGGATATTCTGCCTAGCACTGCTCCTTATGGTCAGCAAAAGGGTCCTTGCCTTACTCCCACTTTCCACTGGATATAGGATTAATTGGTTGTGTGAATTAACTGAGGACTAAGCTTCATTAGGCTGCCATTGTCAGTGCATTTGTATTTTTCATGTCCTAAGTCCTCCATGAAAACATCTCAAAATAGGAGTTTGCATTCTTAAGAACAATTTCACCATCATAAAACTGGAATTTTTTACCAATCTGACTCCTTTAAGTATACTAACTTCTCTTCCAGTCCTTTTTCCAAGAGGAAACCTTTCAGTAGGACACTAAATCTGTGTTAACTCTAAGGGCAGGTTTGTGTTCCTGTTTGTGAGGCAGGTGGGACTCTCTGACACCTGGCAAGAGCTCTGAGATGAGGTGAGTCCTGTCCTCCTCCCTTGGCATTGCCCCTCATCTGTTTTCTGCTCTTTTTACCCTTTTCCTTCTGTGGAGTGTGATCAGCTTCTCACAGAATTCTGGAATTGTAGAATCCAATTAATTACCTTTCCAGTTAAGGTTGGAAAAGAGCTCCAAGGCCATTGAGTCCAACCTGTGACTGCTCCCCACCTTGTCCCCAGCCCAGAGCACTGAGCTCCACAGCCAAACCTTCCTTGGGCACCTCCAGGGATGGGGACTCCAGCACCTCCCTGGGCAGCCCACTCCAATGCCTGACCATCCCTTCAGGGAGGAAATTCTTCCTGATCTCCAGCCTGAACCTTCCCTTGTGTAACTTGAGGCTGTTTCCTCTCCTCCTGTCCCTGTTCCATGGGAGCAGAGCCTGACCCCCCTGGCTGTCCCCTCCTGTCAGGGAATTGTGCAGAGCCACAAGGTCCCCCCTGAGCCTCCTTTTCTCCAGGCTGAGCCCCTTTCCCAGCTCCCTCAGCCATTCCTCATCCACCTTGTGCTCCAGACCCTTCCCCAGCTTGGTACTGTTTTCTTCAGTGTTGTCGAAACTGGTTGAAGTGTTTTATTTGGATTTATTTTTGTCCCCAAACCCAGGGGTTCTTTGCCATCAGTGCCTTGAGTTGCTGTGGTCACTGTTGCTTTTGAACTGAGCATCTCTGGGGTTGGGCTACTCACTGCATTTATGGAACTGAGTGGCAGAAACCCAGGAACTGCAACATTTTGTTAACCACAGGATCACAGAATTGCTAAGCTTGGAAAAGCACTCTAAGATCATCCAGTCCAACCATTCCTCCAGCTCTGCCAAGGCCATCCATGTCCCCAGGTGCCACATCCACACAGCTTTTAAGTAGCCCCAGGGTTGGTGACTCCTGCTGCCATGGGCAGCTCCTTCCAAAGCTTGACCACCCTTTTGGTGAGGAAATAGTTCCTAATTTCCAGTCTAAACCTCCCCTGGCACAACTTCAGGCCATTTTCTCTCATCCTGTCACTTATCTGGGAGAAGAGACCGACCCCACCTGTCCACATCCTCCTGTAGGTAGTTCAGGCTTCAGAGTTTCCTTTGTTCCATGTCAATTTTCTTGGGTCACCTAAGAAATGGGATACCTGTCCAAGGCTGACTCTCCCTGTCCTTCAAGCATCATCTGCTGGGGTTACCTCAGAAAGTTTCAGCTTTTTGGAGCTTGGGTATCTTTGGCTTTTTAATAAAAGGTGAGAATCATAATAGAAATGCCCTTAAAGGCCTGACAAACCAAGGCTGGTTTTACTGAGAGTGGTGTTACTGGATTTCAGAAAAGCTTCCTCACAGGAGCAGGCAATGACCATGAAAATTCACCACCCCAGACATAAAATTTGCTCCCAAAACCTTTTGTCCATGATTCTCATAACACAGAAACTATTGGCTCATTAAAGGGTATCTATTACTCTTCCTAATCATAGAAACAGAATTAGAAAAAGGAATTCCTGCTTTAATAAATGAGGCTGTTTACCCAGTCCTGTGGTGTAGCCGTTATTTTCCTCTATGTCCTTTCTCATTCAGCCACAGCAGTGAAGTGTCAGATACATCTGAAACCTCTGGATTCAGTCAGCAAAGTCAGCTTTTGTCAGTTTATGATCTTACACTCTTTTTTTCCCCCCCACAGGAGTCCTGTTACCTGATAAAGTTGTATCTCTTTGGGTCAAACCAGTGGGATTATCTAAATGAGGCTGTTTGCTCCTCCATCCTCCCCGACTCAGCTCTGCTCTGCCTTTGATGGGGGCCCTTCCTGGGGTGTCCTGCACTTGTTCCTCCGTGCCTGTGGTGAATTAAAGGAGTAACTCCATGTCCTGAACAGTTCAGGGCTCAGGGTGACAGGGATAACCAGCTTTTGTGCACAGCTCCCTGTGATCCATAATAACTGCTGGAATGAAAGGAAGGAACCACAAAGCAGCAGCAATGTTTGGTGTTTTTAAAGTAGTTCTGATTCATGATTCTCATACCTTTTTTTTCTTTTTTTTTAATTCTTTTTTTTTTTTTTTAACTTTTTCAGTTACTGAAAACAGTTCACAATGCTTAAAAGAGCCTTTCTGGCAGTATAGGAAAGTACCTTCAGAGATCTCAGGCCAAAGCACCGTGCTGCTCATTATCTTCTTTCTGATGGCAAACAGAAAAGAGCACAGCTGGCCCAGGAAAAGGGCTTGGATCTGGGCAGGTACATCCTGATTTTCCTCCAGGTCCTCGTGCCATCATCTGGCATTTGTGGCTTTAAAAGTTGCTGAGCAGGAGGTGGTGTGTGTTTAATAGCCCACGTTGGATGCTTTAGTCCTTTGAGAGGTTTTGGAGCTTGGCAAAATTTTCTTTAGGGTTTGTGGTTTTTTTTAAATTTTGCTCTGTTTGGTGTCTTCTTGCCTTTTTCATTAGGAAGATTCCCACATACCAATCTTTTAGTGGGAGGTTCCCTTCTTATGGCAGGGGGTTGGATCTGGATGATTTTCAATCCAAACCATTCAGTGATTCTATGAATTCTGAGGGCTTGAAACTCTTTTCCTGTAAATATTGAGAATATTCAATATTGAAAATTTTCCTGTAAATAATTGAGAGTGGAACAATTACACTTGTTTTATTTGGGGCTTTTTTTGGGGGGGTTTGGTTTGTTTTCATGCAGATTCCTCTGTGGAATAGGGATTACTTGAGCTTTACAACCTTGTAAGTTATCTTGAAGAACTGAAATCAGAGGGGTGAGTTTCTGCCCCTTGCAGAGAAAGAAAATACCTGTGCATCAAAAACTTTTCCATAGATTAATTGTGGACACTCTTTATTTTTTAGTGAAGCAAGGTACTGAATATTCCAAAGCCAGTTTTCCAGCTTCAGTGTGGTGTCAGTGTTGACAGTTGGATTCAATGATATTTTTATTGGGTAATTATGTTTTGTGTGTATTGGACTTGGGGAATATGTATAGAGAAAATACTCTTGTGCTGTCAGAATTTTTAATGTGAATGTGTTATTTACTCTGCAGTCAAAGGGTGTTTTAGTGGGAAGGATTTTATTGAATCATAGAATCCTGGCATGGTTTGGGTTGGAAGGGACCTTAAAGCTCCTCTAGTTCCAGCCCCCTGCCATGGGCAGGGACACCTTTCTAGAAGGTAAAATTGCATTTTAAAAATGCCTGTGCTCTCTACAGATGGTGCACAGAGAGCTGAGCTGTGAAGAGGAGGGAGAGCCAAGGAGAACAGGACCCCCTTCAGATCAAATCCTGTCTCCCACATGGGATGCTCACTCTGATGAACAGAGGTGATTTTACACCACAGCTTCAGCAGCAAAGCTCCTCTCTGAGATGAGTCATTAGTTGTGGTTTCTCTGCTTTTTCTCATCTTTTATCACTTGGAGTAACTCCCCACAGGCTCTGGGGAGAATTGGTCCCCACAGGTTTCTCTGCAGCAGGTTGTGATCCTGAGATGTACAACAGGATTTGAGGAAAAATCCTGGAAGGGGGCAAGCTCTGAGAAGGGAGAGTGGATGTTGTAAGGAGATAGGTTGGCTAAATATTTCCTGGGAGGGTACCAAGGGGTGTAATGATGACTGATCTCAGAGGGGGTGGTTTGAAAAGAACAGCTCCTGTCTGATTTCAGCCCCTGGATAATGTGGTTTGGCTCATGCCTTGGAGCTGGCAGTGCAGGAGCAGCTCAGGGAGAATGTGGAGAGCTGGTGGGTGATTTGAGGAATATCATTGCTTCAACAAGAGGCAGCTTCAAATCTTGTGTGGAGTTCTTCTGAGTTTGTAAGGGCAGGAGATGAAAGGAAAAGCAGTTGAATTCAGGATCATGAGAGTTTTCTATGATTCTACATTGTAGGAAGGAAAATTCCAAGCAGCTGCAGCCTTTTCATTTCATGCAGTTAATGGCATTTTCCCATTAAATTAAATTTTTTTCTTGAATCACAAATGGATCTTTAGGATTGTTCACAGATGTTACTTGGTGCATAAAACTTAGATGTCTCTTCATACAACTATGGAATGGTTTGAGTTGGAAGGGACTTCAAAGATCATCTCATTCCAGCCCCTGCCATGGGCAGGGACACCTTCCACTATCCCAGGTTGTTCCAGCCTGGCCTTGGACACTTCCAGAGATCCAGGGGCATCCACAGCTTCTCTGGGCACCCTGTGCCAGGGCTTTACCACCCTCACAGGGAAGACTTTTTTCCTATCATCTAACTTAAATCTCCCCTCTTGTAATTTAAAACCATTCTTGTATCTCACCTGAAATGTGAAGCCATGAGCTGCAGGTGCCTTCCCAGCCCTTTTTGAGCACACAGACCCCAGCCCTGTGCTGCTAATCCACCTGCCCTGCCTGAGCACTGAGCAGATCCCAGGGAGACTTTTCATCTCCAGCAGGATTGCAGGCCACAGACCTCGTGTTCTCCAGGATGTGAGCAGAGTGTAATATTGATTGCAATGCTTACTGTAGTTATTTATTGCCTTCATTAGCAGGGAAGAGATGAGAGACTATCACAGTGTATTAAGTTGTCCCAGAGACACCTGGATAGTAAATTATAAATAAACAGTCAACAGTGGAGTAGAACTGGTGGAAAGCTGGGATGGTCAATGTCAGGATCTACCAGCCAGGCTTTTTAAATCACTAATGTGCACATTCAGCATGGTTATTGCTTCCTGTGGCTGGTAATGCTGTTCTAGGGGGCTTAAATGACTGGAGACGTGGTTTGACTGAGCTAATTGAGGTCCATCTTGAGATGCCTCTTCTCTTTTGCACAGCACTGGGACTTTGGATAGGTGTTTTCATAGGATTTCATCAAAGATAAACCCTCCCAAACTGCTATTTTGCTGTGAACATACCCTTCCAAGGAAGGGAAAGATTGAGTTAGAATGATAATATCCCTGGACTGATGATTGTCTGGAAAAGGGAGTTAAAAACCTGGGTAGAATAAGGGTTATTCCTTGTGCTGCTCATTCCATTTCCTTCCAGTTTACCACCAAAACTTTGTTATCCAGAGGGAGATGATAGTGTGTGTGTTGGTATGGGATTGGAGCATTTTTAACTTTACTGGTTTTTATCATGGCTGTTGTGGTTAATTGTTGGAATCAATGATCTTACAGATGTTTCCAACCTTAATGGTTCTGTGATTCACCCAGCACTCAGCTTTTACTGGAGCCTTTTGAACCCTGCCCAGAGCCCAGTACTGCAGCTGTCAGGCCTCATTTTATAAGAAAAATAAAATTTACATGGCCAAAGGGACCTCAGAAAAAGCTTAGTGACAGAAGGGCCAGTTGAAGACAGCAGAACTGAAAGTGGCCAAACTTTTTTGGTTGCTTTTTATTTGTATTAACTATATAAAAAAAACCCAACAAACTTACAGTTCTGCTTTACTTGCTAAATAAACCATTGAGCACTGTGCTTGTCCTAAACCACTGGAGATGTATTTAAAGCCATAAACCCTGTTGCTGCACTTGTATTTTTGTTTTAAATCCTGTTTGTGCAGGGCTGTTAATTTACACAGGGCTTTACAAACACAGATAAGACACTTTCCCTGCCCATGTAACTCATTCTTAGAGGTCTGGGATTCCTGAATTAATGCTCTGTCCAGGTATTGGGGCATCCCTTCCTTTCCTTGTGTGTCCCTGTGAGCAATCCTTGAGCCAGAGCCTTTTTGTGGACAGACATTCCTTCACCCAAGGGAGTTCTCATTCCCAGCTGGGCACTGGGCTGTTTTTTGGGAGTAATTTTGGAGTGGAAAGTTCAACACCCAGGCTTGTAGGAACAAACCCAGGTTTTTGTTAATCCCCAACTCCTTATGTTCGTGCATAAATAATACCTGAGTGTGACAAACACTGGTTAAGACATTGTGCATTTAATAATGACATTTTTTTAGCATTTCTTCCTCGATTTGGGAAGGATCCTGTTTATGTTGGAGGCATGGGGAGTTCAGAGCATCACAGGTTTCATCTCCATCCCACTGGATGAGGGATGGAGCCGAGGATTTCCTCTTGCTGGTGGTGTGAAGCCCTTCAGGCAGCCTGAAAAGCCTGAGTTGTTTCCTGCAGGAGAGTGTCGAGTTCTCCCGGTGCCAAATGGGTCAAAATCTCTGCCGTGGTGGTGGCAAACTGTGGAGCTGGCAGGGGAAGGAATAAATCAGGGAACGTTCTGGGGAGATGATCGTTAACCAGCATTCATGTGTAAAACGGCGTCTAGACATTCAAACACTGCTAATAGCCTTTGATTAACCATTTTTGTTTTGTTCTTGCTCAGTGTGTTAATCACTGTGATTAAAATGCTTAGCCACCATGGAGCTAGGCGTTGGATAAATTAGGAAGTAAGCAAATCCAAACAGATGGGGCAGGGAAAATTAGTGTCTCTGGCAGGGCCAGTGTTAGACAAGGCAGGGCCAAGGAAGATTTAGGGGGAGACCCTAAATAATCTAAGAAAAGCAAATTTACATTTGCAGTGGGCCTGGCAGATCTCCCCACCCTGTTGCTTGTATAAAGCTCTGCCTTTTTTCTCTGCCTCTGGAACTCACCTGGCCTGTCAGGTCCCGGGATGCAGGTTTGGAATCTGCTCTCTCCTTTGCACAAGGACATCCCAAAATCCTTGTGGGGGGGTGGGTTCTGTGTCCCCTTCTGCAAATCCTTGTGAGAAGGATCAGTCACTCAGTTCTGGCTCAAGATTGGCCCAGTTCCTGTTTATTTGTTTGGGTTTTTTTCCCTTTTCTTTATAGCAATAGCAAAGGAATCTTGGGGATGTTTAACCCCTCCACCACCAAATGTGTGGGCACCATCCTTCAGTGGCACAATGACTACTTTAAACTGCTGGGATTACAGCAAAATCCTTGTCTCCTGCAGATTTTCAAGGAAGAATGAGGGCCAGAAAGGGTGGGAAAGGCTCCTTGCACTACTTGTAAGATCAGGAGCCTTGTTAGGTGTCGAGATGCATCAAAATTAGCACCCAGCCATGTCATCTCTAATGAGAAATCACAGGTAAAATAGGTGAGCACAGGGGATTCTCTGTGGTAGGTTTGGGGAAAGCTGGAATTACCTGATGTAGGGATCATCTGTGGAGTGGATGGGGAGATCACACTCACAGCCCTCTGTTCTTCCTTCCACTTAATCTTGTCTCCTGTGTAACTCATTTTCTGGTAGAGCTGTGGAAAAAAAAATAAATTAAATGGGTAGTTTTGGTGACAGCAGGTTTTGGCCTATTATGTGCTAGGATCTGTAGCTAGGATTTCCAATTTCCCCTCTAATCAAAAGGCTTCCTAAACCTTTCAGAAGTGCTCTCCTAGGATGACTGCACTCACAGAAAGGCAAGTGCTTTGTTTCTGCTGGTGTCAGTCTCTTCAAAGGTACCTGAGGCACAGCACAGCCACCAGCCCAGTCCTGCTCCTGTCAGAGCATCACAGGGCTGGGGATATCCAGTGCACAGCCCTTCCTTTTCCACATGCTCCAGCCCTGGGTACCTGATGATCCTGGGATATTACACTGTGAAAAGCTGGGAAGTCTTGGAGTTTCCTCACTTATAAAAAATGCAGAATTTAATCTGAACTGGTGTTCAATCACTGCCTGTGTGAGACTTTTCAAGTTAAGTTGAATTTTGTTCTTGTGTTTTTGTTGTGTCAGATGGATTTTTATTCATTATAGTCACAAAATGGACAGAGTTCCTGGCAGAAATCACATGTTTAATGATCTCTGAGGATACATTCCTTGCTCCTGGTACTCTTTTTATAAACACCCAGGCAATACTTAAACACCTTAAAACTTAGTTGTCTCTTTGATTTTGTTTGGATTTTTTTCTTGTTTCTGGTGGGGTTTTTTATTATTATTTTTGTTTTGTTTTAGTTTTGGTTTGTTTTTTTTTTTTTTTAAATTTTCCCTTTCCCTTGATTTAGTGTTTTCCCTCCTGTTCTTTCATGATCATCCAGGGGAGATTTAGGTTGGATATTAGGACAATGTTCTTTCCCCAGAGGGTGGTTGGGCATGGAAGAGGCTCCCCAGGAAATGAAGAAGTGTTTGGACAACGCTCTCAGCCTCAGGGTGGGATTGTTGGGTTTTCTGTGCAGGACCAGGAGTTGCACTCTCTGATCCTGGTGGATCCCTTCCAACTCAGCATATTTTATTATTCTGCCTCTTATTTAATATTTCTGATTTCCTTCATGACTAAGCACAGCAGTTTTCAAACCTCATAAAAATCTTTGCTGCCTGTGCCTCCTCCTTTACCCTGGCCTTACTTTCTTGCTTTCATCTCCTTTTTTCCCCCCTCGGGTCATATGTCTATATGCAGGAAAGCACAGATAGGGCTAAGTAAAAATGTCTTTTATACCTGAAATATATAAGAAGCCCTTAGACTCAACACTGTGTCTAAATATACTTGAAAAAGTTGGGCTTATTCAGCTTTCCTCTAAGGAGATTGAGACATGTGAGCCTCCAGCTGAGCGTGTTAAGCTCTGCAGTGACCACACTTCCAAATATTTTATTTGCAGCGTGTTAAGGTTCCTTCAGCAAGTGCTCTATTGTTATTGCCAGGAAAATGCTGACATATATTTTATGTAGCACATCAGATGTGATCCAGACTCGCTTTGCAGAGCTGAGTAGCATTGCTACGGCCAATTGTTCGACACAGCATTTTGCTGCGTTTCCTGACATGCTTAATAAAGATATTTTCATGATTCTGAAGGCAGCCTGAATGCCATTAACTGCTGGCTTTCTGAGGAAGCACTAACACAGCTCCTAATGCCAGGCTCTGCAGGTTTGGCTCAGCAGCCATCAGGTACCACTCCAGAGCATGGGAAAATTGAAATAAAAAGCACTTTGGCTGGTTGGTGTCACCTGAGCTGCTGCTTTCTGTCCTGCAGATTGATCTCAGCCATGGATTAGGGTAAGGCAGAGCTGGGGGTGTTTTCTCAGGCATGGGGAATGGAGCTGGTTGAATATTTTGGCACACAGGAGACCTGGCAGAGGATCTAAGGAAAACGTCTCTGTCAGCCTGTATCACGGGCCCTGTGATATCCATGTGTTGTCTTGGCAGAGTCCAGAGCCTGTAGATGTGCTGACCTTGCAGCCAGAACAGGAATTTGTTATTCCAGTAGAGCTGGGCCTTGTCATCATGGGTTTATCTTGGATTTAGTATTTTTTCACTTATAATCCATAGTGGATCTGTGGGGTGGGAGGAGAGCAGGAAACCTGCAGGGGAGTTGTACCTGGAGGTAAATCCTAGAGGGAAAGAGCACCATTCCCATGAGGAAAGGCTGAAATTATTTGGATTGTTCATCCTGGAGAAGAGAAGGCTTTGGGGTGACCTTATTGACCCCTCAAGAGGGGACCCCAGAGGAAAGATGGAGAGAGACTGTATACCACAGCCTGGAGGGACAGGACAAGGGGGAATGGTTTCAAAATAAAATAGAGTAGGTTTAGAATGGATATTAGGAAAAAAATCTTCTCTGTGAGGATGGTGAGGCCCTGGCACAGGTTGCTGAGGGAAATTGTGGCTGCCCCTGGATCCCTAGAAGTGTCCAAGGCCAGGATGGACAGGACTTGGAGCAACCTGGGATAGTGGAAGATGTCCCTGCCCAAGGCAGGGGGTGGCATGAGAGGATCTGTAAAGGTCCTTTCCAGTCCAAACCCTTCTGTAATTCCATGATTGATTCTCTGGTACCTGATTTTCTGTGTGGTTTTGATGTGCTGGGAGAAAATAGTCTGGTGGTTGTATTTTAAAGGATGATGTTGATTGACACAGGGTGACTCAGGATGGCTGTGATCACTCAGGAAAGTGCTGAACATCCCTGTGGGAAGGGAACAGGCTCACAGCACATCCCTTCCCACAGAGGAAGTATCTGTTCCTCAGGAACAACCAGTTTTTTTCCAGTTTTTGTGTTTTTCTGCTCTGCATGTAAAGCCAGGGAATTCTCAGTAGGAAAAAACCCAAAAATGATCGTGTTTAGTTTTTGCCACCCTGAAGACTGCAGGAGAGGGAAGAAGAGTCTTCTCTATGATAGAGGTGTCCTTTTTGGCAGTGTGGGCTTTAAAGAGAGCCAGAAGTACAGGAGGAGGATGGAGGCCAAGAGGAGGAGGAGGTGGGATCTTCCGTGCTCCCTTCACAGATCCCAAGGATGCCCCAGTTTGGTGGAGAAGCTGAAGCAGGGGGTGGCAGAGAGTTGATTTGCTGTTCTCCATGGATCTGAACAGCTTCTGAGTAGCTTAAAATAAGCACTTGGAAGGTATCATGTTCCTGGGGAGGTAAACAGTGAAGGAATCACAATTTGGAGCGTGGGGAAGGATACGTGACAGAGCTGAGCCCAAGATTTGGGGCAGAGCTGGAATGGGAAAGACCTCAAAGTGTTGGTACTGTGGCAAAGAAGCCAGAATAAAAGAGTGTTGTGGTCAAGTGAAATAAAAAGATGTCTAAAGTGTGCCACTTTTATTGAGTTTTCCTCAAATTTTGCACAGCAAGGTGGCTAAGAAGAAATAGTGGTTGTGTTTATGCTACTTTCTAAAAAACTTTGGAGAAAACATAATTAGTGTTTTCCATAGTGATCTTTAGCTTCTTTTCCTGATGTCCTGAATTATGAAATCAGAGCATCTGAATCATGAAAAAGCAGAGCATAAAGCACTGGATAATTAGGCTCTTCTGAATTTTAGATTTAGATTGAATATTATTAGGAAGGAATTCTTCCCTTTGAGGGTAGGGAAACACTGGCAAAGTTTGCCCAGAGAAGCTGTGGCTGCTCCATCCCTGGAAGTGTCTTAAGGCCAGGTTGGACAGGGCTTGGAGCAACCTGGGATAGTGGAAGCCATGGCAGGGCTTGGAATGGGATGGGCTTTAAATTCCCTTCCAACCCAGACCATTTTGTGATTTGTGAAATTATTTGATCCATTTTGTGGCATTCTCCATGTGTGCAGGAGACACAGAGCCTGCCCCCGTGGTAACTTCTGAATTTGACCCATTTCAAACCAGAGTTTTCAGTGCAGATTTTTCAGATCACAAATGGTTGCTGGCTTGTGGGCCTGATTTTCTGAGTCTGGAGGATTTTAGCCTGCCTAGTGGCTGCAGATTTCTTCCCAAGGGAAGATTTCTTGGGAGAACTTTTTCTGTAAACAATCTTGGTAAACAATTGTCCTTTCTCAAAAGAATTTTCTACATCTGTGTGTTCGTGTTTCTCTAGTCCCACCAATGGGACTAGAGAGATGTAATTCCTATTCACCAATCATGTTAAGTCTGTATTGGAACACCTTATAAAAAGTAGTAGAGAATTAGGAAAAAAACAAAAACAAAAAACACAAAAAAAACACCCCAAAACAAACAAAACTCCCAAGAAATCTTCCCTTGGGAAGAAATCTGCAGCCACTAGGCAGGCTAAAATCCTCCAGACTCAGAAAATCAGGCCCACAGTTGGGTCTCTGAAAATAGAGGGGAGAGAAAAACCCATTTTAGGTCCAATGGGGTAAAAGCTGCCACGTCAGTGAGAGTCCACCAGTGAGTTTACCAGGACACACCAATTATTCCAATTAACAGTCACAGGATGGACTCAGTGATCTCAGAGCTTCTTTCCCTACCGAAATGATTCTGTGATTATTTTTCACCGAGTTCATCACCTCTCTGCTCCCATCTCTGCCCATCTCCGAGGATCATTTCTCTTTTGCAAGTAAATCTTTGGGAGGAGTGATGCCATGATGTGATCCCAGAGCTGTTTTTCCTCCTGCAGCTGCCGATCCTGCACTACGGGAGGGGGTGTGATAGATCTCCACGTGTTCCCTGGATCTATGGGAGCTCCGTGTGTTGGCCTGGTTACGAGATTTTGTTCGATTGTGTTGGTTTAACTCAGTGGGAGGTTATTTGAGAAGGAAATGAAAGGCTCAGTGAACAGTGAATGCTTGAAGAGGTGTTAAGAGGAAATTCCAGGCGTCTAAGCTTCAGGTTCTTTTGTTTTAGGAGGGTTTTTTTTTGTTTTTTTTTTTTTTTTGGCTGCCTTTTCAGCCAGCCGGGTTTTGAGCAGTGCAGGAGTAGGTCTGCAAGCACAGAGGAAGGGATAACTCCTACAGGAGTAAGAATCCCAGAGGGAGAGGAGTTTTTGCAGAGAGGACCTGGGAATCACAACAGTTATGGATAGGAGAGAAGATATAGGAGACATTTTTTATGGTGAGGGTGGTGAAACACCAACACCATGGGTGCCCCATCCCTGCAAAAATTCAAACTCAGATTAGATGGAGCCCTGAGCAAGTTTATATCCCTGCCCATGGCAGGGGAGTCTGACACATCTTTAAAGTTCCCTTCCAACCCAGCCCATTCCATGCTTCTGTGGAGAGTTTTTACCTGCCTCAGTTGCTGCAGAGGATGATTTGTGTCAGAACTGTTTGGTGACAGGACTTGACAACAGGCAGCCTTGTTCTCACCACCAGGAGAAGTTATTCTATAAATCACTTTTGTCACCAAGAAGGGTTTCTGGAGGCCAGAATTCAGCAGGACAGGTCCCAGCCTGGGCTGTCACATCCCTGACCTGTGCTAGAGAGGGGAGAACAGCGGGCAGGTGGGGACAGCCAGGTGTGAATGAGAGCCTTCAGAGGGGCACATAATGCTCTGTGTCACCATGTTGGGGACAGGCTCTTACACAGACAGAAATAATTAGGAATCCTGGTCATCTTAAGTGAAAAAGGAAGAGGTTTTGTCCCTTTAGAAATTCTTTTTGTGGCTTTCACTCCGCTTGTATTCTTAATTAGCTGGACATTGGAACTATTTTGAATGTATTTTTCTAGAAAGGAGCATTTATATGGAAAAAATCTGATTGTATAAATGGATGAGTGTAAAGTATTACAGAAAAAGGAGAAAAGATTGGCTGTTCTGAAATCCAAACTTTCCTGTTGAAAGTGACCATGTCAATTATATCGGAAGCCTGATAGCAGTGAAGTAATGAGTAGGAGATTTGATTGCTGAAACAAATGTAATTTTTACAGCATTAAGATCTGGCCAAAACTTCCATTCTGAGGCAGTGAATTGCATTATTATTAGACAATTGTGGTCTTCCCCATTTTGCTCTAGACACACAGACTTGTTACTATTTAGGCCAAGTAGGTGCAGTAATATCTCACCTACTTCTCACTGTCATGTAATTTCTGTCCAAGTTACAACAAAGCAGCTGCTTCCAAAACCCATAATAATTATTGCTGCTGATTTTTGCATGCTTGGGATCAATATACTGGAAGTAGTGTAAGACTGGAGAGCTCCACTCTGCTTTGAAAGATTTCAGAACTGATCTACACAGCATGGCAGAGGCTGAAAGTGGAAGGCTTTGTTGGAGGAGGTGTTAAAGTGTTGACATCCTTCTCCACATTTCATGCAGTTCATTTCTCAAAAACAGTCTCTTCTTAATTATCCCTTGGATTTATTCATCTTTCCCAAAAGTTTTTTTCACATGATTAGTGAAAGGTGGTTGCATGTGCCTGTCTTCTGTTCTCTGCAGGATGCTGGGCTGTCCTTGCACTGAGCATCCTTCTCTATCCCTCATGTAATTCTCCAGTTCATGAGCATTCCCTGTTTAACATTTCTGCCTGGCTACGTGTGGGTTTTACAATTAATATCACAGCTGAGGTATACTGGGAGATCAGGTGATTTATAAAAAGGGGTATAAAAGTCCCATTTCATAAAAATAAATCTTGTGAAACCATGTCTGTAACCTTTAAAGTGAGCAGGAGTACTTCTGGAGAGATGGATTCTGTCAAATTATGCTGTTAAGAGACAGAGGGGAGTCTCCCTCTTGGCTCCAGGGCACTAAAACTCAGCCCCTGGTCATGCCATCATCTAACAGAGAACCTGATGGGTTAAGAGCCAGCACATAATTCCAAGCCCGTGGTATGACAGAGATGGGCTCAGTCCAGGATTGTTTTGCCAGGGATTGAACTGATGCACTCAGCTGGACCCTGAGGGTGGACTTTGGTTCAGCATCTCATGGCAGCCCTGAAGTGATGACTTAGAACCCAAGGGAAGCAGCCAAACCATCTCCAGAGGAGAAGGCAGACCCTGGATCAGCTCTTCCAGTGCTGGTCACACTGCAGAGTCTCCAGAGTGGTTTTGGCACGGGAGCAGCCTCACCTGAGACCAACCTTCCTTTATTCAGCGTTGGTGTGTCCCATCTGTGCCAGCTGCTGCCTCAGGTCCTGCCCCAAAGTCCCCAATCTGGGGCAGGCAGCAGTGAACCAGGCCAGGGTACAACGGTGCTGCTTTGTCAGCAGAGCAGATTTGGGTGAGATTCAGCCACAGCAGCTGTTCCAAGGCAGAGCAGGTGGGAAATACAAAACCTTGCATTGCTTGAGGAGAGATGTTCTCGCTCTGCTCCACCCAGGAGCTTATCAAGAGGAACAAGAATGTCCTGAGCTGAAAGGGACCCACCAGGAGTCCAACTCCTGGCCCTGCCCAGTGCCTGGGAGGGTTGTCCAAACAATCCTTGAGCTCTGGCAGCCTTGGGGCTCTTTGGAGTTGCAGAGGGGAAGTGTTGGTGTGATTTCATGATTCCAAAAGGGTTAAAAAGGCTTTGTGCCTTAGCCCAGGAACAAGTCAGGAACAAATTCCTCCGGCTCCTCTTCCAGGCTGCAGGGCAGTTTCTGGTGATTGCTCTCCACAGAGGGAAGTGGAAGGAGTGGACTGGTCCTTTTGCCATCTCCTGAAGAGTTGTTGTCCCTTAAAAAGGCAGCACATCTTCCAAGGTGGGCAACTGGTCTAATATTTTAGGATCACAGGCAGGGGACACCTTCTTCTATCCCAGGTTGCTCCAAGCCCCATCCAACCTGGCCTTGGGCACTTCCAGGGATGGGGAAGCCACAGCTTCTATGGACAAACCCATGCCAGGGCCTCCCCACCCTCACAGGGAGGAATTTTTTTCCTAAAATATCTAATCTAACTCTCTCCCTCCCCCTTTCAGTTTGTTTATCTGATGGATTAATGCTCCAAGGAAATGCATCAAGTATATGGAAGAGTGTTCCCATATCACCTCATCCCTGATGTTATTTAGGTGAAGAGCTGATGGTAGCAACAATAGAAGGAGTTTTTAGGCCAAAGTGCTGAAAAGCATTGTTTTTATTGAGATCAGGGAAAAAATTGCAGGAATTTAAGTAAATAGTTCCATGAAGAGGAAGAACAACCAGAAGAGCTTTCTAGTCTTGTATGTTGGTACATTTTCCATTATTCCAATAAAGTTCCCAGCTCAACCTGACTCACCAGGTGATGTCCAGGTTCTGCTGTTACTCTTGGTAGGGGGATTCACAGCTGCATTTCTCTTCAGGAGACAAAAGCCAAAGCAAGGCAGCCCTGTGCTGGTGACAGCATGAACATGCTCATTGAAAGCTTCATTTAATGTTTATAAACATCAGGGATGACAGAAACGTTGTAACGTCAGCATTTAGCGATTTTTATTAAAAAAAAAAACAAACCAAAACAAAAACGCAGTTAAGGCACTTTGAGGCTGCTGAAACAGCAAAGCAAACATTTGTAAGTTTGTAGGAAATCTGTGTCACGCTTCTCAAGTATATAGCTGTGGGTAGGAGGAGAAGTGTCAACTTATCTCCAGGAACTAAAACATCCTGATTGTATCACATAGAATCAACCTCTCAGATTCATTCCTGCGCCGAGAAACCCAGTCACATAAAATCGGCCACTTTTGAAGAAGGACTTTGAAGCTTTGTGACCACTGGCATTTGTGTCAAGCCAGGGTTATTTACAGGCTGCTGTGAAGGGGTTTAACTAATCACTGCCAGCATTATCCAGTTTTTTATGCTTGGAGAGAGGAACTATCAAAGCCCTGAGTTTTGAGTGGGGTTGAAGAGGTTTTTCACTTGGAGGCATCGTGCTATGACCTCTGCTAGAGGCACAACAAGGCAGTGAGTTCATTTGGCATGCAATATGCAAAAAAAAAGCAATATTCAGGAGGTAGAAGCAGAGTCTGGTTGCAAGGGTGGAGATTTAAACATCGTCCAGGCATGTTGGTTTTGTGTTAGGAAAGCCAGAACTCACCTACAGTTGATGCTTGCAAGGAGACTTCCCGAAGAGCAAGATGTTTTTAAAGGTTGTGTGCATGTGGCACTTGGGGATGTGGTTTAGTGGTGGGTTTGACAGTGCTGGGGAAGTGGTTGGACTTGATCATCTTGGAAGGCTTTTCCAGCCTGAATGATTCCATGATCCTCTACTCATGTTCCTTGGCCTCCTCCATGAGCAAAGAGTAAAGGGGTTTGAGACACACAGGAGCATCAGCAGTGGGTAAGGAAGGGGTCAGGGATCACAGGAGCATCAGCAGTGGGTAAGGAAGGGGTCAGGGATCACAGGAGCATCAGCAGTGGATAAGGGAGGAGTCAGGGATCACAGGAGCATCAGCAGTGGATCAGGGAGGGGTCAGGAATTACCTGCAGATCCATGAGACCTGATGGGAGTTAGAGGTGGCTGGTGTCAAAGCAAGGCCACTCTGAAAATTCATGGAGATGATGGGGAAATGGTGAATATTGCTCCTGTCTTCCTAAGGCTACAAGGACAACCCAAGGAACTACAGGGCATCAGCTCCATTTTGACCCCTGAAGGAATTGTGGGGTGAGTCCTCTTGAACAAACTTGTAGGCATGTGCAGGGAAAGAAGGAGTTCCCCAGGAGCAGAGCCCTACTCCCCTGGCTGTCCCCTTCCCTCAGGGAATTGTGCAGAGCCACAAGGTCCCCCCTGAGCCTCTTTTTCTCCAGGCTGAGCCCCTTTCCCAGCTCCCTCAGCCGCTCCTGGTGCTCCAGCCCCTTCCCCAGCTCTGTTCCCTTCCCAGAAAAGGGAAGCCACCAGCATCTCAGGCTCTTTAAACAGGAGCCCAGCCACAAGAGAGAAGTGACCTGACCCCCTTTGCTGGTCACACACAAAACCCCACATCCAGTTTTGTGCCTCACAAGAAGAATTTCTCTGAACCAGAGGGGATTCCCCATCAGGCCGACAGCGTGGGGTGTTTGGTCACAAAAAGCATTTATATATGCTGTAATATATTTCTATTTTCAGTAAGATCTTCATTGCTGTGTTAAAAAATGAGGTAGAAGAGGTGTCTCAGTGTATCATGATGTTGTCATAAGTGGTGCAGTTGCAGGTGCAGAGCCAGAGTAAGAACTGAGCCCACAGACAGCTCCCCATTCCCAAAACGATCCAAGGGGATTTTTCACTGTGGAGTTCAGGCTGAGAACAAGAAGCATGTGTTCTCCTGGAGCAGAGCTGGCTCTGTTGGCAAAACTGTTAGCAAACAGCTCACAAAACTACTCAGTGGGTTGAACTTCCCAGGTTTTACATTTATAAGGAAAAGCAGTCAAGTTTTCTTTTTTTCTTTTTCTCCACCAGCAACAGATTGCACCGAATCCGAATTAGGTGGCTGCCATCTGCTTTCACACAGGCTTGGAAAACAGGCCAGCCCTCCTCAGCATGGGTGGGGAGGGTGCTGGGGAGTGTTTACAACTCTGTGTTTACAGGATTTGGGATTAATGTGCTGTTTTCTTTTTCTGAGGCAGAGTAAAATTGAATTAGGCTTTGAGCAAAACACTGAGCGCCACTCACTTTCAGCACCGCAGTGTAATTTAGAAAAATGAGCTGCTCAAATCATTCTCTACCAAAATATTCTGACCTCACCCAATCCAGTTTGGTGGTATCATCCTGGGATGTGTATTTTGACATTTTCTCTGCATTCAGTGCACTGTAACAGACTCAGGGGATGCATTGTGGAGTCTCGGTGGTGAAGCAGAACCCCTCAGAATTTTGGGAGAATAAGATTTTGTGGACTGAAGGTTTGATAACTGATTTTCAGATTAGGATGTCCATGTCATCATCCCTGGAAGCATCCTAAAAGTGTGTGGATGTGTCAGTTGAGGACATGGTTTAGTGGTGAACATGGTGGTGGTGCTGGGTTGGTGGTTGGACGTGGTGATCTCAGAGGTCTTTTCCAGCCAGGCTCTGTGATTCTGTGATGATTCTGTGACTCAGACATCCCAGAGTCAATAAATCACAGGGTTACTCGACCTTCCTCCCCTGTCAGGGCAGGTTGTGTCTGAGAGACACAGGTACATCTTCCAATTTCAGTCTTATTTGTTTAAAAAAGCGACAGCATGGAAAAATGATGCTAACACTGAAGTCAGGGTTAGCCAGGTCCTGGAACAAACAGCTTTGGGAATACACCAGGGCTTGTTCCAGGCTTCTCCTGCCCTGGTGTCCTAAATCCCCTCTTTGCTGGGCTTCTGGGGGTGACACTGAGCTACCAGGGGTGAATTTTAGGGGTGGTAACCCCCATCAATGCAGACAGCTGAAGGTGTCACTGTGTGCAGAGTGCCTTGGGAAGCCAAGGGAAAAACATTCCTGAATTCCAGCAGTGTGACCCACGATGGGTAAGGATACTCCTGTAAGGAGCAGTTCCTTGGTTAATTCCACTTGACTTGGCTGATTTGACCAATTCCCCCTGATTTCACACACACAGGGGCTTGGGTTAGGCTTTTCTCAGCTGCAGGGATGAATCAAAGAGCTCCATGGCAGCAGGTGGGCTGGAGAGAGGTTTTGATACCAGCGAAAGTGCAGACACAGTAAAAGAAATTTTTGGATGGTTCATTTATTGGGCATTTCCGTGCCTGGTTTTAGTGTCTGATGTGACACTACAGTTCCCAGGTGCTGTTCAGAGGAGAGCTGAGCAGCTTCAGCACACACTGAAAGCAGCATTTGCACAAGGCACGAGACTACAAAACATCTGTACTTGGATTTGCTTTAGTTTTTAACTTGAAATCTTCAGCTGGATTGGCCTTTCCACTACAGCTCATTTACGCTGCTGC
Organism: Aegithalos caudatus; assembly: GCA_013389925.1. Lineage (NCBI taxonomy): Eukaryota > Metazoa > Chordata > Aves > Passeriformes > Aegithalidae > Aegithalos > Aegithalos caudatus. The sequence continues at coordinate 87,774 of WEIU01000010.1, read as the reverse complement.
TGGAGGAGTATAATTTATTCCCATATTTGCACTGCCAGGGTGGTTTTAAGTGGGAAATGAGTTTCAGACCTTCAATTTTCTGGTGGTTTCTTTGTGTTCTGATGACAGATGAACAGCTGGATGCAGTAGCCTTTAACTGAGCCCCAGAGCATCCCTTGGTTGCTGTTAATTCACAGCAGAGCCTGCCAGACCTGTTGCAAATAAGTCATGGGAGGATAAAGCAGAGCAAAGCTCATTGTGTCTCAGAGCTGCTTTGTTCTTTGATTTGATAATTATCGTTTTGGTTTTAATTATTTAAGCTGTTGTATTCTGTGTTGTGTCACCGTGGGTTTGTGCACTGCTGTGGTTGGGACAGCTCAGGAGGAGAGGGAGGGATTCCTGCTCAGAACACACTCAGATTTACTCATGTGACCTTTGGACACGGAGCGGGGTTGATAAATCTCTGCTGACAAGCTGAGAGGCATCACCACTTGGAATTTGCAAATGTGGAACAGCAGCAATTAGGGAAGAGTGAGTTTGTATTGCCAGAGCTGGGAATTTATTTAAGGGCAGATGGATTCGGTGTGAGGTGTTGATGAAGAACATTTTGTTTTTGCCCAGTTCCTGAAAAGCGCTTTTTAATAAATTGCTGATCTTTGGAGACCTGTAAGAAATACCACGGATTGCCTTTTATCAGCCTATAATGTGCTTTCATCACTCCAGAGAAGGATGTGAGAGTGATACTGAGTTGGTCCCTGGAGAAAGGCAGGAGACACTGCTGACGGCTCCGGAGTTACGGCTGCAGCGAGTCCGCGTTGAAATGGAGCTTAAATTTCCTCGTTAACACAAATATCTCTGTAACCTTATCACCAAAGTGCTGCTGCTCGTTTCTCACACACAGAATTACTCTTCTGTAATGCTACAAGTAATTTACCTCAGTATTACTGAGTCAAAAACAACTCCTGAGTTGTTATGATTTATTGCTTCTCGAGGCTCTTAAGATTGAAATGGCTTTTCCAGCCTTGAAACTCTAAAATGCCTAAATATTATACTCTGCCTTTACTACAAGGCAAAATCTGCGTGGATTTGATGGCATTGAGATAATCATGATGAGATGCTGCATGGCCATTTTGCAAACACTTTGTGAGAATAACATCAAAAAGTAACCAGATGCTAAAAGTGTTGTAATCCTGCTGTATTTCTTGGAATCAAAGCATGGTTTGGGTTGCCAGGGACCTTAAAACTTATTTTGTTCCAATCTCCTGCAATGGGCAGGGACACCCTCCACTATCCCAGGTTGTTCCAAGCCCTTGTCAGCACACCCTGTGCTTTGCCCACCCTATGACCTGCCAGCTTAGGGGTTCACCACTGTGCACCCGTGTTTTATTTTAACATTTTAGTTCCTATGCCTGAATGGAGCTGAATTGGAGTTTGCCTCCGAGGCCAGTTTGTTCCCCTCCTCCTTCCAGTGCACAGCTTAGCCAGGTTTAAAATCTGCTGACGTTTTAAGGGCTGGTTTTTGTGTCGGGCCTTTAAGTGAGCACAGCAGGGGGAGGATATTGTTGGAAACCAGGGGAATGGAAGGGTTGCTGTGGCTGCAGGCTGGAGGAAAGGGTGCTCCACTGCTGGAGAACAATATTCTCACTTGGAGGTGCTCCTCCTGCCCCTCCTGCAAAGGCACTCCAGCCCACTCCAGCTCTCAGGATGAGGGTTATTATTGGGAGAAAAACGTGAGGAGCTTTGTGACAGGGCTGGGGGAAAAAGTCATAGAATCAGAGAATGGTTTGGGTTGGAAGGGACCTTAGGGATCATCACATTCCAACCCCTGGTGGTTGGCAGGGCCACCTTCCACTATCCCAGGCTGCTCCAAGCCCTGTCCATCCTGGCTTTGGACACTGCAAGGGGCAGCCACAGCTTCTCTGGGCAACCTCTGCACAATTCCTTCCCAATTCCCATCTATCCCTGCCCTCTTTCAGTTTAAAACCATTGTCCTTTATCCTGTCCCTCCATCCCTTTTCCCAAGTCCCTCTCCAGCTCTCCTGGAGTGCCTTATAGGCACTGGAAGGGGCTCTGAGGTTTCCCTGGATCCTTTCCTTCTCCAGGTGAACACCCCAAACACCCCCAGTTCTCCCAGTTTGTCACAGGAGCTCCAGCCCTCTGAAGTGACTTGCTTAAATAGTCCCTGAAACACCCAGGATGCTGGGGGAGAAAATGAATGGCAGAACTTTTTGGAAAAAATTACAGGGGGACCACTGAGGAGCTTTATTCTATTCCCATGTGGACACACCTCAGGGGGGATTTATTTTTTCCCACCCAGGTGTAAAAGCAGGAGGTGCATGAGCACCGATCATTTAGGTGAGCTCATAAGAAACACTCCCCTAATTTAGCACACGCTAAAATAGCCCCAGCCAGTTTAAATGCACGGTATTGCTGAGAGCCTTTATGTTCGAGCACACTGCAAAAGCAGTGGGTTCTCTTGTTGAAGAGCCTGAACAAAGGAGGGCAGTTATGTGCTCAGAGTCGCTCCAAGCAGGGAACAAAAATACCTTGGAGTAGCAGTGAATGGCGTGCCTGGGAAAAGGAGGGCAAGAGCCCTGCCTTTGTGGTCTGGAGCCCTGTCCTCACCAGGTCGTGTCAGGCAAAGAGCTGCTGGTGCAGGGAGGGTTTTTTAGAGTGGCACAAAGTGAAAAAGGAGCGAGGAGAATGATTCACCCGGCTCTGTGCGAAGACAGAGGCAGGTTTGGGGTTGATTTTGGCCATTACAAAAAGGTAAAGCAGCATCTGGTTTGTGGTTTAGGAGGTGGAAAGCCAAGTGTGCCTGAGTGTGACCTGACTCCTCATCCCAACAGCACACAGGCTCTGCTTGTGTTCTCATCAGGGATTTCCCTGCATCCCACACAAAACTTGAATATTCTGAGACCCTGGACCGCTTCCATCCCTTGGCGTAGTAACGTTGCAACAAGCACCAATTTTCTTGTTTTTCTCCAGTGCAATTGAAGAGTCAAAATCTGTGATGAATATATTAACATTCATTGAATTATAGAACAGATATTTAGCATTTTTCCTGAAGGATCCTAAAATGCTTTGCAGACACTTTCATGTATCACTACGCAAATGCAGCTGCTTTTGCTTCATGCTTAGATTTAATTCGAGATGAAGGGAGAGAATTTGCTCTATCACAGAATCACAGAATTATTTGGGTTGGAAGGGGCCTTAAAGCTCATCTCATTCCATCCCTGCCATGGCCAGGGAACTTTCTACTATCCCAGATTGCTCCAAGCCTTGTCCAACCTGGCTTTGGACACTTCCACAGATGAGGCAGTCACAGCTGCTCTGGGAAATCCATACCACCCTCACAAGAAAACATGTTTTCCTAATATCTCATCTAAACCCACACTCTGCACAATGTTTTTTACAGGAGGACACATGATGAGTATAAGCAGAGAATTTTGTTGCATAAATCCAGGTTACTCGTGCCCCAAATTATCCAATGCCCCTCTTACACTTCTGGTGGCCTCAGGCTGACAGGTGACATCTCATGAGCTTTTCTATATGCACAGTCTGGCTGTACCATTGGAATTTGGAGGTGTAAAACTTGGTCCACACATCTTTTTGAACCAGCTGGGTGCCACACCATGAGTTGCTGTGGGTTGGGATCCTCCTTTTCTCCTGAAATGAAAAACCCTCCAAATATTCAGGGTGAAAGGTGATAAAATACTGATCTATTCTGAAGCCAATTAAGGCAGGGAATTGGGTGTGGATGCCTCCTGCACTCTCACAGCTCTGTTTCACTCCTGAGCCAAGGTTCATTTCCATCAGAAGTGCCCTGCACTCTTCCCTGATGGATAATGGGGGTCTGAAGGGTCCCTGTAGCTCAGTTCTCCTGGAAAGCAGCTCCTGCCTTCCTTCACCTCTTCCCAGGGCTGGCTTTTCCCACTCTGCTCCTGTTGCCCCAGCCCTGAGCAGGGATTGTTAATCAAGGCCATAATCAGCCTCTTGCAGGTCTTTACCAGACTGGTGCTCCCTGGTTTCCACTTCCAGTGTTTTGTTTTTTTTTCCTGTCTCTAGCAAAGCTGCATCCATTTGAAAGCTCCTGTTCCATCTTCCCCTTTCTGTATTTGTGCATTTTTTTTCTCTTTTATAATCAAAACAATATCCAAGCCCTGCCAGGATCAGGATCTCTCTGGGTGATTTCAAATGCACTGTGAGAAAGATTTGGACCTGAAGAGACCTAACTTGTAAAATGCATTCAGTGGAAACCCTTCAAATTCAAAAGCTTCTTACAGTGTCCATATTGGATGTTAAAGAGGCTGGATTCCAGGCTGGAAAGGGTCAAACACCACTTTTAGAGGGTTGGAGAAGCTGAAATTGTCCTCTTATTCCACAGACATCAGGAGGGTGGCAGCATCTGGAGAGCCTGGCATGGATTGGCCAGAGAAGCTGTGGCTGCCCCAGATCCCTGGAAGTGTCCAAGGCCAGGTTGGACAGGGCTTGGAGCACCCTGGGATAGTGGAAGGTGTCCCTGCCCATGGCTGGATGATCTGTAAGGTTCCTTCCAACCCAAGCCATTCTGTCATTCCATGTCTGGTGGCACAGTGAGCTGCTGGCTGCAGTTAAAGGTGGCTGAGACTTCAAAAGAACCTTAGGCAGAAGGGGAAAATTCAGGTTTGTGGTACCCCAGGAGGTTTGGGATAACCCTTAGGTTTCCTGATGGATGCCATGTCTCCTGCAGCTCCTGTGAAATGGTAACAGAGATGTCCAGGGAGAAAAAGGCCATAAAGGAACTGGAGCATGGTGCCACCACCTTGGAGCTGCTCCACTTCTAGGCAAATAATTCACTAATTTTTAGCTTCAAATGTCACTTACTTTGCAGCCTGCTACACTTCATAAAAGCTGCCGTTGAGCAATCCCAGTTTTGTTCACAGCTCCCAAATTTTGTAAACACTGTCACTACAAAAAGGCAAAGCTGCTGGAAAGGTTTCTTCCCAAAGTCACTGGGGGAGTTAATTAACATTTAAGTACTTGGGTTCACTTCATTTGGGCTGATCTTGAGTGTGAGAGGGGGCACAGATGCTGATGGTGTGGTGCTGATGTGTCACTTGAGAGCAGAAATGCTGCTTCAATGTCCTGTGCCTGGAATATGGTGACTTTCAAGAGGGTTTTAGTGTTCACTGAGCTTTTTTGGGGGACAGTTTGGACACTTTCACGTCACCATTTCATTGTAAGTGTTCCCATCCAGTTCAGACACCTAAAGGGAGCCTTGCTTTGAGGCTGGAATCTGTGTATTGGAGACAGATGGGTGAACTGCTGAAGATAATCAGAGGTCAGCTGGTTAAGCCTTATTTTTTGAATAGCCTTGTTGGGGTTAGGGAGTGCTTTCTTAAAGCGTATTTACTGCATAATCTGTGCAGATGAGTGTAAGAGAGCCTTTGAAGGAATTAGTGAAATTCAGCTGAGACTGCTTTGCATTCAGGCAGTAGAGAGCTGCTGAAAAACCCAACTGGCTGAAGGATCCTCCTCTGGTGACCCTAAAAACACATTTAAACCTCCTTTTCCACCTGCCAGCCTGATCTGTGACCTCACCACGGCCTGACAAAGTGGCCTCCTCGTGAAATGTGCTCCAGCTTTTAAGAGGGGGTAGTTAAGATCACTTTTTCTCCAGAAGAATGATAGGAAAACGCTGACACTCTTCATTTTTTGAAGGAAAAATCCATATGCCACAGCCTTGTGTGGATAAATGTGTTGTCTGGGCCGGATGGACAGAGTTGGCTGGGCAGTGATGAGTCTGCTCACAGGAAGAATCTGCATCAAAATATGAAGTGATGGAAGCTGGAGAAATCAGGCTGAAAAAAAATAGCTATTTATTGGGAGTGTTCCCACAGCTAATGCTGGGATCATGATCCTCTCAATGTGCCCCAGCAGGGCAGCACTTACAGTCTGTCTGTCTGTCTGTCTGTCTGGAAAATCCTGTGGCATCTGTGACACAGCCACAGAGGTGCTGATTTACTCCTTACCTCTGCTGGGTAGGAGCAAATGGCAAATTAATTGGGGCTTGGTGCAGTAGCTTGTGCTGCACTGAGGAAAATCTTCCTTCAGGAAAAGGTTTCAGGTTTTTAGGTGTCAGATCAGGCTTAGAAGGAGCAATTTCAGTAGCTGCTGGTGCCTCTGAGGCTTTCTTTCCTCTCTGAGGTGATGTGGGAGAAGTTTTTTTTTATTATTATTCTTCACCCATGGAATAATCATGAAACTTAAAAAGAATTTAAACCATCCTGATGCAGTTTGGGACAGCTGTGTGGATCTGTGCACAGGGGGTTGAATCATGTCCTGAAGAAAGCAAAAGGACAGGAAGGATTTAACTGAGCTTTCCTCTCCAGGTGCTGCTGCCAGAGGTGCTCAGCAGTGGTGGATGCAGCAGGATCTGCTGGAAGCAGCCAGACCTGCACAGCAGCTCCCAAGGCTCAGGGTGAGGCTGCACTGGTGTCCCCATCACTGGCCCTGCAGCAAATCTGACAATCCTGCTGCTGTTTATTTTCCCAACATAAAACATGAAACATTTCATGAAGACAGGCTGGGATACTGGGGGTATTCAGCCTGGAAGGAGAAGGATCCAAGGAGACCTCAGAGCCCCTTCCAGTGCCTAGAGGACCTTCAAGAGAGCTGGAGAGGGATTTGGGACAAGGCATGGAGGGACAGGATGAGGGGGAATGGCTTAAACTGAAAGAGAGTAGGTTTAGATTAGAGATTTTAGGAAGGAATTCTTGGCTGAGGGTGCTGAGGCCCTGGCACAGGTTGCTTAGAGAAGCTGTGGCTGCCCCTGGATCCCTGGAAGTGTCCAAGGCCAGGCTGGATGGGGCTTGGAGCAGCCTGGGACAGTGGAAGGTGTCCCTGCCCATGAGGTGTTTGGAGCAGGATGGTCTTTAAGGCCCCTTTTTAGCCATGGATCCTCCAACCTCAAGGTGTTGTCCTGTTGTAGGAGGTGTGCTCCTGTTTTTCTCCCTGATATCCTCCACTGCTGGCTCGTTCCAGGGATATGTTTGTAGAGCATTTCTGTTCTAACAGGGCATCCAGAAGAGCTGTGTTTCCCTCAGTGTTTTCAGGACAGATTTCCTTATTCTGAATCCTCATAATACAAGTAACCAAAAAAACGACACAAATCCAAAGTGCTGGTTTGTGTTTACTGCTTGTTATCCTGAAATTCCTTGCTGGGACACTGCTGCTGGATCCCACTCTGAAAAATACTCTAATACCAACCATGAGCAGCTAATTTTGTCCTTTGTAAATTTAATTTAGACTTTCAAAGGGCTCTCCCTTGACCTCACGATTTTGGGGGGAAGCTTTGTAGATGAGTTTTCCCTGTCATTGTTCCCAACTCAGGTTTATCAGCAATCTTTCCCAGATTTTCATTAAAAGCACCAATGCCCTAGTGTATAATACTCAAGTTAAGTCCAACTGTATTAATGTCTTATCTGATTTGTCATGCACAGTTTTGGTACCTAGAAGAGAGCAGGAGGATGACCTCCCTCTAAAAGGAGCGTTCATGCCAGGAGAAGAAATAGGAGTACGGATTACACTTAAAATTTTACTTCTGAAACACCAATCTGTGCTCATGGAATTGGTCTGTTACTGCTCCCCAAGGCACACTGTGAACTTACAATGGAGCCACTGGACATAAATAAATGCTTTAAGCACTTTAGCTGGAAGTGTGGATCTTCACCTTTCCCCTTTTCCCCTCTCTGTCTCCATTCCTGCCTCCTGCCTGGCACTGCAGTGATTTGAAGGGGTTTGTATCTTATTTCCACGTGGCTGCCTTGGAGATCTTTTCAACCAACTTCCCTCTGGACTCTGTACAAACATTAAAAGATGTTTGAAATTACTCAACCTCAACGGTGCTTGAAATTGAGCCATGTTCTGTTGTGTCAACAAAGTGCTGCAAGTGCTGATTGTAGAGGCTGGAATAAAGGTTTCCAGCTCTGGTGCTGCTGCCCACAAAATTCCCTTATTAAGTGATGTTTCCCCACCTGGGAGCTCAGATGTGCTGCTCTGGTTGCTTCTTTGTCCATCTTCCTTTATTTTATTTAGATTCTGTAATCAATGAACAGGTTGGAACAGTTCTGCTGCAAGATTTCCACCCCCTGCCATGGGCAGGGATGCCTTCCACTATCCCAGGTTGCTCCATGCCCTGTCCAGCCTGGCCTTGGACACTTCCAGGGATCCAGGGACAGCCACAGTTCCCCTGTGCCAGGTCCTCAGCACCCTCACCCTTCCTCCTAATGTCCCATCTTCATCTCTCCTCCTTCTCCCCCTTTGTCCCATCCCTTATCAGCCCATGTAAAAAGTCACTCTCTCGTTCCTTCCCTCTTGTTTTCCTTTGTGTGCTTGGATCTACTCAGTAATTATTTGGGGAAGAATTAAGAGCTTTGTGGGTTTTTTCAAATTCGTGATGTTACTTAAAGTCTGAATAATTTCACGGTGCCCTACTTGGCAATGCTGTTTTTTGTTAGAGCAGAATGTTTCAGAGGTGGAGGAGTATTTCCTCTTCACACTTGTGTTGTCCATGAAATACATGGAAAAGGAGTGTTGAAGTGGAATTAGTTTTGGTCTTAGGTGGTGCCTTCCCTGAGCAGCCTCTGCTCTGGAGCCAGGCTGGGAGAGCTGGGAATGTCCACCCTGGAGAAGAGAAGGCTCCAGGGAGATCCCAGAGCCCCTTCCAGGGCCTAAAGGAGCTCCAGGAGAGCTGGAGAGGGACTTGGCACAAGGGGAGGGACAGGACACAGGGAGTGGTTTTAAGTTGAAAGAGGACAGGGATAGATGGGATATTGGGATGGAATTGTTCCCTCTGAGGATGGTGAGGCCCTGGCACAGGTTTCCCAGAGAAGCTGTGGCTGCCCCTGGATCCCTGGAAGTGTCCAAGGCCAGGTTGGAAGGGGCTTGGAGCAGCAGTGTCTGTTGAGTGCTTTCCCTTCCCCTGGCAGGGGTTTGGAGATGATATCTAAGTTCCCTTCCATCCCAGAGCATTCTGTGTTCCTGATGTCAAATGGAAAACCTTTATTTTGGGAATAAAACCTTTACTTTGCTGCATTTCCCTGTCTATGGAGCAGTCTCTGTGTCTTTTCTGGCTCAGGTTTTCCTCATTCCTGCAGCAGCTTTGCTGTTTTGCAGTAAATTCCTGCTCACAGCCCTCTGTCACCTGGTGTCCGAGGTTATCCTTTAAGCAGAGGTGAGAACTGAGTTTATTTTTCAGTTCAGAGGCTGTCTCTGCACTCGGTGAGCAATGAGCTCTGCTGGTGCTGGATCAGATGTTGAAAAACTTCTTTCTCTGCTGGTCCCACCTGACAGTGAAAGCAGCAGATTTCCCTCTGTGTCTGAGGTCAAAATAAGCGAAATATTTCAAAGGACCTGGGATTCCATGGTGAAGTTCTATGATAGCATTGGAGCTGTAGATTCCATAGGGGGAGGTTTTGTATTCTTCCAGCTGGGATATCCCAGGGGCAGTGCTGTGAGTGCCAGACCTAACAAAGCCTGGTGCCCTGGGGGCTTCTGTCTCACAGCTGGCTGCCCTGGGACCCAGGGGGGAATCTCAGAGAATTGGTGGAAGGTTTGTGTGCCATTTATGGGGCTCTCTTCTGTGCAGATCCTTTGGTGCCTGAGAAAGGAAAGGTTCACACTTCCTTTTTTTCCCCAAGGATGAGCGTAGAGAAGGATCCACCACCCCCATTCAGCATCAGGGTGAACTTTTGGGGGGATTTTGGACCTTTTTGTTCCACTTAAATTCAGAGTCTAGTGAGGAAGTCCTATGAGGATCAGCTGAAGGAGCTGGGGGGGTTCAACATAGAAAAAAGGAGGCTTAGGGGGATCTTCTTGCAGATGGAGGAGACCCCCAAAAGGTTCCTGTTTCTCTTAACATTTTGTTGAGAGAGGAGATAGACTGGAAATCCCAGAGGATGTGTGGATGTGGGAAGTTGAATGAAAGGGATGTCTAAGGAGGACTGAAAAAAAGTGGGTTTCAAGTGAGAACGTGGGAAGGGATGCTGGCTTGGCTTTGTGAGGAGATTGTAAATCTTAAATGTTTGAGTTCCCAGATGATGTTTGAGGCTGAAATAATAAGGGAAAAGAACAGCATGGCAAATACCTGGTTCCACTGGCTTCTGAGCACGTGCCCAGTGTTCCATGGGAGATGATCCCTAATGAAAGGGGGGAAATTTGCAAAAGCTTTGGAAACAGAAAAAAAAATGCAATTAAATGTTTGTCGAAGGACAGCAAGCCTCACTTCTCTGACAGTTGCAGGGATTCAGGAGAAACTTCCAAATGCAGCCTTGAAGGAGTCACCAGAAGTATTTAGGAGGGCAAGTCACAGACCCCTGGAGCATTGGGCATATAAAATGTTTGTGCTCCAGACTCAGGATGGAGATCCCTACAGGAGGGTGTGTGCATCCCTGCCTGTTTTAAAAATTACCCACATTTTCAATGTGACTGTCACTGACTAAAACCAGCATTTACAGGAGCTTGAGGAGCTTAGGTACCTTCTGCCTGTGACTGTGTCATTCCTGGTGTGTGAGGATCATGGAATCACAGAATATCCTGAGTTCAGAGGGATCCATCGGGATCATTGACCCAGCTCCTGGCCCTGCACAGACACCCCAAAATCCCACCCTGTGCATCCCTGAGAGCGTTGTCCATCCTCTCCTGGAGTTCTGGCAGCCTTGGTGCTGTGTCCATTCCCTGGGGAGCTGTTGCAGTGTCCCCCTTCCCTGTGAGGGGAGAAGGGAAGCTCAGTGGTACCCACAGCTGTAACTCTGTGGTTTCCAAAGAGCTCTGAGCAGCTGAGTTCCCTCTCTCCCTGTGCCATCCCCGCTTGGAACGTGGCATTCATCTGAAGTATTCATTAAGATGGAGAATTATTTGCATATTATTAGCATTATTACATGGAAATAAAGCTGCTGCTGGTTCTTCCCTCCCTCCATGTATCTTTCATCACCCGCCTTTATAAGGCTCTGAATCCTGTTTGTTGTGTGACAAACTGGGCTGATAAATCTCGTTACTCACTTCAATGACTGGGAGACTCAGTGCACATTACTGAATTTGGTGAATTATGTAATAAATGCATAATTAAAATTAAACCCAGAGCCTCTCTTGGAAACTCAGAAAACGCTGTTTATGATGAATTATGGAGAAACGTACATGGGTATTAAAATTTAAGCCTGTATTTTTGGATTTATTTTCAATCAATATTTAATACACTACCTATAAGTTCCTGCAGACCCACAGCAAATCTGTTGTTGTGGCTTTGCTGGAAAGCACAGAAAGTGTCTGTGTGTGGCTGTAGAGTGAGATGTTTGTTTTCATGGGGCTTCAGAGCTTAATATTTGATTACAGAAAGGAAAACTCCCCTGAGCACGATGTGCTCGAGATTTTTTCAGCCCCAGGAAGTCTCTCTGAGGAGTTGGGTTTTGCCCAAGTCTGTCCCCACTTATCACCTTTGAATATTGCCCAGAGATATTGGCTGCCCCATCCCTGAAACTGTTCAAGGCCAGGTTGGATGGGATTTGGAGCAACCTGGGATTATGGAAGGTATCCCTGCCCATGGCAGGGAGTTGGAACAAAATCATCTTTAAGGTCCCTTCCAACCCAAACTGTTCTGTGATTGTGGTTTACTGGAGGAGAATCACAATAGCAGGAAATAATTTACTCAAATAAAGCACTGCTTGGTTGCTCACTCATCAAATTGATATTAAAATAAACTGAAAATCTTTCCCCCTATGAATTTCTGCCCTCCTGGTTCTTACTTCAAGGCAGCTGCTGTCAGGTTTAAACTTGAGACGTGCTGAAAAACTTCTCTCTTTGCTTAAAACAGGTTTTAGAGATGCTTTCCTTGGAAAGAGAAGCGGTGTTTTTCAGGCAAACAGCCTGCAAGATTAATTTTGAAAGGTTTGTGTCTTAAATAGCAAATTGAATAGAAGGGATTTGATTCCCCTAAATCCCTGATTCTAGAGAAAGCAGCTTGAGATCTCAGTAAGAGAATTAACACATGGGTTAAACTTACAATAAGAAGCAGGACTTGGAAAATGCCTATTCAGATGCAGTTAAGGAAATAATAGGATTAGTTCTTGTCGTGTCACTGTGGATTCCTCAAACTGGGGGCTGCTGACACACAGCCCGGCTGTGTCACTGCTCTGGCCGTGAAATTGGGGACAATGACAATAAAAATGACTTTTCTTGGAGGCAAATTCCTTTGAGTGTTTAAACCCTGCTTGTGTACACACACAGGGCAGGTGATTGGGGATGACAAAGGAGCCCCTAATAATCCCCCTCCCTCCCCTGATGTGCTGTTTGTGGCTGAGGTGATGGTAATTGCAGCTGGGCAAGTGGTGAGAAAAGTCAGGACTACACCGTGGCAGTGTGTTCTCAGCTCCTGTAAGCAGATTTCTGTTCATTTCTGTCATCTGTTGCAAACACAGTGTGATTTCTTACCTGTTTAGAAATGTTATTTTCATCCCTCTGTTCCAATGTATATATATTTTAATGTATATACATTATACCCATCGTTTAAGATAAAGAATTTTTGACCTTTGTTTATATTTATTTGTTTTCACCATTCATGACAATTCAGAATCCTGCAAAAAAAAGCATTGTTTTCATTTTCTTGTGTTTTTCCATTTCATAATCATCCATGTGTGTCTTTGTTTTTAGCTTAAACCAAAGAGAACGAAGCATTAAGGCAGAATTTGGGTTATTTTGACATCACCTGATTCCATCATAGAAGGAGCTGTAGGAGACCAACGCTCTGGAAAACTTCCAACAAAATGGTAATGAGTCAAAGAAAGGCTTCTGTTGTGCTGTCACTCTTCTGTTCTTGTCTTTAGACACACCTTCTGCTGCTTTGCAAAGCTTCTCTTTCCTTTTCCATGGGGTTTCCTCCTGCAAATAGTCCTGGGTGTGCTGTCATTCCCCCCAGAAGTGCTTTGGGAGCAGAGGGGAGTTTAGGCAGCACTGTTCAAAGCCAAAAATTGCATGAGAAGTTGTGACTACCCTGGAAGTGTCCAAGGCCAGGGCTTGGAGCAGCCTGGGATAGTGGAAAGTGTCCCTGCCCATGGCAGGAGTGGAACTGGATGATCTTTAATGTCCTTTCCAACCCAAACCATTCCCTGATTCTATAATTTTGTGATTCTACGATTCCATAACTAAGAATGAAATAAAGTTTTGTGTTGGCAGGTAATGGGTAAATGTACGAAATTTCTCAGTAAATTATCACCAGAAAATTTATATATAATAATAGAATAATATAATAATAAAATAATATAATAATACCACCAGTGCAGGAAAGAAGGTGGGCACGTGCTCAGGCTGGTATTTTCCTTCCCATGTCAGAGCATTCCCAAGCACTCCTCAAGCTGGAACTTAAGGAAGCCAAAAAAAAAAAAAAAAAGCCCAACAGCTTTACAGCTTGGTCTCTGACAGGGAGTATTTGCTGTGTTTGGCACAGGATTTATTTAGGGGGTGTGTATGGAGCTTGGAGAGAGCTCTCTGCACATTTTGCAGTGGCAGCCGCTGAGGCTGCCTCGAGTTGCAGCCAAAGCCAGGCTGGTTTCAGCTCCATGTGTGTTTTAGCTCAGTGTTGCTCCATGCTGGAGTCATCTTGTAAAGCTGATTGATCCCACAGATCTGGAGATCAGCAGTATATTACCTTATCTAGCTTGCAATTCGAGATTTTAAGGAATTAATTAGAAAAGCTGCACTGAATGCACGTGTGTACATGCATATAATTGTATCAGGTTACTGTACCTATATTTTCCTTATCCTTGGACTGTTCTTGCTTGGAATCCTTCATTCTGCTCACCTCTGAGCTATTCCTTTCTTACTCACTAACAGGAGTTGCTCTCCTTTAACAAAAAGTGCTTATCCCTGTTATATGTCTTTTAAAATGTGTCCATTTAAATTAATATTTAACAGAGCAGAGACATGGCTGTGGTATAATGTATCCACTTATGGCTAATCGTTATTTGAGGTGATTGAGCCTCTTTGTACTTAATTTTTTGTGCTTTTTATCCGGCAGAATCATTTGTAGATTGCAATGTAAGAGCTGATTTACACCTCAAAGTAGACTATTTCTCCTGGAGCTCTGAGTTTATTAGTTACCAGCATCCTTTTAGCAGCACAAAGGGAGCACTGAGTGTGGAAGGATCTCATCCCAAACCAGAAATCCCAATTTCTGTCCCACTTTAAGGTGTAGCTACCAATCTACTGGCACCCACCTGTACAATTATTTTCTTTGGAATGGTTAATTTACACTGCTGGGATTTTTTATTCCATTTATCTTTTTTGTTCATTTATCTGTTCCTTCACTGGAAGGGTGCTCAGGCACTGGAACAGGCTGCCCATGGTGGAATCACCATCCCTGGAGGGATTTCAAAGCCATGTGGATGTGGGTCAGTGGTGGTCCTGGCAGTGCAGGGAGAACTCGATGACCTGAAAGGTTTTTCCAGCCTTAATGATTCAGTGATTCCAAGTGAGGTGCCCAGTCAGAGCTGCTGTCTTGGCTCCCTCTCAGTCACTGACACTGCCATGTGTCCTCTCCTAGAAATCCTGACCTTTTGGCTCCAGCTTTGACTGGATCTGCACCTCAGACACTGAACCTTTCGTGGGATGAGCTCTGCCACCCCATCAGAGATCCCTGAACATCCTCTTCTTATTCCACCATTTAAGCTTTAATTGATCAGTAATGGTTTAATTAAGATTTGAGCATTGCTATTTATTTAATTTTATTCTTTTCTTTTCTTTTCTTTTTCCTTTTTTTTAGGTGTGAAAGGTTTTTATGGGTGATGAGATGTTCCAGTGCTTGGATCAATCTGTTTTGTTTAATTTGGGAAGGAGTGGATTTATTTTTTTTCTGAGGTTTGGTTGGGTTACTTTAAATTTCTGGAATTTTACATCAGCAGAGCTGATCCAGGCATAGAGACAAAAAATCATGAAATCAGAATGGTTTGGGTTGGAGGGGACCTTAAATCCCATCTTGTTCCACTCCTATCTTGGGCAGGGATAACTTGCACTATCCCAGCTTGCTCCAAGCCCCATCAAACGTGGCCTTGGACATTCCCAGGGATGAATGAGGTGACTTTTAAGGTCCCTTCCAGCCTATCCATCCTGTGATTCCCTGATTTTTAAAAGCTTGTCAGAAATAACTCCACTCCCCAGGAATTTTAACGTGCTCTGTTCTCCCTCTGGCAGAGAGGGACCTTAACTCCCAGCCTGCTGTGTCTTCCGAGTTCAGACATCTCCACAGAAGATTAAACAAGTTAGAGAAATTAGCTTTGATCCCTTTCTGCCAGCATGGGATTATTCCACATCACACTGGGTTTGAAGTTCACACCTAATCCAGTTTTCCATGGCCTGGGGGGACCGGGCTCCTCTGGCTCTGTCTGTGCCCGGCTGCAGCCTCTGATTTAGTGACACTTCCCTGATCCTGAGATTCAATTTGCATTATTCCCATTACTGCATCCCATTCCACCCTGTGCCATCCCATAACTGCATCCTGGGATCTGCCTTCCCAAGGCAGATGTGTCATTACCCTCCCCGTGCTGTTTTGGGTGCTCACTGCATACATGGAATATACATGGATGTGTATTTAAATCACATCCTTGTAAACAGCTCTGGTGTGCTGTGAGGAGGTTTTCAAGCTGTAGGAACAGATTTGTGGACAAAAAGGGTTTGGAATGTCCAGCCTGGATCTTTGTGCATGGAAACAACTGATGTGAGATTCCAAGAGCCACCTGTGCAGAACTGATGCTGATCATGGAAAAGCAGCAAGTCCCATCCCCGTTTTCCAGAGATTTAGTGCTCACTCCTGATGGTTTTCTTATCACACTACATTTTATCTATGATATTTGTAACCCCAGAAGTTTTCTTCCTAATAAATGTGTATTTTTAGGCTGAAAAAAATCCTTGTCTGTGATCCTTTGAAATGCCTTTTTACAGGCATTCAGCATCCTGAACATTTTCTCCTCACGCATACCGGGCATGGGGGTAGCAGAGCAGCAGAGCATTCCAGCCAGGAGCTGTTTGAAGTTCCCAAAGGATGCATTTAAAAGTGACATCATGTTTTGCTGCGCTGGCAAAAGCTTGGTTCAGCACCTGCATCACTCCCAGGGATTTTTCAGGAAGTGCCTCCTGGAGCAGAAAGCACTGGATACGTCAGAAACGTGGTTTATACATCAAAAACGAGGTTTGCAGGTAAGAGTCACAATTTCAGGTTTCTAAGGGTGGCTGTATTTTAGTGGGAAGCCCAGGAGATCCCAGAATGGAATTCTCCCCCCTGTTCCTGCCCTGTGCCTTCCTGTCACACACATCTTGAAACAGTATTTCATTTTTCTTCAAGAACACAGATTCATAGAAGGAGAGAGTTTTTATCACTCCTGTAGCACGGTTGACAGAGAATATCTCTGTTTTTCCATGCTGAGTTGTTTGGATAGCCCCTGCTCCTGCTTTTCCCTTCACTGGCAACAGCTCATTCAGAACCTAAATCCATCCCAGTGATATTTAATCATGGAGTCACAGAATGGTTTGAGTTGGAAGGGACTTTAGAAATCATCTCATTCCAACCCCCTGCCATGGACAGGGAACCATCCTCCTCCTCTCCCAAAGCTGTCCTTGGCAGAAAAGCACCATTAATCCTCATGGGAACCAGCAAATCCAGGGATTTCACAGCACCCGTGCAGCAAAGGTGTCTTGGAATTGTCCTCCCCCATCCTAACAAGGCTTTGACCATACCAGGAGCACCCTCTACAAAAAGAAAAGATTTTTTTTTAAAGCACATCAGCTCTGGAAGGTCACAAGGCTGTCAGAGTGACTTATCTGCTCTCCTCTGGAAATGGCATTTCTGGAAGGCTGTGGCGGATGCTGCTCTGGCAGTCTGGGATGAATCCTGCGGAAGGGCTTCAGGAGATCCATCAGATGCCCTACTTAATTTAAAATGTTTGGAGTTGCTTTTATTTTTATATTTTTGTTTTGTTCTCTTCACTGTAGTACAATTATTTTTACGACCCTTCGGGTATTACCTGCTTTGATAAATCTTTCTATAATTAAATTTACAAATCCGCCTGTGAGCTGGTGATGTGTAAAACCTTGCAAACGGGACCCTTTGTGTGTTAACCTATATTTATGTTACTTTTATTCCTTCTGGCAGTAATTATCCTGGCTCTAGGCCTAGGATTAATCTATAAGATGCTGAACATGCTTGAATTTTTTTCTCCCCCCTTCTCTGTGGCAAACTCTTACACAGAGCAGGGCATTTTTAAAACTGCTTCCTGTGAAGTGGTTTCACTGTTTTACCCCTCTTAAGTGATTCACAGGAGGATCCTGGGCCATGGATATGGGAAGGAGAAATGATTCAGCCTCTGTCAGTTTGGTGCTGGGCTGTTCCCCAGCCTGATGATGGCAGCTTTGGCTGCCTGGCCAGGGAATTGTCACTGTCACTGCTCTGCAGGACTGGGGGCACAGACTGGGACAGGGCTGGGGCTGTTTTGGGAGCTGGACAGGGGCTGGAACTTCCATGCCATGGACAGCAGCTGAACATGAGCCAGGTGTGCCTAGGTGGCCAAAAAGGCCAATGGCCCACGGGCTGTCCCAGGAAATGTGTGTCCACCAGGACCAGGGCAGGGCCTGTCCCCTGTGCTGGCAATGCTGGAGCACCTCCAGTCCTGGGGACAGCTCTGGGACCCTCCTGACAAAACATTGAGGGGCTGGAGCATATCCAGGGAAGGGAATGGAGCTGGGGAAAGGGGTGGAGCACCAGGAGCAGCTGAGGGAGCTGGGAAAGGGGCTCAGCCTGGAGAAAAGGAGGCTCAGGGGGGACCTTGTGGCTCTGCACAACTCCTGACAGGAGGGGACAGACAGGGGGGGTCAGGCTCTGCTCCCAGGGAACAGGGACAGGAGGAGAGGGAATGGCCTCAAGATCCCCAGGAGAGATGAAGGTTAGATATTAGGAATAATTTCTTCACCAAAAGGGCCACTGAACCCTGGCACAGCTGCCCGGGGCAGTGGTGGAGTCTCCAGAGGGATTTAAAAGCCATGTGGATGTGGGACTTGGGGACATGGCTCAGTGGTGGTCCTGGCAGTGCTGGGAAATGGTTGATCTTCCATGATTGTGTAATTTTGCCATGGTCTTGAGGCCAAGGTGCTGCAAGATCCTTAAATCATGGAGGGTTTGCACCCATTTTACAATGCCTTGGTGGAACATTTATCCATCCTCTTGCTGATTAAGAGTTCAGGAACATCAAACATCAAAGAGAGGCACCAATGGTTTCTGGAGATGAGGAAATGGTGTTTTCTGAGTGTTGTGTGAAACACAAGCACAGCCCCAGGCATGAGCAATCCACAGACTTTCTACAGCTGGGGAAGGAAGTTCTGCTTCCCCCATCCCTAAAAACATTGAGGATCAGGTTGGGGGGATCTCTGAGCAGCCTCATCTGGTTGAAGATATCACCACTCACTGCAAGGTCTTTAAAAGCCTTTTCCAACCCAAAATACTCCCTGTCACATGTCCTCTCCTCCTCCTGAGCTGGCAGGTGCTGACCAGACCTGTTCCATCCCTTTCTCCATCCCATCCTTCTCCCCACTATGGTTGGATGAGGAAGGAACTTGTGAGAGACTCGGTGCTCTTCCAGCAGCATCATCCCTTGGGGGTGTCCCCGTGGCTCAGCTTTCCTTGGGGACTGTCCCCTTGGACATAGCAGCCATGTCCCAACAGTGGTGGCCTCAACAAGTTCATAACTGGAAGTTTCAGCCTTCCTGGATTCCTGGATCGATGCAGCCCCGGGCTCTTTGCTGCTGTGTCAGGAGAGCTGCCGTGGGCTGGAGCAAACTTTGCCCACCGGGAATTTTTTCCTTAGAAAACCTTTCTGGAGTCATTGATTTGCAGTGTGTCTGAGCCAAATTTAAGCATGGAGCCACAGAGATCTGAATTTAGCTGTGCTGGCTGTTTTCCCTGGGAGGAGGGATCATAGGGATGGATTTGATTGCCTGGGAAAATTAGTGTTGATTTCAGTGAAGAATATTTTATTACAGTGTTTGCATTGGCATTGTCTTCATAGGATAATGGCTGAGAGTTTCCTGTGTTTTCTGTGCTTGTGTGTATTTAATAATTTAATCTATTCCTTCTGAATGCTGGCTTGGACTAGAAAAGGAAGAAAAAAAAAAAAAAGGTCTGGCTGCCTACTCTTAATATCCCATCATAAAATAAAATCACTAATCCCAAAGGTGGAGTTGCAATTAAAAAGAAAGAAAACCACTGTTGAAAAAAGTATTGAAACTGAATAGTATGGTCTAAATTGGACACTGCCTGTGGTGTTTGCTTCAGGTGCTGAAGATGCTGAGGTTGTAGTGCCTTGAAAAACTGGGATGCTGTTACAGGATCCCAAAATGGTTTGGGTGGGGAGACACCTTAAAGTTCCTCTCATTCCACCCCCTGCCATGGGCAGGGACACCTTCCAATGTCCCAGGTTTCCCCAAGCTCCTTGGGGAGCCTGTTCAGTGCCCAAACACCCTTTGGGGATGAACCTTTTTCCCAATATCCAGCCTAACCCTCCCCTGACACAGCTCCAGCCATTCCTGGGTCCTGTCCCTGCTCAGAGAGCAGAAATCAGAGCTGCCCTAATTAGAATAGGAGGATCCAGACAGGAGAATCTTTTCCCTCTTCTGTTTTACAAATATAAAATGACAAGTTGAACAAGATATTGGCCTTTAAACCTTGATTTTCCCTGTGTGGGCTGTCAAAACTCCCCCTCAAACTCCCTCCAATCCCCTCAGGCACCCTTTCCACACCAGGAAGGTTCCCCTGCCCTGAGGATCCAAACATTTGCTGCACATGTGGGGCACAGGGGAGCCAGGGGGGCTTTTCAGCACCATCAGGCAGCTCAGTCCACTTCAGTTTGGGATCTGATTTACAAAGGTCAGGGCAGGTGAGAGTTGTTGCTGCAGGATCTGTGTCTGGGAGTATCCCAAATTCCCTCTGGCTGTCTCCAGTGGAGGTGGGGAGCTCCAGGCCAGGGCAGGAGTGCTCCAAGCTCTCCAGCTGGGTGCTTTAACCTGCCTGGCAATTTTCCCTTCTTTCCCTTCTTGGGTATCACTCCAGGCCACAGGAAGTTTTGGATCAAGAGGAATTACCTTCAGACAGTAATGAAAGAGGCTGTGCTCAGGCTTGCTCATAAATGCAGCCCTGGACCTGTTAAATCAGGCTGTGCCTAGCACTGGGGGATGAGTGCAATCTAATAAAGGTACTACAAGCACTCGAGTTTGGGCAATTAAAATGATAATGATATGCTGGAGCTAACGAGGCTGAGGTGAGGTTTTATGGGGGCCAGGGAGTGCATCCAGGTCTGTCCTGGCACAGAGAAGCTGTGGCTACCCCTGGATCCCTGGAAGTGTCCAAGGCCAGGCTGGACAGGGCTTGGAGCAACCTGGGATAGTGGGAGGTGTCCCTGCCCATGGCAAGGGGTGGAACTGGATGAGATTTAAGATCCCTTCCAGCCCAAACCATTCTGGGATTCTGTTTGCAGAGCTTCTTGTCTGCAGGAGAAGAGAAATAAAGGGATTGAGAGGAGGGGAGGATTTTCCATCACTTAAAGGTCATTGCACATTTTATGCAAGACCTGAGCCTCGATTCACAGAACCAGAAAATGGTCTGGGTGGGAAGGAACCCCAAAAACCATCCAGTCCAACCCCCAGCACAGGCAGGGACACCTTTCACTCTCCCAGGTTGCTCCAGGGAGGAATCCTTCCTTTACAGCAGCATTTTCCTGGATCAGGAGTAGCAGCCAGGCTGTGCTCCCTCTGAGCAGCTTCCCTTTCTGAGGAGCAGAGCAGGAGCAGAGGAATCCCTGTGACCCACCACTGTCATTTGCTGCCTTCAGAGCTCTCAGTGGGCAGCACAAGGGCTCCTTTATGGCATTGTGTTTACCAAAGCTGCCTGGAGGAGGTTATTTAAACTGCAGTGGTTTGAACCATGCTCTTGACATAATTTTCCTCCATCTGTAGCTTAAATATCAGCCTCTTCTCTGAACTGAATGACTCTCATGGTTACTCAGATGCTTTCAAGGTGCAGTCCTTCCCTTTGTGAGCACCAGTGACATTTGGAGCTGCCCGGTCTGATTGCTACAGGAATCCAGCGTGTTCCAGGCTCTGTGTGGGAATCACAGCAGCTACAGGAGCACATGGAGACACTGGGGTCAGGCTGGATCTTCTGTATGAAACCATTCCAATTAGATATTAGGGATAATTTCTTCCCTGTAAAGGTGCTGAGGCCCTGGCACAAGTTATCCAGAGAAACTATGGTTGCCCTCAGATCCTTGGAAGTGTCCAAGGCCAGGTTGGATGGGCTTAGATCAGCCTGGGATAGTGGAAGGTGTCCCTGCCCATGGCAGGGAGAGGGTTGCAATACTCTTTAATGTCCCTTCCAACCAATAGTTCCAATAAGTTGTTTTGCAAACTCCAAATGTAATTATTAAATAAATCTTTATTTGATGCAGGAACGGTCCCCATTGTGTGGTTCAGTGGCCACAAAAAAAAAAAAAAAAAAAAAAGAAGTGCTTTTTATTTTCAAAAGGAAAAACCCAAACATGGGGAGAAAGCCCCAGGACCAGCGGCTTTCAAAGTGTCCTGCAGCTCTATTTCTTTGTGTGAGGGCAGGGAGATTTCTGCCCACTCAAAAAAGCTTGGCTTTTTAAAGTAAATAAATAAACACCAATTCCTGGGGTGAAATTCTCAAAGGCTTCTGAGAGAACCAACACTACTGGCCAGGGTGGCAGGAGGGAAAATTTCCTGGTCACTTTGAATCCCAGCTCCACAGCTCCAGCCAAGCAGATAAAGACATCAAAGGATGTGTGTGGGACCTGGAACTGGTGAGAAAAGCCAGCGTGGGCTCTCACTGCTGAGAGCAGAGTTGGGATGCTCTGCCTCTTGGAGGAGAGCTCCCAAGTGCTCCTCACAGCTTGGAAACACTTCAGATTCCTTCATTAGAGCACAGAGACAGAGAATTGCTAAGGTGGGAAAAGTCCTACCAGATCATCCAGTCCAACTGTTCCCTCAGCATGGCCAAGGCCACCACTGACCCATGTCCCCAAGTGCCACATCCACACAGCTCTCTGATCCCTGCAGGGATGGAAATTCCACCACTGCCCTGGGCACCCTGTTCAGTGCCTTACTACCCTTTCCATGAGGATTTTTTTTCCTAATATCCAATCTAAACCTCCCCTGGTGCAACTTGAGGCCATTTCCCCTTCTCCTATCCCTGTTCCCTGGGAGCAGAGCCCGACCCCCCTGGCTGTCCCCTCCTGTCAGGAGCTGTGCAGAGCCACAAGGTCCCACCTGAGCCTCCTTTTCTCCAGGCTGAGCCCCTTTCCCAGCAGTGCTGGGTGAGGTGTTGGATTCTGTTTGGATTTAGCAGCCTCCAGCTGAGTTTGCAGGAGTTCCCAGCCTGTGCCCCAGAGCCAGAGCAAGTGCAGCTGTCAGCGAGCTGCCAGGTGGATTTTGGTCCCTGTGGTGCCTTCACTCCCAGTATTCCCTCATCCTGAGCCCTCTGGGGACAATCTCACTCACTAATGCAATTTGAGAGCCATCACTCAGAGAAACTCTGAGGGACTCCAGCACAGACTCGCTCCCACCTTTGCTGATCCCACTGCTTTTGCTGCAGGAAGAGCTGCTGTGCTCAGGTGTTTGTCCTCATCTCTTCCCTACACCAAAATGTTTGTTTTCCACGAGGAAATCCCATCATGTGTGAAGAGCCCCCGGCTGCCCTCAGCACCAGCACGCCATCCACAGCCCTGTCCTGCTGTGATCCCAGCAAGTGCCAGAGTCCCAAATGAGGCATCTCCACGGCACAGACAGGACAGGCAGGCCAGGGAGCAGCTGAGGAGACCTCCCAGAGCGGGAGCTGTGTGAATTGAGGGGTCGAGTGAGGATAGGGAAGAGGCTCCGCCAGGCTGGGATTGTGTTCAGCTCCTCCTACGCCCACACGTGGGAGGCAGCTCCCGGGAAAAACCACGGCAGCCTCCGCTGGCTGCCTGAAGGTTTCACCAAGAGCTGCAGTGGGAATCTGGAGAGGAGGCTTTGGAGGTGGATACCTGTGTTTTGGTGGGCTGGGAATTGCATCTGGGATGGAGCCCCATCCACAAAGCATCATCCGTGCACTGAGGAGCTGTGGCTGCCCCTGGATCCCTGGAAGTGTCCAAGGCCAGGTTGGATGGGGCTTGGAGCAACCTGAGATAGTGGAAAGTGTCCCTGCCCATGGCAGGGGGTTGAAACTAAATTATTTATAAATTCCTTTCCAACTCAAACCATTCCATGATTCCATGGTGGATATAGATGGTAGAGCAATGAGCTTTTCAGTGCAAAGCCAGGAACATCCCATGAAAACCTCGCACATCCCATTACCTGTGCAGGCTCTCCAGGGTTTTGGGAGCCTCCCAGTGAGGGAGAGACGTGGGGGAAGAGAGTCCCAGGTGGGAGTGTGTTTCTGTACCAACACTGAATTCAAAAGGAGCCGTGAGTGCAGAGACAGCTGAGCACAGCCTCCACTTTCCTTTCACACTGGGAATTGTTTCCACTCAAAGGGCTGCTTTGCATTTTTATTTAATATGAATTTCCCTTTTAACAGTGTCACTCGTGACTCTCGGGTACAGCCTGGGATTCTTCACAGCTGAGTACAAAAAGCCAGGCTGGGCATTGTGCTTTCCTGAGCTGGAAATTCCTGCCCTCTTCGTTTGTGGGCAGGAATAGCTTTTCCCACATTCCTGGGTGAATCAGTGTTTAATAGAGGATAAAATGCTTCCCTAGGTCCTGGGACATATGGATCTAGGATTGAGCTACCCACTAACCTCCTGCTAAGTTTTTGGGGACAAGATCTGTTGCCTGCCAGATGTTTGTGCTCTGTCTGGCACAGCAGGGCAGTCTGGGTGCTATTTTTGTAGCTGTGTTAAATAACTCTGTCTACAGGGTTTTGGAGGCAGGAGGGGAAGGTCTGTCAGGGCCCTTTTAAGTGTGACTTGGTGGTTTATTCGTGTTCAGGCTCATGTAACACTGGGGATGTTGTGATTCCACAGGCTCATGTGCAGCTTCATCCACCCCCCCAGCTGCCTCTCTGCTGTGTCTGGAGTTGGGAAGGGCTGGAAAGGCTGGGGGTGCTCACCTGGAGAAGAGAAGGATCCAGGGAGATCTCAGAGCCCCTTCCAGTGCCTAAAGGGGCTCCAGGAGAGCTGGAAAGGGACCTGGGACAAGGACCTGGAGTGACACAACAAGGGAGAATGGCTTCCCACTGCCAGAGGGCAGGGCTAGATGGGATATTGGGAAAGAATTCCTGGCTGTGAGGGTGGTGAGGCCCTGGCACAGGTTTCGCACAGAAACTGTGGCTGCCCCTGGATCCCTGGGAGTGTCCAAGGCAGGCCGGATGGGGCTTGGAGCAACCTGGGATAGTGGAAGTTGTCCCTGCCCATTGTAGGGGATGGAACTAAAGGATTTCTAGGGTCCCTTCCACCCAAACCATTTTAAGATTCCATGATTATTCTTTAATAAACTGGTTTCCATTGCAGGGATATGTTGGCTTTCTCTTAAATGTAAGATTTATTTTAAATGGATATAATGCATTAATCCTGTGCTCCCTCTCAGCATCAATTCCACATTTTAGGTGGAAACTTTGAAACATTGAAGAACTCCTTGTTGTTGACCCTGGCTGTGTTTTGTGCCACCTGTTCCCTCCAACCCATCTCCATTTCCCTGCCTATGGAGTTCCAAAGCATGGAGGTGGATATTGGGCAACCACTGCCCTGCAGCCTGGAGTCCCTTATTGTAATTAAAACCCACAGGCCTGGATTCCATCAAGCAGAGTCCTAAATGAAAACTTCATTAGGTGAAACCCTCATTAGGTGGTGCCTCTGCAGGAGAACACACCTTTAGAAAGTCTCCCTGCCCACCCTGAGGCGGGTGTCCCACACCAATTCCAGCCACGACCTTCCTGCTGCCCTGTCCCACTTCACAGCAGGCCTCCAGATGGGAATAACAATGCCTGTGGTGGCTCAGGGCCTGTCACCATCCCCAGCCCCCACAGCTTTGGAGGGTGGATGTCCAAAAGCTCTTGAAGTGCCGGCTTTGTCCCAGCTGCTGTTCCCTCTCTGCTGGGAGCTGCCCTGTCACACAGGCTGGGGAAACAAAGCCAGGACAGCCAGGTGCTGGAATGGCTCAAAAGCCTCTTTTGTTTGCTTCTCGCCCTTGAAAGGCAAAATGATGTCATGGAGGAGAGGTGGAGGCTCCTTGTGACACTGGCACCTGAGAGTGGGAGCTCATTGCATAACCCACCTTGCCACGCTCCCAAACCCTGTGGGGTGGTGACCAAAAGGAGGGTGTGAAGAGTCCAGAGCATCCTTCAGAGGTTTTCCAGCTCTACTTGATGCTTGTGCATCACCTCTGTCGTGTGGCCTCCGTCACAGAGTCCACAGCACTTGTGCAAATGAATTATAATGTCTTGAAAAATAAGATATAAGGAGTTTGGGGGTAAGAAAGCTTCAAAGACAGGTTGGATTGGGCTTGGAGCAATCTGGAATAGTGGAAGGTGTTTCTGCCCATGGCAGGGGGTGGAACTGGATGATCTTTAAGGTCCCTTCCAACCCAAACCCTTCAGTGATTCCATTCTTGAGGTTGGCAAGGATTGACTCAATCACGGAGAAAATTCCAATAAGGTGTTGAATTTTCTGGCTGCTGATTGCAATGGGGATGAGGCCCCAAAAGAAGAAATGGTGTTTTAAACCCCCCCATACAAGGATTTCTGCAGGGAGGATAATAATGGCACAAACTCAACCAAGTGCAAGGTTCTCTGAGGCAAATGAACTCCCACAGATAGAAGAGAACAAGGAAAGAAAACGAAGAGGGGAGGAGGGGGAAAACCCAGCTGGGTTGGAGCAGAACTGACTCCTGGAAATACTCCAGGCTTTGGAAATTGGTAGGCTTCTGGTTCTTGATGGATCCCTCATGGAGCTTAACAAAGGCTGGAATATAAAGATATGTTTATACCTTTTCTTTGGGAGTCATTTTGCCTCTGCTGTGGTCTACAGGACTGTGCCCTCAAGCCTAAAAATAGGGGTAATTGATGTAATCCTAAACCAAGGGAACACACCAGCTGAGTGCACAGATTATCAACCTGTCCCCTCAGCACCTGCAGGCCAGGGGGGGCATACAAAGCTGAAATGTTCTTGGAATGCTGCCCCCCTGTCATCACAAGTGATGAAACAGCAGTGGGTGATGTGAGCAGGGGGTGGAAGGAATGATTTGGGAACCCAAAGGGGCTTTGGGGATGGATTTCAGGAAGCTGATACCTTCTCTGGAGGCCAGCCCACAGCCCTGGGCTGCTGTGGGAGATAACAATCCACAAGTGATGGAGGTGAATTCTCTGTCTGAATTTAAGGTGCCTTAAACCTCCTACTGCTATTATATTGTTAGAGGTATAGCCAATGCAGGCCCAAGCTGGAATTCCCTCTGAGTTACCAAATGAGAGACTGGGATCACATCCTTTCCAAGAGGTGTCCAGCTCTCAGGTGCATTTCCACATTATTCTGTGTCCTCATAGCCTCAATCTGCACCAGGGGAGGTGCAGGTTGTGCATCAGGAGGAATTGCTTCATGGAGAGGGTGGTCAGGCATTCAAGGCACTGCTCAGGGGAGTGATGGAGTCCCCATCCCTGGAGGTATCCAGGGAAGGACTGGATGTGGCACTCAGTGCTCTGGGCTGAGTGACAAGGTGGGGATCAGTCAGAGGATGGACCCCATGGTCTGGGAGGTCTTTTCCAACCTAAATAATTCTTGGATTCTATGAAAGAATCCATCTCCACCAATATCCTCATAGCAGGGGTGTCTTTTGTTGCCTCTGAGAGCCGTTGGGTTGCACTTAAATGCTTTGTTCAAGCTTTTACTGAAGACAGGATTACATTTCCTTTTTCATCAGTGCCAGTGGGATCAGAACAAGGATGTTGTGGTGTAGAAACAACTGTTTGCAAAGAGCCTTCATCGAGGAAGAGGAGCTCTGCAGGGTCCTGGTTTCAGCTGGGATCTTGGATGTGACCATGGAGGATGTGCAGAGATGTGTCACAGATGGAGTGACAGGATGAGGGGGATTTCTTCCAACTGAGAGGAGATTTAGATGGGATATTGGAAAGGAATTCTTCCCTGTGAGGGTGCTGAGGCCCTGGCACAGGTTGTCCAGAGAAACTGGCTGCCCCTGGATCCCTGGAAGTGTCCAAGGCCAGGTTGGACAGGGCTTGGAGCAGTCTGGGATAGTGGAAGGTGCCCTGGGAGCACAAAAATGAGCATCAGGAGCACTCCTGGCTGCAATGGGGCCACTCCTCCATGCCTGGCCCATGCTCTGGCTGGGATGCAGAGCAGCACTGACCCTTCCAGCCACAAAGCTGGAGATTTTAAAGCTCTTCTGGGGGAGAGTCCTCCTACCCAGAGTAACTGTGTCTTCATTATGTCTGGTAGATGCTGCTGAAAAATTAATAAAGCACTTATGGGCCTTAGTTAAGGAGCCTGCTCTGGGCAGGGAGTGAACATCCCCACTGATGGGGCCTGGAAACCTGGAGAGCCAAGTGGTGCCTGCTATTTATTCCCTTTTATTTAGCATCCATATTTAATGCTTTGCCTCTTTCAATGGCTCTGCAAATATGAACGAATTAATTGGGGAGTTACTGCAGTGCACATAACGAGGAGAGCCCTGCTAATTAGTCAGGGTGGGGTGTTGATGGAGCTCTGTTCAACAAGTGCTGCTGTTCATTCTCTCCTTCCAGTCTGAGTTCTGGTTTCAGCTGATGGGGGAGATCCAAAATTCAGCAGAAATGCCTTCAGAAGGGTTTTCCTCAAAAAGGAAAAGCAGAACATCTGTGTTCTAGGAAGAGGAGTTACACTGGTGTGTTTAATTTATGGATTTAACTCATTTTAACCTTCTTTTTTTGTTGTTTGTTTGTTTGGGTTGTTTTTTTTTTTTTTAGCCTTATTCTCCAGATAGCATTAAAAACATACCTGGCTTGGAATGTCTTTCTGATTAATTGCTTTGCAGCAAATGAGAACATTTCAACAAATCTTCCATGCACATTTTAGGTCTTAATCCACTGGTAACCTGTAGGACAGTGCATCACAGTGAGCAAGGTAATTCCACCCCTGTTGGAATAAGGCTAATTTCATAGGAGAGATTATTGAATTTTGAATTTCTGGTGTCTCTGTTGCTGCAGTTACTGTGAGGTGTATTTCTGTTTTGCATCCATGCTCAAGAGACAATTTCCCAAGAGTCTTCCCCTGTTGTGTTGCTTCTCATTTTTCCACCCTACCCATTCTAAATCTCCCTTTAATATTAGTGGGAACATGGTAGAGCAGGAAATGAATGCAGAATGAAATTAGGTTGCTTTTGATCTGTTCCCATGAATTTCTGTCCAGTAACTCCGTCCAGTCATACAAAAATGGACCCAAATCCTAGGAATTGTCCTAGAGAGGTGTGGGGTGAGTTGCCAAGACAGAATTCCTCCAGGAAGGTGTGTGGAGTGTCTATTCTTCATCCCCTTCAGGAAGAATTCTCCTGTGCAGTGGCTGAGCACTGGACCAGGCTGCCAAGAGAGAGTGTGGGGTCTCCAGATATTCCAGACCCATCTGGACACAATCCTGTGCCCTGTGCTCTGGAATGACCCTGCTGGAGCAGGGAGGTGAGACCAGATGAGCCACTGTGCTCCCTTCCAACCTTTACCATCCTGTATCCCCGGGCTTTGCTCTTTCCTGGCTGAAAGGGACATTTTCTGTGATTTTTCTGTGATTTTTCTGTGATTTTCCTGTGATTTTCCTGTGATTTTTCTGTGATTTTTCTGTGGT
Organism: Aegithalos caudatus; assembly: GCA_013389925.1. Classification (NCBI taxonomy): domain Eukaryota; kingdom Metazoa; phylum Chordata; class Aves; order Passeriformes; family Aegithalidae; genus Aegithalos; species Aegithalos caudatus. Next base: position 58,915 of record WEIU01000010.1, on the reverse strand, counting down.
TTTTCTGTGGTTTTTCTGTGATTTTTCTGTATAACCACCTAACATGGAGGGTGTTCATGCCCCAAATTCCACCTGTGAACCCAGGACAAACAAATCTCTGGTCCCACTCTTCTCCTTCCTGCCTCATCTTCCCTCCTGCCATGCCAGCAGCAGGAATTCCTGTCTGACTCTGCCTTTTTTTGCCCTGGAGACACCACCAACCTCCTTGCTGGGTGTTTTCCCGCTGAACACCTTCAGTGACCCCTGGGATGCTCCTTTTCCAGCTCTCATCCCAGTCCTTCCATCCCCTCTGGGATGCTGCCTCATCTTGCTGCCTGCAGGATGCTGCTGATGCCCTGTATCCTCCTGGGAATGCCGTGGGGTTGAGTTCATCCTGGGCTCACAGGAGCTCAGCCCCTGTGGAGGCTGGGGGGAATGCTGTGCTGGAATGTGGGAAGATGATGTCCTTGAAGTTGAGAAGATGGTTTCCTGGAGGCTGGAGGGATGTTTTGCTGGAATCTGGGAAGATTCTCTGCTGGAATGTGAGAAGATGATGTCCTGGAGGCTGGGGAGATGCTGTACTGGAATCTGGGGAGATGTTTTGCTGGAATCTGGGGAGATGCTCTGCTGGAATCTTGAAAGATGATATCCTGGAAGTTGGGAAGATGGTCTCCTGGAGGCTGGGAAGATGCTCTGCTGGAATCTGAGAAGATCATGTTGTGGAAGCTGGGGAGATGCTCTGCTGGAATCTGGGAAGATGATATCCTTGAAGTTGGGAAGATGGTTTCCTGGAGGCTGGGGGGATGCTCTGCTGGAATTTGGGGAGATGTTTTGCTGGAGTCTGGGAAGATGCTGTCCTGGAATCTGGGAAGTTGATGTCTTGGAGGCTGGGGGATGCTCTGCTGGAATATGGGGAGATTCTCTGCTGGAATGTGGGAAGATGCTGTCCTGGAATGTGGGAAGATGCTGTCCTGGAGGCTGAGGAACTGTTCTGCTGGAATGTGGGAAGATGCTGTCCTGGAATGTGGGAAGATGCTGTCCTGGAGGCTGGGGGGACGCTCTGCTGGAGGCAATCGTGGCCAGCCCACATCAGCTGCTCCACGGCCGCCGCTTCATTCCGGCACCGGGCTGGGATAATCCCCTGTGCCTTTAAACGTGATGCACATCAAAGCCGAGCCGAGCAGAGGAATTCCCTCTTCCCGCCTCCCAGCCCGCGCTCCCTCCTTTTTCGTTTAAATTTTCGGGACTGGAGAGCGGATTGCAGCTGACACAGATTTGTAGCCGTCTCCATGACGACAGAGACGGGCAAGTTGTATGTGGAGCGTGTTCATTGTTAAGTTTCTAATTTCAGTGAGGTCGCTGGATGGTTTTCCTCTTTTTTTTTTTTTCCTGTCTTCCCTGCAGCTCTGAGATACCCTGGAGAAGGAGGAGAGCTGTCGGTGCCCCTGCTTCTCCAGGAATGCTCCTTTGCAATCCTCGGAGCAAAAGCACTGGGAACCAGCCCCCAGGTCTCAAAGCTTTCCTGTTTTTAACCCCTTCTGCCCATCCCTCTGAGTATTCAGCTCACGTGCACCTCAGCAATTCCCACTCTCCCTGAGTTCCCTCGGTGTTTTGTGGGATCTCTGCTCCCTCCCCTTGCTCTCAGCACTGCTGCACAGCCAGTGGGATGCTGTGCAAAGGTGAAGGTACATGGTGTTGGTGGCCACTCACATGAACACCATAAAAGCCACCAAATTCTCTCCAAGGATGCAGCGTTATCCATGTCTTGCCTGGAGAAGTGGGACACAGCCAGTGGTTTGACAGAGTTGGTGGCATCACTGGTGTTTCAAAAGTTTTGGATCTTCCAGTTTGACTTTCTCCATCAGGGAAGGTTTAGATTGGATATTAGGAAAAATTTCTTCACTGGAGAGGTTGCCAAGAAGTGGAACAGGCTGCTCAGGGAAGTGGTGGAGTCACCATCCCTGGAAGAGTTCAAAAAATTTGTGGATGTGGCACTTGAGGACACGGTGATGGTATGGGGTTGATGGTTGGATTTACTGATCCTGAAAGTCTTTTCCAACCTTAACAATTCCATGATTCTCTGATTCTTTTCTCACCTCCAGAAGAAAAACACACCTGCACACAGAGCTGGGGATTTTTAATAAACTTGGTTTAGAATGGGGTGGAATTTGGTATTCCAGGATAGGATCAACGCTGCTTCCCCCCTCAAGTCATCCTCTGATGGGATGGGGGAAAGAGAAAATGTCCAGATGCTCTGGTGCTCAAGTGATTTTGTTTGTGGAGTGCATGGTTTCCCTCTTCCCAGAAGAAATGCTGGAATTCACACAGTCAAGAGGAAAACAGGATAGCTGATGGCAGAGCAGCTTGGGAAGAGCAGGCTCTGGGGAGACCTCAATACAATACTTACAGGGAGCTTATAAAAAAAAAGAGGGAATTTTTACATTTTGGAGTTTTTACATGGACAGAGAGTGACAGGACAATGGAGAATGGTTTTAAACTGAGAGAGGGGAGATTTCAGTGAGATTTTAGGAAGAAATTCCCCCCTTGTGAGAGTGTGAGGCCCTGGCACAGGTTCCCCAGAGAAGCTGTGGCTGCCCCTGGATCCCTGGAAGTGTCCAAGGCCAGGTTGGATGTGGCTTGGAGCAGTCTGGGATAGTGGAAGCTGTCCCTGTTCATGGCAGGGGATGGAATGAAATGATCTTTAATGTCCCTTCCAACCCAAACCATTCCAGAATTTTAGGATATCAGATTCCTGGTCACAGTTTTTCCAGTTTGCCCAAATTTCATGAACAAGGTCAGATCCTATCAAGAATTGGATTTGCTCAGGCTTTTCTCAGTGCCTTGTCTTTAAAACTACAATAAACCCCAAACCATTGGGAAGTTTTTCAAACAAACCCCACCTTTGTGGTGTCACAGATGCTTCTTTTCCTTGGCTGCAGATGGAAAGCAGGGGAAGATGGGACATTTGAACTGCAGTGCCCCTGTTCTACTTCCAATGCCCACTGTCAGCAGGTCAGTTTGAGCCTGCCTGGAAGCCCCTGGGTGTGTTAATTGAATTAATCTCCTTCCTATAAAGCACTGAGCTCTTAAGGTCAATGTGCAGTGGAACACAGAGCCATAATTGAGGTACTCACTCACTCATGTGCATGCTGGAAAGAAAGAATGGTCTGATTGATTCCTCCAGGAAGGATCTGCCTGACATTTCAGGCACAGATGGTTTGCTTGGGATGGTTCATGCTTCCTCACTCAGTTTCTGTCATCTGACTCATTCCCTCTCCTTGTGGTCCCATTGAAAATGTGGGTTTGGAAATGAAGATTCATGGCAGTTCCTCACTTCAGCTCTGTGTGGAGAGGTGGGTTTTGTGCAGACCATCCTGCCCTGATCTACCCAAGGAAGAAATTTATCCTCCTTTTTTCACTATTTGGCCATTTTCCTTTGCATCTTCACCTTTCAAACAGACAGAGAGTTGTCACCAGGATTTTTCTTAGTGGAGATGAAGAAGCAGTTGACCAGAAGAGATGAAATCCCATCGGGGGAATGAGGAATAAAACTTCTTGCTGATGTTCTGGCAGGGACTTTACAGGATTTGAAAGACTTTGGGTAGATTAACCTGAACAGAAGCACTTGGATGTTCCAGCATATCATGATTCCTTCTGCTTTTGGAGAAAAAAAAAAAGATGGTTTTGGACAGGATGGGTGTGATTTAGGAAAGGGAATGATGTCCCAAGAAGAGCAGGAAAGCTGTGGGCATCCATAGGAAAACAGGCAGTGGGAAAGGGCTCCACCTGCTCCAAAGAGTGAGGAGGGATTGCTCAACCATTGCAGGAAAAACAGAACAAAAAACCACGTTGTGGACATGGTTTCCAGGAGTCTGGAAATGGCAGATCCAAAGGGATAACAGAGATCACCACACTCTTGTCTCTGGAGCAGCTCAGAGCTGAGGGTGGATAAAACCTGACTTTCCACCAGCAGAAAGCCACAGATCTCATCCTTTTGCTGCCAGTTTGTCCTTTCCTCACTGCTTGTAGGCTACAAAAAGGTCATTTTATAAGGACAAATCCAGTCCCCAGCCTTAGAGAAGGGCTGTTATTACTCAGAAAACAATAAAATCAAATAATGCCAGACTTTGCAGGAGTCCCCCTGTACAGAGAACTCGAGAGGATTTGCTGTCTCCCTGGAAAAGAAATTACAGGCTGGGAGTTAACTCTTCTGCTTGAGTCATTTTTCAGAGTTGATTTTGGCTTTGCTGTGGAATATCTCGTCAGATTTTTTTGTTTGCCTGCTGACATTTTAATAAAAAATATTTTATTTCATGCCTATAGTACTTAAAAAATAATTGTGAGGGAAGGCAGAGGGATAGCTTTTCATCAAGTATCTCATTTTCCTAAGGATCNGAACAGAGCTTCACCAGGAGAGAGAAGTGGGAATGCTAAAGATTTGCACAAGTTCTGACTCACTCAGAACAAAGAGCAGGAGGTTCCAGCCCTGCTCCAAAGTGGAATCACCAGCACATGCCCCATCCCAAGAGAATCCAGGTGCTTTCCCAGAAGCTGCTGCTGCTCTTTTTGCTCTTCTTGCAGGAGCTGGCACATGCTGTGCTGCAAAAAGCATTTGTATTACAAATTAAATTGGAATTACTGGTTAAAGATAGGAAGTCTTGCACCACAACCTGATTTATTTGGAATTCACATTAATGGGATTATTTCTCCTGCCCCCACAAGGCTTAGGTTGGTCTCCAGACCTGGCTTTGGGGTTGCCATGTAGAGAGGGGAGCAGGGAAATGTCAGATAAGCCTGGCTGGCTTTGAGGAGCAAAGTGGATTTGGGCACATGGACTTGGGCTCACTATGCTGAGGTGCAGGGGCTTGGCTTAGAAGCAGCAGGAAACACAAAAACCCATTGTGGACTGATCACAAGGTGGAAAATGTAGCCTGGAAGTGGAGCAAGGAGAGGGGATCAGGAATGTCTCTACACCAGCTCGATCCCATCTGACCTTGGAGCCCTTGCTGGAACCTGGCCCCAATTTCAAACTTTTCCATGACTCTGTGATCTATTTCCAAATCATCCCAAATTCATCAGCTGGGGTTATAACAGAAGGAGTTTGGGACAGCAGCTGGAAGCATCCATCCTGTGTCTTGGATCCACCAGCAAGGAAACTTCTGTGCCTTGACCCTGGGGGTGTCCCTGTGTTCGATCATGGCAAGGAAACCTGGCATAGGTTGATGCCAAGGATTGAACTTGATGAGCCCAGGGGTTAAATGCCTTTTTAAAATCACACCCTGGGGGTGGACAAAGCCTCAGCAGGACAGCTGCCACTTCCTTGGCAGTGCTGGGTTAACAGCTGGACTCAGTCTTGCAGGACTTTTCCAGCCTAAACAATTCCATAATTCTATACCAACCCATACAATAATTTCCTTTCTGGGTTCTCCTCCAGAGACAGGTCCTCCACTCACTGCCAGCAGAGCCATTCCTTATTCCCTGTCCCCAAGCACCACATCCACACTGCTTTTAAATCTCTCCAGGGTTGCTGATTCCACCATTGCCCTGGGCAATTTCTTTTCTGTGAAGAAATTATTCCACATATCCAGCATACACCTCCCCTGGCTCAACCTGCGGCCATTTCCTCTTGTTCTGTCACTTGTTACTTGGGAGAAAGGACCAACACTCAAAACAAAACATCCAAAAACTTATCTCTTCCCGTCCCTTGGCTTATAACCCTCCGTCTGTCACAGCTGGATTGGAGGGAAACACAGGAATTCTCAGCAGGTTTTGAGGTAGCTTGGATGGAGGTGATCCATCCCATCGCTTAGGAGTCCATGGGTTTGCACTGCTCACAGGGCAATGCCCTCTGCTTTAGAAACAGCTCCCTGCCTGACATCCTGGCTGTCTCTGGGGACATTTCCCACCTCCTTTTGCACTTCCAACACTTTAGGGTTGAGAGCACTTCCCTGCCAGGAAAAGATCGCGTGCAAAGCGCCCGGCGCCTTCTGCACGGGCTGTTTGCCTGTCCCTGAGCTCCTTGCAGTGGCTGCTGTTGCAAGTTTGGATTCCTGACATTTTGCCAGCATGCACTGGAGCTTTTCTAGCCCCTCCACTCAGAATTAAGGGAATTTGTGCAATTTCCATGTTGGCCTCTGTGTGCTCACCTAACACGGGGCGGGCGCGTGCTCCCAGCTCTTGGAAACATCCCCTGAAACCACAGCCTGTGAGGGGGTGGTGCTGGAGGCTGAAATTTGATTTGGGAGGAGGAGATGCTGTCTGGCTTCTGCACAAGGAAATCCAACCCTTTCCAACCTGAGGATCAGATCAAGCCCTTGCCAATCCGCTAAATGCACTAAGTGCTAATTTGATGGGTTTTTTCATCTGCTTCGTGCACCTAAAATAGGATCCCTCCTCTGGCTATCCTTGGGAAGCCTTCAAGGAGGTTAAAAATACAAATGTGAAAGCTGTAATGATGAATGTCCCCTCAGGATTGACTTGGAGCCTTTCAGATGTGTTGAGGAGCCAGGGCACAGGAGCAAAGCTGGAGCTCTCACACAGGGGAAGCTCTCCTGTCAGAGCCAGAGGATGTGAACAAGAAGTTGTGTGATGAAGGATACAGGGAAATCATGGAATTATAGAATGGTTTGGGTTGGAAGGGACCTTAAAGCTCATCTCATTCCACCCCCTGCCATGGATTCTGCTTGGAGCCTTGTAGAACAAGCAGTGGATCCTCTGTGCACAGCGTTATTTAGTGGGAAGGAACACAACAAACTCAAAGCACATAAGAGCTGAACCAGGCCAGCTTGAAGAGTTCCCAGCCACCCTCAGGGGATTAGGAGGAGCCTAAAATATAGAGATTGGATGTTAGGAAAAAAAAAAATCTTCATTGAAAGGGTGCTCAGGCATTGGAACAGGCTGCCCAGGGAAGTGGTGGAGTCACCATCCCTTGGATGTGTTCAAAAACACATGCATGTGGGATTTGGGGACAAGGTGTGAACATGGTGGTGCTGAAGGAATGGTTGGACTCCATGATCCTGGAGGTCTTTTTCAACCTAAACAATTCTGTGATGTCTGGGAACTGAGGTTTTGAGTCAAAAATAGCCACTTCAAGTACCCTCAGCCAAGCCCAAGGAGGGGTTTTCAGAAGGACATCCATCTTCATTAAACACAGCAGGAAACAAGGCTTTTTCCATGTTCCTGGGAAAATTGTGCTGGTGACTATTTCTTCTCTGTGTGGGAAATGTGCAACTTTAGAATTTTTATGAATTGAGGAAGGTTTTTATTTCTGGGCAGTGGTTGTTGTTCCTCCTAGGTGCACTCAGAGCCCTCTGCTCATCCTTTTCCAGGCAGGCTGGCATGGATTCAGATTTCCAGAAAAACATGATGTGATCCTTGGGGTTGTCCTGTGAAGGGCCAGGAGTGGGACTTGATGATCCTTGAGTGTTCCTTCCATTGTATGGTTTTATTCTATAAAGCCAAATCCTCACTAAACCTCTAAATCTCTTGGCATTAAAAACATTAATATCATCATTTTGGAAAGACCCCAAGCGAAGTGAGTCGTTCTGCAGATAAATTAACTCTTTTCCTCCATCACATTTCTATGGGATTTAATAATTTAATTCCTGCAGGAATGTGTTTGTGGTGCAAGTTGAAGTTGGGTGAAGCCTGGTTTAGTGTAAATGTTCCTACTGCTAAAACTGTTGAAAGAAAAATCTGTTTTACAGCATTGTAGATGATAAATAGCTGGGTGGTCAAGGCTGAGACTCAAGCCTGGTTTTAACTGGGTTTGGCAACTGGAGAAAGAGGAAATGTTCCAGGTAACAAGTGATAGAGGAAGAGGAAATGCCCTCAAGTTGTGCCATGAGAGATTTAAGCTGGATATTAGGAACAATTTCCTCACCAAAAGGGTGGTCAGGCATTGGAACAGACTGCCCAGGGCAGTGCTGGAGTCACCACCTCTGGAAGTGTTTGAAATGTGTGGATGTAGCACCTGGGGATGTGGTTTGGTGCTGGTTGATGGTCGGACTCAGTGATCTCAGAGGTCTTTTGGAACCCCTACAATTCCATGATTGGCCCAAATGGAAATCCACATTTCAGACCTCTGCCCCCTTCCTGTTTTGTGCCCCTGAGACAATGAGGGTTTGCAGTGGAGAGGCAGAGACTTGATCTCCTCCTGCACCAGCATCCTGCTCCAGGGGCAGCCTAACAGAGCCAAGGTTCCAGGTACCCTCCAGCCCTGCCACAGATCCAGGCCTGGGGTCTGCAGGATGGGGACAAACTTTTTATCAGGGTCTGTGGTGATAGGACAAAGGGGTTGTGGTTTTAAACTAATAGAGAGTCAATTTATATTAAATACAAAGAAGAAATTTATTTTATTGTGAGGGTGATAAAAACACTGGTGCTGGTTGCCCAAAGAATCTGTGGATGTTCCATCCCTGGAAACATTCAAGGCCATGTTGGATGGGGCTTGGAGCAACCAGGGATAGTGGGAGGTGTCCCTGCCCATGTCATAGGGGTGGAATGAAATGATCTTTAAGGTCCCTTCCAACCCAAGCCATTGGAGGATCTTCCGATTCCCCCTATTTTGCAATACTCGTGTCTGTCATTTCTTTGGGAATTGGGATGACTCAAAGTGGCAACAAACCCTGCCCACACGTGGCTACTTTCACCTTCAGCACCTTGCAGGATGCAAGGGTGCCTGTTCAGCTCATTTTTCCTGGGAAACTGTGGGCAGAGGGAGGATGTATCCAGGTGGGGAGGGGCTGTCTGTACCAGCAGATTTAACTCCAGACTTGGGCTCTGGAGCAGAGTTATCCACAATGCTGCATTTTAGGGTCCTGCACTTTTTGGCCTGGCCATGCTGCCCTGGAGATGGGTCCTGGCAGGTACAATCTGTGTGTGAAAGTCCAGACCTCCCCAGGGCCACATCAAACAAACCAACCAGGGCAAGGGCAGGAGGCTGAATCCACCTCTGGGATCATCCCTGCCACTAAATCCACACCGTGATCCCAAACACCCCTCTCCCAGACAATATCTGGGCGTGCCTGAGGGTTTAGCAGGGATGTTTTCCAGCAGGCTCCATGCCAGCCTGCTTTGGAGGACAGGAGAGTTTGTCCATATGGATGTGAGCTGTGCCATGCTGCTTTGCCCTCGGAGAACTGGCCCTGACCCATTTTATTTCCTAGCAGGGATGTGGGACACGTGGCCTGGAGGCGCTGGATTCGTCAGGCTCTGCAAGCAGAGCTGCCTTTTGCCAGGTGTCTGGAAGTTTTAGGGGCTGTTAATGGGAGAATTAAACCCCACTGGCTGCCCTCCCTTCCTGGGAAACCCGTGATCTAATCCAACATCCAGTGTTTTCTGTGCATCCAAGCAGAAATAGCCCCAGATCCAGAGCATCTGCAGTCAAAACACAGGAAAAACTGAGGCACAGGATTTGTTTGACCTACTAGGACCCCACAGGATCCAGATGCTGGATCCATACTCTGGGAATCATCACCAGAGAGGTGCTGTTTGGATGTGGGTGACTGGTTTGGGCAGTGCAAATCAAGGCAGAAGCACCATCAGGAACCAGGGTGCTGCAAAAATGTGCCAGGGCTCAGGAGGGTTCATCTGATCCGAGATCATCTCCATCTCAGGCACAGGGTGGGATGGTTGGGATGTCCTGTGCAGGGCCAGGAGTTGGGCATGATGATCCTTGTGGGGCCCTCCCAACTCAGGGTATTCTGTGGTTCTGTGCTCCTGCCAGTTCTTCATTGCTGAAAGAGGGAAGTAGGCTCTGGAGGTTTACGTAACTGGAAATTTCATTAGAATAAGGAAAATTTGGGGGCGGGGGGGGGAAATCCCAGCTATCCATCTCTGTTTAATCCCAGATGTCCATCTCTAAATAGAATTATTTGGGTTGGAAGGAACCTTTAAAATCAAGTCCAAGCATCCCCCTGCACTACCAAGGCCACCACTAACCTGTGTCCCCAAGTGCCACAAGCACAGGGCTTTTAAATCCCTCCAGGAATGGAGCCTCCACCACCTCCCTGGGAAGCTGTCCTAGGGTTTGACATCCCTTTCCATTAAGGAATTTTCCCTAATATCCAATCTAAACCTCCTCTGATGCAACTTGAGGCTGTTCCCTCTCCTCTTGTCCCTTGTTCCCTGGGAGCAGAGCCTGATCCCCCCTGGCTGTCCCCTCCTGTCAGGAGTTGTGCAGAGCCACAAGGTCCCCCCTGAGCCTCCTTTTCTCCAGGCTGAGCCCCTTTCCCAGCTCCCTCAGCCTCTCCTGGTGCTCCAGCCCCTTTCCCAGCTCTGTTCCCTTCTCTGGTAGCACCAAATGTGGAGAGATTGGAAGAGTTGTGGGAAATTCTAATCTTACCCAGTTCTCATCCTTTCCTTGGGAATCTGCTGTTGCTGGAGCCAGAAAATGGATGAGTCTGACCCAGCAGAGCAGTTTGGGAGATCTTACAGGATTTGATCCAACTTTGATTCAGGGGAATTTGGGTTTGTGACCCCACTTGGGATATCTCATGGATGTTTGAATTATGGGATAGCTCAGCAACTTCTAGTGCACAACACATAAAAGGCTGGGCAGGGCCTTGGGAGGAGAAGTGTTTGGGCTCCAAGGGACTTAAATATCCCAGAGACAACATCTCAGCTGCTGTGTGACTTCAGAGCCATGCTGGAAACTCCACCTGGCCACCAAGGTGACGTGTTCCACCCCCCAGGACACATCCATGGACATGCAACCTTCACCACAGGGAGCCTGGCTCATACCTCATGTGCTGCACACAAAATAATATTAAAAAAATAAAATAAAACAACCCCTTTCTTCAGACTTTCCAGCTTTCTGTGTTAACCAGAATGGCTCTTTTAAGCTGGGAGATGGATTCCCTGGATGCTCCCAGGATGTATTTGGTGCTCATCTGCATGAGGGGGATGAGCAGCCCTGCTGAATGAATAAAGAGCAGAGCTTTGCTGCTCCAAGTGACGTTGACTTTAATGCAAAATGGCACAAAGTGGAGCAGGAGGAGTTCACCAGCTTTCCAGAAAAGCTTCACCTGGTGGGAACAGAGGCAGGAACTGACCTTGAAGGAAACTCAGCTCAGATTTGGGACATCTGTGAGCCGCTGGAAAGACTGCTTGGCATAATGGGAATGGTTTGCAACAGGGTTTGCACGTGGAAGCACAACTGGATGGGACTGGATCAGTGGCTGAACAACCCTCTGAGAGGCAGCTGCTGCTGAGCAAAATGAGTCCCTGGACTACCATTTCCACTGATTTCTTCCTGCAGGGAGAGAGGCTGTGGAGCTTCACTCCAGCAGGAGGCATTGGGCTTTTTTTTTTTTTTTTGTGCATATCTTTGTGAGAAGGAAAAGCACAGGATCCTCTCTCCCCTCTGCTGTCACTTTTGTGAGCTTTCATTCCTACAGTCCTACTCCCCTGCCCTGCACCAGCCTCAAAGCTGCCCAAATTATCTGAACCCTCTCATGTGCCAGATGACAGGGATAAACCAGCACAGGGATATTTTCCTCCTCTCTCCATCAATCCAGGAGCGTGGCTCCCTCCACCCATCAAAGAAGTATTTTTATTCCCTTGCTCCACGTCACTCCTGAACTGCTCCCAGCCAGAAACTCTCTGCTTGAAGCAGTGTTTGATTTAACCAGAGGCAACTTAACACTGTAGTCATCAGTCAGTTCTTGACATTATCAAGGCCTGGAAGATAAAGGAGTGAATTAAAAGGGAAGAGAATAAAATAAAAAAAAATAGAGAGAAAGAGAGAATAAAAACAATAATAATAATTTAAAAATCCTGTCCTCTAAGATCTGATTTTGTGTTAAATGTTTTCATCTTTGGATTGAGCATTAACAGCTGATCAGCAGCATCTGCTCTAGTGGCTCACTGGTAACGTGCAGTTGTTCAAAGGGACAGGGAATTCCAGCACCTGCAGGAGATGAAGGGATGGCAGCTGCCTGGATCTGGCTCTCCTGCAGCTTTGCCAGCTGACCCCAGGCTGCAGGAGAGGCCTGGCTGCCTCTCTGGTGCTGCTGGATCTGAAAAGTTGCTTTGCCTGCAAGGGGGATTTCTTTCTTGGGCTCCTCAGTGAGAGAAAAGTACTGGATAGAGCAGCAGAAGGGAGGAAAGGCTGGCAGGGCTTTCCTCAAGAGGTGTGCAGGGTTTCTGGTGGGACTGTTTGTCAGGGAGAAGATCCCTGGCACTTGGCTGGGATTTGACACTGCCTGGAATGGTCAGTGGCTGCAGACAGGTCAGCCAGGACTCCTGAGGAGTTTGCCAGGGCTTTCTGCAGGCAGGAGTTGGGATGGAGCTGTTAATTTTGCCTTAACATTTCTAAGTGTCCCCACCACTATTTTTATTGTCCCACTTGGACACCTGCTCATGCCTGAGCTGGAATACAAGCCAGACTTTCCAGGGATGTAAAGAAATGCAAATTGAGTGACCTTGGTGGGACAGCTTTGATTTAAAACAGTTGTGGTTGCCTTGGGCACCAATGTCAGGGCCACTCGTGGATCCACAATTGTGGAAATGCTTGGATTGAAGAGGAAATGACCTCAGGTTGTGCCAGGGGAGGTTTGGATGGGATACTGGGAAAAAAAATCTTCACTTAAAGGGTGGTCAGGCATTGGCACAGGCTGCTCAGGGCAGTGGTGGAGACCCCATCCTTGGAGGGATTTAAAAGCTGGATGTGACACCTGGGGACATGGATCAGTGGTGGATTTGGCAGTGCTGGGGGAATGGTCGGACTCAGTGTTCTCAGAGGTCTTTTCCAACTTTACCAATCCTGTAATTCCATGATCTCATTCCCATGAGTTGCCACCTATGCCCAGCATTGGCCAGGTTGGAAACAATCAGAGGAATCCCTTTAAAGGTTCCTTGCCTGATGTCTGGCATTTAAAACTGCCTTCTCCTGGGACTCTTTGACTAGTTTGGATGATTTTCCAACACAGCAAACACCTGGCTTCTGACTTTATAGAATCCCAGAAACTGGATTTGGGAGAGTTGAGTGCAGTTAAGCCTTAAGGCATGATTCCCTGTTTCTTAAGTTCTGTCTCATGAATTCCATAATCAGAGAAAGCTGTTTCTCCCAGTTGACTTTAGGACATCGTTGCTGGGTTATCCCAAAATCCCTGTTGCTCCCAAATCCTTTTTAGGGTGGAATGGGATGGTGAGGTGGCCCCTGGAGACCATCTCAGGTTTTCTGAAGGGCACCACCTGAGAGGTGGCTGTGTCAGAAGCTCAGAGTTTCTGGAGCAGAGGCAGCCTCAGCTGTGTGTGCAGATTCCCAAAATGCAGCTGGATCCTCCTGCACCTGCTTTCCCAAGGATGGTGGAAATGGAAGCAGGAATCAGTTAGCAACACATCTTTAAAGCTTTGTTTGCATCATTAGGCACTTATGAGCAATGACCTGACATCTGAGGGGTCAGGATGCTTCATTATCCCTGCTGGGATTAAATACACCTCTGGAAAAGTGTTTGGTGGCTTTTTAACATTTCAGTGTAAGATGGATGTGAAATGCCAAGCAATGCTGTCTGATGGGCATCCAGGCTCTTCTGGAGGAAGGATATAACACTGTCCAAAGTGGAAAGAAGGGAAAAGGAGTTGGTCTCACCTGGAATTCACTTCATCTTAAAAGGTGGCTTCTAAAAAAGATGAATAGGGACTTTTTACACAGGCAAATTGTGACAGGACAACAGGGATCTGTTTTAAACTAGAAGAGAACAGATTTAGATTAGATTTTAGGAAGGAATTCTTCCCTGTGAGGGTGGGGAGGCCCTGGCACAGGTTTCCCAGAGAAGTTGTGGCTGCCTCTGAATTCCTGGAAGTGTCCAAGGCCAGGTTGGACGGGGCTTGGAGCAACCTGGGATAGTGGAAGATGTTGACAGGGGTGGGATGAGATGGTCTTTCAAGTCCCTTTCAATCCAAACCATTCTGTGATTCTATGACATCATCCTTGGCAAACAATGAAGCCAAAACTGGAGCTGAATGTTTATGGGATTTTTTTTTGAGATAAACCTCATATTCAGGAAAGCTTGGGATCCCTCTAGGAATGGCAGCTGGCTCAGGGGTGGGCCCACTGTACATCTCCTTCCAGGCTCTGTTTTTTCCTGCCTTGTGCCTCTCAGTGCTTCCTTGTTGGGAACAGATTTGGGGTTCATTCCTCTCCTACCAGCCATTTTCACCCAGACTCAGCCTGGTCCCTAATAAACCCAGCGTGCTGGCATCCAATCTTCTGATCCTGCTGAAGGAGTGCCTCTGTTTCTCCTCACATGGGCAACTTGATTTGTAAACAGACACTTAAGTGGGTGTTTTTAGTGGTATAGCAGATGGTCAATACAGCTGCCTCCTCTCCTTACTCTGCATTCCCTCCCCTCCTCTACAATTACACTTTCTTGCCATTTTTCTCTGTAATGTGGATTTGGTTTAAAAAAAAAATTTAAAAAAAAAAAAGAGATTGCAAGAGGGAGAAAATTGCTCAGTGAATTTCAAGAGGGGGGAAAGAAAAATGGATGGCAACCTCAAACATAACCTTAAAAGCACTGTGAGAGCTACCCACACATCCTCACTTTGCTTGACTTTTCCCTGCTTGAGTAGCTCTGGATCTCAATGGGACTGCTCGTGTGGGAAGAGCAACAACGCTGGGATCCACTTCCCTCAGCACAGGAGCCCGTGACTAATGCTACATCCAAAGTGTTCATTTTCCTCCCTGCTTGATGGAGTCAGGCTCTGGGGCTTCCCTGGATTCTGCAGCAGGGCTGGGAAGCAATGTTGGGGTGGGGGTGGTGTGGATCCTTCTCCAAGGGTTTGCTGGCTCTGGCCCAGGATCAGGGTGGGGATCTCTGGAGGTGTTTTGGTTTTGCTGCTGCACTTCTGTTAGGCTCCTGTTTTCCAAATTCAGCTCCCTGCCTTTTCTGGGGGATCAATGATCAGCCCCAAGTGGAGGGTGGGATTGATGCCTTGGGAAGGCTGACCTGGAACAGAGGCTGGACAGAGCTAAGAGAATAAAGCAGATATTTATTTAAAAGCCTCTAAGGATACACCTTGGGCAGCACAAGAACCTGGGCAGGGCTGCACTCAAGGTGGACCCAAAATGGTCACAAAATGGACAACTGGTCATGATGTCTTACACTTTTATAAGTTTTAGTCCATTTTTATATTGAGGTTTAATTGTCCAATTACATCTTCAGGTTATGAAGTCCCATCCTTCTTGTTTTCTCTCTTCAGTCCACTTGTGTTTTTCCTTTTGGGCCTGAAAACTTGTAAGAGTTGTCCTTGGTCTCCAGCAGGGAAAGGATTTGTTCTGTCTGCCTACTCTGTGAAGAAAACTGAGTGACACTGAAGGTGAGGCTTAGAACTGCACCCCTGGGCAGCACAGAACCTGAAAAACATGAAAGCTAAAACTTAAGGCATCAGGACTGAGCCCCTTCCCTCCCAGGCACTGCCTCCCAGACCAACATCTCTCTCTTCAGAGGGCTCTTCTTAAACTCCCTACATTTTCCCCTTGTTTGCTTTCAAGCTGTCATTTCTGCTTCCCCTCCCAGCACGGGCCCATGGCGTGGTTGACACCTCCAGGAATCAGCTCTTCACCTTTCCAGACACATTAAAGCACTGGAGTGAGACTAATCCAGCACCAGTCTGGGGGCTGCACTGCCTTAAGCCACTGCTGCAGCTTTGGAAGCAAACCAGCCATCACCTCTCCCTTACAAGAGGCTTGGCTGGGGATCAAAATCCAGGTGGGACTGGACTGAAGAGCCTTTTTTGTCTTTGGCAGGTTGTCACTCCCTGCAGCTCATCCCTAAGGCCTGGAGATGCAATCAGGGGACAGAGGGAAGTGTCCAGCCTGTCCCAGCCTGGCTCCTCCATGTGCCTTCTGAGACAGGATTGTGGCTCAGTTCTTATCCCCATGGTTTAAAATATCCTGGGGTTGGCTGTCAGGTCTCCTGGCCTGACACTTGACACCCATTGAGGGTTTCCTGCCTTTTCAACAGCCTTTTCCAAGCAGATTGCACTGAGGAACAAGTCATTCCCTGCCCAAGGCAGTGGTGGATTCCCCATCCCTGCAGGGATTTAAAGGCCCTGTGGATGTGGCACTTGGGGACATGGCTCACTGGTGGGCTTGGCAGTGCTGGGGGAATGGTTGGACTTGATCATCCTAAAGGGCTTTTCCAACCTTAATGACTTGGTGAGTCTGTGAATCTCCTGAGAAGCTTTCTAGGAATTTCTCAAGGCAAACTTTAGTTTCCCTGCTGGAAAATACCAGTTCAGCCAAAAAAAATTTTTTTTTCCTTTTCTAGGAAGGTGCTTATTCCAGTAATATCTCCAGCAGGAATGATCCCCCTGCACTAATACTCTGGTGATCAGGGAATTATTTAGGGGTTACTATTTACAGGTTTTTCCCCTGTTATTGGTGTCCTTATAGGTGTGATATGCTCCAATATCCCATCAAATCACCGGATGGTTTGGATTGGGACCTTAAAAACCACCTAGTTTCAACTCCCTGGATGCCTTTTCATCTCCAGCAGCAATTAGGAAAAAGCTGTGAGAAACACAACTGATTTCCAACATTGGAAGCATTCCTGGGCACACAAAAAGATGTGGATGCACGAGGGATTGCACAAAGAATATTTGCATCCCACAACACCCAGGGACTGCCCCTTCCTTGTCCTGCCCTGCTGATGAGGTCTGGCTGGTGATTCAGACTGGAGATTGGCTCTAGATCTAACTGGGAAAACCACACTGCTGGGGTTAATGGAGGGATTTGTCCAGAAGGACATGACCTTTCCTAGGGCTTTCCTGAAGGGTCTGCTCCTCTTCCCACCCCCAAGGTGAGTTTCTGGCCCAGGGCTCTCCCCTTGCTGTTTCCTGGCTGGAATCTCCTCGTGCAGGGCTGGCTGCAGCTCCTTCCCATGGCCCTGGCCTCCATCCATGGCTATAGGAGGACTCTGTGCAATGGCCAGATCCTCCTGTGCTTCTGTTCCCTGGACCTGAGCCCAGCCCAGATTCCCTCCCTGTTCCCTCTTTTCCGTGAATGAAGTGGGATTTGGCTGGGAGCCAGAACCCTCGGGGCTTTTATCAATGGGATCAAGGGTTTGTCAGATCCGTGAGGATGAGTCACAGCAGGATCCCCTTGC
Source organism: Aegithalos caudatus (assembly GCA_013389925.1). Taxonomy (NCBI): domain Eukaryota; kingdom Metazoa; phylum Chordata; class Aves; order Passeriformes; family Aegithalidae; genus Aegithalos; species Aegithalos caudatus. The sequence goes on along the minus strand of WEIU01000010.1, from coordinate 41,822 downwards.
TGCTGGTTACTGCCTGCAGTGGTGCAGGTCAGCCTGCAAGGCAGGGATCTGCAGGGAAAGGGTTTTCTTGGAGCCTCTGGAACACCTCCATGGATGCACTCACACGTGGAGGGACAGGATGAGTGGGAATGGCTTCAGATTGACAGAGAGTAGGGTTAGATGGGATATTGGGAAGGAATTCTTCCCTGGGAGGGTGGGGAGGCCCTGGCACAGGTTGCTGAGAGAAGCTGTGGCTGCCCCTGGATCCCTGGAAGTGTCCAAGGCCACGTTGGAGCAACCTGGGATGGTGGAAGGTGTTCCTGCCCATGGCAAGGGGTTGGAATGAGATGAGCTTTACTTTCCCTTCCAACCCAAACCACTCTGTGATTCCATGGTGACAGACCTGCTTGCTGGGACAAGGTGGCATCCTGCACCTCCTCCCAGGGATGCAGGAATGTGGTCCCTTCTTGGAGGTGACCCACACAGGGAAGGTCCAAAAAGAGGATTCAGCTGAGCTCTGTGGGATGCCACAGCTTTTCCATGGTTGTCTCAGAGACTGGCTGGGGTGATGGGCACAGCAGGGAGGGGACACAGCCACCAGCACCAGGACGTGGTTCCTGAGCCACCAGACAGGGTTCCTGTCCCATCTGTAGCTCAGATCACTGGTGTGATCAATCAGCTCTTTTCCTCATGTCCCAAAATTCACTGGCTCCAACTAAGGCATTGCCAATCTCAGGCTGGCCAAGATGCACACCAAGCCATCAGATAGTAACAAAACCCATGATCTGAAAGGCCTTTTCCAAGCTAAATGATTCTATCATTCCATGGGTTTACATCCAGGCAAGCAGAGAAGTCATTTCTTTCCATTTCTTCATCATTATTCGTTTTTCCCTCAGGTGTTAAAGCCTGGAGGAAAATGTTGAAGTCAAACCTTACCTCAGAGACTTTTTAAATGCTTTTCTTTGCCTGAGAGCTGCAAAATTCTGTTTCCAAAGTTTTCCAAAGTTTGGTTTGGGGCAGTCTACCAACACAGCTTTACATTTATTTCCTAAGGAAACCAGACCTACATAGGGACAGAAGGTAAACCCCTCAAAACTTTTAATACTGATTTTTCAGAGGATAAATCTTCCACTTTCACACAACCAGGCACATGGAAAGACAATAGGAACCTCAGTGTCCTCAGTGAAGGAAAAAGCACCCCTGGACCACATTCCCTCCTAAATTCCAACCAAACCACCCATCAGAGAAACTTGATGAGTTTCAGATGAGTCACAAACTTGGGTAGATCTTTCATTGGAGTTTGTGCTTTACTGGATGCTGGAGATTCTCCCATCCCTTGGAAACCAACCTTGCTTTGCTCTTCTACTCACAGAGAAATTTGCTTTCTTAGCTGTAGTGTGGGGAGAGATCTGGATGTGATTTCATTTTGGAGCATGTAAAGGAAAACTTTGGGAGGCAAATTGGAAAAGCAGGGGTTTTGAACCCTGGGATACTAACCCAACTGGGATTTTCACATCTTCAGCCACCAGGCTCATCCTGGGCTGGCCTGAGCTTCCTCCTAATTTAATACCTGAGGAGGCTGATTAAATGTGCCCCAGGCTCGTTTATGCAGGGCTGAAAAACCTTTTCTTCCTTTAAATCCATGAATTCCCATCACCCCTCAAACAGCCTCCATCCATCTGCACCCCATCCCTGCCCCAAACCCCATGTGGGACCACAGCAAGGGGTGGGATGGTGGCATTCCTGAACTTCCACCTTTTCCCTCCAAATATCCCCCAAGCTCTTGGGAATGACCCAGCCCAGTGATTGCACTTCCAGCTCCTACTCCAGAGCATCTGCTTCCCTTCCCCTGGGTGCAGTGGGATTTCTGGAGCTTCCCACAGCCCTTTCAGACAGCACCAGCCTCCCCTCCCTGCCAGCCCCTCTCTCTCCCACCCCTGGTGCCTGCTTAGATCCATTAAGTTTTTAATCTTTACAATCTCCACTTAATGCTGCTCCATTCTTTCTTTCTTCTGTTTAATTCCTGCTTCCCACTGGAGATTCAGCTGCAGGAAGGCAAAGAATCCCCCTGGGCTCGAGGGTTTTGCCTTTGGAGGGGTTTTTTTGAGCATTTCCTGAAATGTTCACCCTGGCTGGGGTCTCATTTGTTGCCTGTGGGGCTGGACCTGTGTCCCCACAGCAGAAATGGGCTGATGGGTGCTGCAGGAAGACTCTCCTGGGAAGGTCTCATCCCAGTTGTCCCACTGGCATCTTCTCCTGGGTGAATGTCCATGGCAGGAACGTGGTTGAAGTCTCCCAAGTGTTGAGGCTTCAATCACTGCCAACCTGTCAGCTCAGAGGTCTCATTTTGGCCAGGCCTGAGAGGGTTGGGAAGGGGCAGAAGGATCCCATGATCCCATGTCCCACAGGGCTGCAGGAGGTGCAGGATGTTTGAGGTGTAAATCCCTGCTGGATCAGGAGCTGGAAGAGCATTTGCAGTTTGGGCAGCCCAAGGACAAGACCTCAGGACCTCGGAGAAGAGGATCTGGATAATTCACATACACAGATGTTGCTCTTTCCTAGTTTTTCCCCAGCTGCCAAATGCCACCTGAGTTGCCCTCAGGCTGGTCCCTGGCTGCCACTCCAGGAGGTCAAAGGTGCTCAGTTCAGGCTTGAACCAAATAAAACCCTGCCCCTGTTTTAATTTCAGTGAGGAAAACCTCCTCCTCCTCCTCTGCCTTTCCCCACCTCCATTTCAGCAGCTGCACTGGAATGCCTTGTGTCCCACACAGACAGGATGACCACAGGACTCATCATTCCTGGCTCATCCAACAGGAAACTGAGTCACAGGCAGGTGACAGCAGAGACCAGCATCCAGCAGCCCTGTTTTGATGGGTTAAAGCTGTGCAAGGGATTGTTCCAACAGGTGACAGCAGGAATGGTGCAATCCCCATCCCTCTTCCTTCACTGGCACAGACAAAGCTTCTCTGTCCCATCCCCACCTCTGCTGTATCCTCTATATTTCAGGCTTCTTTCTCTCCAACAACTCCCAGCCCTGCCCAGGCATTTACCCAGCAGAAATAGGACTTTTAATTACTATTTTTATGACTTCCTTTTCATAATTGCACTGGAGGCTCTCTGCTGTTCTGCTTTAATCTGCATCCTGAGAAATCACTTTCTCAGGCACGATCCACTGTATGGGAAAAGGAAATAAGGATTTCAAAGTGCAGCCATGGGCTTGTTGGCAGCAGAGAAATGTGGGATGCACTGTAGTTTTCTCACAGAATGGTTTGGGTGGGAAGGGACCTTGGAGATCATCCCATTACACCCTCTGCCATGCACAGGGACAACTTCCACTTTCCCAGGTTACTCCAAGCCCCATCCAGCCTGGCCTTGGACACTTCCAGGGATCCAGGGGCAGCCACAGCTTCTCTGGGCACCCTGTGCCAGGGCCTCTCCACCCTCACAGGGAGCAATTTCTTCATCACATCTAACCTAAATCTCTCCTCTTTTAGTTTAAAACCATTCCCCCATGTCCTTTCCCTGCCTCCCAAAAACTTGGAGGGAATGGACAAAGTCTTGCAGACCCCCCTGACCTGTCTGTTCTCCACCCAGCTGCTGATATTTCCACAATATCCAGCACTTTGGTGCACATGATGCCTTGGAGTGGCTTCCTGAAAGAGAGGCTAGACAAAATAAAGAGAATAAAAGCAGGTATTTATTGAAGGCCTTCAACAGGCACACCTTGGGCAGTCAGGAGTCTCTGAGGGGCATTGGTCATGGGTTTTTCATAGTTATAAGTTTGGTCCATTTATATATCAGGGATTAATCCCCTCCAATTACAGCTCCAGGTGAAGTCATACACCCCCAGTCTGCTTCTCCCCCCAACTCAGTTTTGTTTATACTTTTTGGAGCCTGAGGTAGTGAGGTGTCCATGAGTCCCAGGCCTAGAGAGGAACTGTTTTGTCTGAATAAAATGGGAGAACAGCAGCTGACAGGCTATGGAGCTCTAGAGTTATACACTAAAGAATTTTCAGGATTACAAATATATGAAAAATACAAGAGCATCACACACAGAGGCATTAATTGGATTGAAATATCAGTGTTAAGACTTTAATGCCCTTTAACATCCCCTCCCTCCACCCCATTGCTTCTTAGTGTCCCTGTCATTATCATCTGTCAGGATCTGGGGTTGTTCATTGTCTGCCATCTATGGATGGAGGGGGATCATTTTACAGGAGAGCCTTCAGACAATGCCAACGTTTATTCCTCAACGTGGAGAAATGGAAGTGGATTTTTCATAAGGCCAAGGCTGCTCAGGGTGGGGATGAGGGAGCAGCTTAAGAATGGAAGAGTTTGTGGGTTTGTTTTTTAAAAGCTGCTCAGTTCTCAGGCCTGGTGCACTGGAGGAAAGAGGAGATTTGGGTGCTGTAGACACTGAAGGGATGGCTGTCACTGCTGTCCCAGGGAAATGGTGCAAGTTCATGGACACCTCAGCTCTGGGATGTGGGTGAGATCTGCTGCTTGGACCACAGCATCTGAAAAAGGACACTGAGGCCACCAAAGAACCTTCTGTCAGCAGTGGGGACACTTCCAGCTGTCCCAGCCCTGAGAGGTGTCCAGGACACACAGAACAGCCACCTTTGGAGGCACCCCTGCTGTAGGTGACATCTCAGGTGGCCAAGTGAGTTACCTCAGGCTCCTGGCACAGTGGCATTGTCCAGATAGCAAAGCCAGCTCTTTACAAAAAGCCACAAGATCCAATCCTCAATCCCTGTCCTGTCCTGGGCATCCCACAGAGGGCTGCCCAGAGAGGCTGCCTCATCCCTGGAAATGTTAAAAGCTGGGTTGGACAGAGCTGGGAGCAACCTGGGACAATGAAAAGTGTGACTGGAACCCTTCCAACCCAAACCATTCTGTGATTCTGTGGTAACCCAGCATGACCTGCATGGAACTGGGACAAACAGCCAGCCAGGCAGGAGTGGATATTCCCACCATAAGGACATGGGGCTGGGAGAGTGGGAATTGTGTGGTGAATCACAAAGCTCCTCCACACAACCAGCTCCAAACCCTGCAAGAGAGGCTCCCTCTGACAGCAGAACCCCCAAGCCATCAGATTTCTTTTAGACTAAAGCAGTGTGTAATATATAATTGATAATGGTTATTCCTGGTGCACTCCTTGTAATGAAATTTTAATGCTGGGGACAGCTCAGCGTGTGCATGTGTGTGTGTAATGTAGAGCTGGGTCCTCGTGCTGTTAAACACAGCTCCTCAGCCTTTGTTCTGGCAGCTGGAATCTCAGCTGGCTTCTCAATGTCAAAGAGGACAACCCCACATCCAGCTGGTGCCAGAATTCCCACCAAAACCGAGATTCCAGAGCTTGGAGTGGGCGCTGTTCCCAGGAGTTAAAACATGACTCCACCTGATACCCAAGAGTTGCCCCTGCCAGTCCCTTCCTGGGAATTTGGCTGCCTGTAAATAACATTTCCATCACCTTTGGGTCCCATTAAGGAAGAACTTCACCTGGAAGCAGGAGGATCTCACCCCACAGAATGTTGCCTTTTAGTGAGCAGAGCTGCCCTTCTCCTGTCACTGATAAAAGTGTCTGGAAAAAAAAATTCCAGCAGTGACTGTGCAATGCCTTTTCCTTTCTTTTCAGGAGGGGTAATTAACTCCCTCTCCCACAGTCTGAGGTTCACACTGGCTGTGTTTTCCCCATCCACTGGTTTATTTCCATGGCCCAGGGCAGGAGGCAGTATATGGATCTCCCTCCTTGCTCACTGCCAGCCCTAAGTCCTGGAAAGCAGAGGGATCTTCCCTTCAGGTAAGGCTTACCCAGATTCTTGGGAATGAGCAATAAGTCATCATACCCTTCTCTTTTCTACCCACTGTGATATTTGTGAGGCTGTAAGGTCAGGGGACAGCCTATCAGCTGGACAACCTGATCTAGCTGGAGATGTCCCTGCTCATTCCAGGGACATCTCCATGACCTTTAAAGGTCCCTTCCAACCCAGACTGTTCTGTGATTCTGTGATCAGTGTTAGTTCTGGGAATCAACTGGTCCTGGGCCCTTTTTGGGATTTATATGGTGGGACAATTTGGAACAGAACTCATTAGCCTGTGCCAAGGCTGTGCTGGGAACAAAGTCCTCCCCACTCCCTGCCAAGCACTGGGATGTGGAGAAAATTTGCAAGAGTTTGGATGTTTTGTTTGATTGTTTTGCTGTGCCCCAGATTACAGAGATAACAAATGTACCAACCATTATCAACACAACTAAACCACTTGTGTGCTTATTTTGGGGATTGGGTTGGATAGCAGGGCAAGGTTCTTCCCTCAGAGGGTTGTGGGGCACTGAAAAGGCTTCTCAGGGAATGGGCAGAGCCATGAGGCTGCTGGAGCTCCAGGAGTGTTTGGACAATGCTCTCAGGGATGCACAGGGTGGGATTTTGGGGTGTCTGTTCAGGGTCAGGACTTGGACTGGATAATGCTGGTGTGTGGGATTGCCTGGCTATACCCTAGAACCCCAAATCCTTAATTTCTGGCACTCCAACACTGGTGGCTCCCTTTCAGCTCAGGACATTCTGTGATTTTGTGATTCTGAGTGGTTCCTGCCCTTTATTCCCACCCTGTGGTCGCTTTCCTGGGCACAGCCCTTGCTCTCTGCAAATGCTCCCAGCAGTGTCTGGGTCTCTACAAGGTGGCTTCATGTCCTTGGTGACTGTTCAGCCAAAACAACCAGAGTTTGAGTGGATGCCCTGGGGCAGGGAGAAGCAGCTGAGAGGGTTCTGAGGCACCCTCTGGGTTCAGTCACTGATGGAAGTCACTGCTGCTGCTCTGGGCTGTGACATCTATGGGGCACTGCCAGCAGACTCAGGTTTGCCCAGGCCCTGCCAGGGCTGGGTGATGGATTATTGTGAGTGGGAAATGGAGCAGAGTGCTAATTGTGAGTGGTAATTGGAACAGAGAGCACAAAGGCTGGGGTTGAACCTTCACATTCCTGTTTTGCCACCATCCCCAGAGCCTTTTCAGCTCTGGACAACTCAGATTTAGCCAAACCATCCCTGTGTCAGCTCAGGAGCTGGAATGGGATAGGGATCATCCCAAACAGGTGGTTGGGATGCAGCCACTGTCTTTAGGAGGGTGGGAAAGGTTAATGGTGTGAACATGGCCAGGTCTCAGGGATGCAGATCAGGCTCCAGCATGGATTTATTGTGGAGGTGTAACCTCAGCATCAGGCTGGGTGGGAGAGCTGGGGGTGTTCACCTGGAGAAGAAAAGGATCCAAGGAGACCTCAGAGCCCCTTCCAGGGCCTAAAGGGGCTCCAGGAGAGCTGGAGAGGGACCTGGGACAAGGAATGGGGGGACAGGACACAGGGAATGGCTTCCCACTGCCAGAGGGCAAGAATAGATGGGATATTGGGAAGGAATTGTTCCCTGTGAAGGTGGTGAGGCCCTGGCACAGGTTTTCCAGAGAAGCTGTGGCTGCCCCTGGATCCTTGGAAATGTCCAAGGCCAGGTTGGATGGGGCTTGGAGCAACCTGGGATAGTGGAAGCTGTGGATAGGAACAAGTTGAGCTTTAAGGTCGCTTCCAGAACAAACCATTCTGGAATTCTTTGATTCTATGATCAGCTCTGACCTGTGCCCTGTGAGGGTTTTCCCCTTTGCCTTTCCTGCATCCCAGCCTCTCTCAGCACCCACCTCTTGCAACAACCACCCCCAGGAGCTGGATCAAAGGGACAATCCCCGACCTGGCAGCCTCCTCCCCGCTCCAAGATCCAAGTGCACTTTGGATCTTCCTCCAAGCACCCGTGCCGAGGCTGTCGGCTTTTTGGGAGCCCGCCGAGCCCCGTGTGGGATGCACGGGCACCGGGGGCTGTGCGTGGTGCTGGGGTGGGTGAGTGCTGCAATGGAGACGCTCCTGTGAGCCAAGCGTTGCCAAGGAAACCGCAGGGTTGGAGAGGAGGCGGGGAGGGGATGCCGAGATGTGCGGGGGATTCGGGGAGGCAGGGGGGCTCTCCCATCATCCTTCCATGCAGAGATTCCCCCAAGGAAGAGGCATCTCCCTGCTGCTTTCGGGAGCTTGCTGGCTCGGCTCCTCCTCGCTGGAGTTGATGGATTTGTCTGCGCTGTTCCTCCTCCGAGTCAAAGCCTTCCTCCCTGAACTGCCAAAAAAAAAAAGAGAGGAAGAGTAAAAAGGAGCAGGGCAGTGAGGGAAGAAAGAAAAATAATTAAAAGGAGAAGGAAAGTGAGGAAAAAAAGATAAAGAAGAATTAAAAGGAGCGGGAAAGGGAGGAAAGACAGAGGATGCAGAGGTGTGTGCAGGAGTAACACTGAATTCCCACTGTGCCCATCCCTGTGATTCCTCCGTGGCAGGATGGCACTGCCATCATCCCCTGAGTGCTCTGAGGCAAACACAGCCACTCCTCCCTCTGCCTTCCCCAAAAAACCTCCTGGTCCCCTCCTTGCCTCTCCTCAGGGAGCTCTGGGAGTTGGGACAGCACGGAGGTGACACAGGAGCGTGGCCATGGCGGGCAGGGCACAGCCCTGGTGTGGGTGTGGGGGCCTCTGTCACTTTTCCATCCTTCTCTGTGACTCTGCTGACCATTGGGATGTTTGATTTCCCCCAAGGAGACCCTGGGGAAGTCACCAAAGGCCTGGCTGTGGTGGTTCAGGGGTGACAGTGGCACGGAGCAGAGGTCCACACGTGGACATCAGGGCGTGCAGAGGGAATTCCACACTGCATCCATGGTGTGAGCCTGGGAACAGGTCTGTGGGGCATCCTCAGGGCTCTGCTCAGCCCCAGGTCCAGACATGGATGAGTCTGGGCTGGAATGAGCTGTTCCAAGGACTGGTTTAGCAGTCTGGGGTGGGGATGGTCAGATCCTGCAGGCGTGGCAGTAACTCAGGACTGGCTCTTGCCACATGGCTGAGGTGAAGGAGGAGAATCCTCAGAGAGATCCCCCTCATGGCCCAGCTTCTCCAGGCCTTCCCACACCTACACTGCCTGGCTGAGGATGTTCCCATCACTTTCCATGCTATTTCCATGCAGGGCACTGAAATCTGTGAGTGAGTAGCAGAAGGAAAAGTGAGGGAATTTAATTTACTAGGAGAGTGGATGAGATCACCATGAGGAAATGAAGTTCTATGGTCTCATTCCTTAAATGTGAGGTTGAAAGTCCTCACAAGCAGAATTATTTGTCTAAAAACTTACTCAGATCACAGTCCCCATCTTATCAGAGTTCAGCCAAATACAGATCACAGAATTCCAGAATGGTTTGGGTGACAAGAATGTGCCTGAGCAGTGGAACATTTACAAAGAACAGCACAAGGTCTTTTTTGTGGGCTTAACTTAAAATTTTGGCCAACTCAAGGAGTGAATCCCTATCCAGGTTTGGGATGGATGTTCCCACACCAAGGGTGGTGGGGCCCTGGCACAGGGTGCCCAGAGAAGCTGTGGCTGCCCCTGGATCCCTGGAAGTGCCCAAGACCAGGTTGGACAGGGCTTGGAGCAACCTGGGATAATAGAAAATGTCCCTGCCCATGGCAGGAGGTGGAAGCAGCTGATATTTAAGGTCCTTTCCCACCCAGACCATTCTGGGATCTCAGGGTGTCAGGAGTCAAGAGTGCAGCCACAGCAGCCCCAGCAGGAAAAGGCATCCATGGCTGGAAACTTCCCTCCACTGGGACTTCCCATCAGTCTCTAAACACAGTGGAAATCACTGGCATATTTATTCACTTTCAATTCGTAATCCTGCACTGAACCTGATGGTGGTGATGGATATTAGGGCTGATTGGACATGGCTGATTATTATTATTACTATTATTATTATTTTGCCAGCTGCAGGGTGTGTGACTGTCTCTTGCAGCACTCTGCCTCTTCTCTGCTGACTCCTGGGAACCTGCTGCAATTTAGTCCAGGAGACCTGGAATTACTCCTTAGCAGGATCCTATTGTTATTTTTGCTAAAATACTGGGCTTGCTCAGCCCTTTTCTTTTTTGATTTTTCTTCTTTTATTTTTTTTTTTTTTTTAATTTTCTACTTTTCCTTATCTTTTTACAGGCAGGGAACAACCCTTACAAATTCTGGGTTTGGGTGTTTGTGAATATATATGTTTATATNCATCCCATCCCATCCCATCCCATCCCATCCCATCCCTTCCCATCATCTTCTCCTCCTTCACTCACCCAAACTCACCCACTGAACATATAAAGAAATAATTTCTTATTTCTCAGCATATTTAAAGAGCATTGCCCTGTTAAATGCTGCGCTGAACTGGAGACAAAAGGGATGGGAAGGGTTAAAAAATGCAAACTAGGGAAATGGGAATGAGGAAATCAATGTGAAGACCAAATCTGAGTCATCTGTGGACTGCAAATCTCTTGGTCATGGAACTTGATGAATGCCCCTGTTTGAGCTGCTCTGTGGTTTAGGGAAGAATTATGAGCTCACATTTTTAAACTTCAGGTCTCTTGTGACTGTTTCTGGTTGTTTGGTTTTCTTTTTGTTGTTGTTTTTTTTTTAATCATGTTGGCTTTTAGAAAATTCCCAAAAAAACCCAAACCTCAAAAAATGTTCTCCCTCCTCCAGAAACTCCAATCATCCTGCCCACAGCATTTTCTCAGCTTTGACTTTTTGATTTGTAGTAGATTTTTAAAATCAGAAACAGGTCTTGGATGTGTCATAAACTTCAGTGTCACCTGGCCAGTGTGGGGAGTGTTTCTAAGTTGGGGAAACAGACAGAGGCACCTCTTGGAGCTCAGGGCTTTTGAGCACTCTGATGGAAAAAAATGATATTCAAATCCAAATCTGCAAGCAAAAAGTACCAAAATCAGACAATTTTCAGGCTTTACAATGCAGTGTATTTTTTTATTGCAACGATCAGTGTTTGGGAATTGTCTGGATAGGGAGAAAATGCAAAATCCCAGGGCAAGTTTCCTCCCAAAGCATAACTGGAGGTTAATTTGTGTCTAGGAGGGTCCTTATGTAAGTGTTTGTGTAAATATATATATTTAAACTCCAGATCTCATTGTGCTCTGTATAAACATCTTCTTTTTTTTTTTTTTTTTTTTTTTTTTTGGAAGTCAGCTGAGCTTTTAATCTTTTGGGCTTCTGAAGAGATGTTCTATTTAGGGAACAGTACCAAAAAACCCCGAGCTCCTGACCACTTGTTAGCGCTCAGCAGAAGGAAACCTTGCGCCTCGGGGGCTCTGGGGACTCGGCGCTTTTGAAGGTGAAATCGCAGGGAAATCCTTGCAGCAGGAAGCGCAGCTCCCGTCTCATCACACCGATAAAATCAAAGGAAAAAAAAAAAAAAAAAGAGAGAGAGAGAGGGGAAGAGCTCTGGGTGATCCTGTGGTCTGGATGCGCTGGGTGCGGGGATGGATGCGGGGAGGGATGCGGGGATGCGATGCGGGGATGCGGTGGTCCAGGAGGGGGTGAAGGAGGTTTCGTGCCGTGTCTCCGTGCCCAGCGCATCCCTTTGGGATGAAGAAGGGACGGGGCAGGCACGGAGCGCAGATCGGGGGCGTTCCCCGGGCACAACTCGGGTGAAGCATCCCATGCCCGGGCGCTGCTGCAGCGAGGACGGGAATTCTGTGCGTGCAAAGCCCCGCCGCTCCAGCGGCGACAGCTCCTGAAATGACCCCAGCGCCGCAGGAGCGATCCCTTTATCCGTAACCGCGGTGCGCCAGAGGAGCGGATGGAGCGAGGAGAACCACGGGGAGGGGGAGGAGGAGGAGGAGAGGGAAGCTGGGAGCTGATTACGTGGGAGGCATTTTGTCCAGCAGCACCAGGAGCAGCAGCGAGGATGCAGATGAAAGGATCATCCCGCCGGGGAGAAAAGGCGATGGAGAGGATGCTCCGGTGTGCCCAGGGATGGGATGGCACGGAGGCAGCCAGATCCAAGCCCCCCGTCTCCGGGCACCCCTGGGGCTGTGCGGCTGCCGGGGCCGGGATTAAGATGGATAGATCGGTGGGAAGCGTTCGGTGTGACCGGAATAGAAAGCACGGTGGCTTCGTGCTGACTTGAGGGCACGGATCCAGAAAATAGCATTGCTCGGGAGATGATTACTTTACTATTGGAGCTTGTCCTTAAAATAGCAAGCTGGCTCCTCGCTGCCCCTCCTTCCCCTGTGCCTGTGCACAGTCCTGGTGGTGGCTGTGAGATTCCTAGGGTGCTTTCCCCCCTCCAGTTTATTCCCTATTTATTTCCTTATTATCCATATCACATCATACTTTGTAAAAATGTCCTTGAAGGCCTCTTGGTCTGTGCAAAGCTCACAGGGGAGCCAGGCTCAGCTCTGACCATTGCGTTTGTAGAAGGGGAAAGATTTGTGGGATAATCAATCAGGGCAGCCATGGGGTGACAAGCACAGCATGGGTGACCCCACATCAGGGGTTTGCTGGGATGTCACCCACCCAGGAGCATCTCTGGGAATATCAGAGCTTTTTCCTGGGTATCTCCTCCTGTCTGGGTGCTGCAGTGACCCTGGGGCAGGGTCCTGCCAGGCCAGGCTGCAGGAGTTGGTGGCAGGAGCACTCCCCTGGCTCCAGCCACTGGGATTTCATTTCACATGGGGAGGAGCAATGAGGAGAACAAAGCCAAAACCAGAGCAGCGAGCAACCCAGGGCAGGCACTGATCCCTCGGAGCCTTCAGCACAGGAAGAGCCTTGTGCTGTCACCACGGGGGTGACGTGTCCCTGCCACATCCCAGGGGTGCATTTACGTCTTCCTGGCTGGCACAGGCAGGGCCCCCCGTGGCAAAGGAGCCGTCGGTGCCAAGGGATGGAAGGGGAAGCAGCAGAGCTCCTTCCACGGGCTCAGCCAGGGGACCACGAGTCAGAGACCTCAGCCAGGGGTCTGAGCTCATTTCAGGGCTAAACTTAGTTCAGAGAGTCCCAGCAGCCTCTTGGGAACGCTGCCACGTTGGGATGGATGCCCTGGAGCAGCATTTTGTAGGCCAGGCCACCCGGATATTATTGTTAATGTTAAAAATATTCTCTGCTGAGTGAGAGAGGCTTTTGCTCCTCTTAGGCTGTGTCTGTGTGGGTGCCTCCTGTCTTCCTATTCTTACATAAAGCATTGAGTCCTTGGGAAGGGGAGGGGAATGAGATTTATGGAAGTGAGGATGTCCCAAACTGGGGTCACAAGCAGAGAGGGGAAGGGCAGTGGGGCATCCAGGGTAAAGCAGGGAGAGCCACAACCAGTCTGTGTCAGCAAATGCAGCAGTGCTGGGACCCTGACACGGGGTCTGCATCTCCCTGCCTGCACTGCTCCTTGTCCTGGCACTGATGGGCCAGGATCAACCAGCAGGGACCCACACAAGGCCCAGGCATGGGGCAGGGGCTGTGACTGCTCCCACAAAGTGTCCCACAAAGCAGAGGAGGGTCCGGAGGAGGCCACAGAGATGTTCCAAGGGCTGGAGCTCCTCTGCTCTGGAGCCAGGCTGAGAGAGCTGGGGGTGTTCACCTGGAGAAGAGAAGGATCCAGGGAGAGCTCAGAGCCTCCTCCAGTGTCTAAAGGGGCTCCAGGAGAGCTGGAAAGGGATTTGGAACAAGGGCCTGGAATGACAAGGGGAAATGGCTTCAAACTGACAATATCAACATCTGACCACATCATCTCCCTACAAAAGAACTTCTCTGACAAGAATTACAAGATGCTTCCTGATCCTCTGCCATATCTGAAAATGGTTTGGGTTGAAAGAAACCTTGAAGGTCATCTCAGTCCCACCCCCTGCCATGGGCAGGGACACCTTCCACTATCCCAGGTTGATCCAAACCCCATCCAGCCTGGCCTTGGACACTTCCAGGGATCCAGGGGCAGCCACAGCTTCTCTGAACAACCTGTGCCAGGGTCTCACCACCCTCAGAGCCAAGAATTCCTTCCCAATATCTCATCTAAATATCCCCTCATTTAGTTTAAAATTATTCCCCCTTGTCCCATCACTCACTGCCTGTGTAAAAAGTCTCTTTCCCTCTTTTTCATAAGCCCTTTTATGCCTTGGAAGGGGCTCTGAGCTCTCCCTGGATCCTTCTCTTCTCCAGGTGAACACCCCCAGCTCTCCCAGCCTGGCTCCAGAACAGAGGGCCTCCAGCCTTTGGAACATCTGCATGGCCTCCTCTGCAGCCCACTTAAACATATATACAAAAAATTAAATAAATATATATTATTTTCTATAGAACTAGGGTAGTTTTTATATTTATCTGTTTATTTATTTAAAATGATGCCAACAGCTGCATGGACACGCTCACGTGGGCTTCAGCTGGCCTTTCTTCTGCTTAATTAATGGTGATGCCTCTTGCAGCGTGCTTGGCATTCCCTTATAAAAAATGCCATGAGGGGAATGGTTATTTCTTCTTTTTCTTCCTAATAATAATAGCTAAAGCCAATTTGAACCAGCTCAATACAAACTTGGAGGAGCCCTTTGGACACCAGGGTAAGGTCTCCTGCAGGCAGCTGTGGTAAAGGTTTATGATTGGTTTGAAGGGTGGAAAATTTGTGGACAAGCCCACAAAGGAACATCTCTGTTCTCACTGTAAATTATAAAAACAACCCCCCAAAACCCCCAGAAAAACAATCTGTGCTTAGTGTTTTATCTCATCTCCTGGCAGGGACACACACAGAGAAAGGACAGGGCAGGTGTGGGGAAGGGGGTGTTAGGGAAGGTTTGGAGAATGAGGGACAGAGGAATGACCTTTCCCAGCCCTGTGGGGATGTCCAGGGAAAAGAGAGGAGCGAGGAACATGGAGGAGAAACAACGAGGTAAAGACAATCCAGAACTGACATCGAACTAATCGCCTTAAAAGAGATTTCTGGGGCCATTCTGGTAATTTGGGGATTTATGTTTTTTTATGACTGCCCGTTCTGGGATTAGCTCTCAGGAGAGCAAGGACTGGAAATATTTTTCAAGCTATTTGTGACTCAGCAGCTGTGAAGCGCTGATTACTGGCAGCAGCTGACGTCCGAAAAGCATCTAAGTCTTTATTATATTATCCAAAAAGGGCACAGACTTTTTTTTTTTTTTTTTTTTTTTCTCACCCNTTTTTTTTTTTTTTTTTTATCACCCTGGCTTCAGAACAGCGAGTTCCCAAACCTTCAAGGAGGACTGGGGACACAGGGCAGAAGGCGGCGCTGAAAGGAAATTTTAATCTTTTTCCCAAAAGCTCTTCATATTTTCCTTTTTTTTTTTTTTTTTT
>WEIU01000010.1:0-26649 GCA_013389925.1 Aegithalos caudatus | reverse complement strand
TTTTTTTGGTGCTTCCAACCACTTGTGTTGCCTTGGGATGTTCCCTTTGGATTTAGGCAAGATGAGAGATGCCAAACCAGCCAGTCTGGTGTCCAGATGTGGCCAGCTGCAGTTGGCAGATGAAGTTTGTGGTGTTTCTAGGGAGCATGACTTCTGTGTTTCCACTGGGAGAGTGCTGTGCTTTCCCACCTGTCCCTGGAAGGGTGATTTCCTTCAGGAAATCATCATGGAGGGAGACATGGAGCTCCTGGAGAGGGTTCAGTGGAGGACTACAGGGATGTTGAAGGGGCTGGAGCATCTTCCTGCTGAGGAAAAGCTGAGGGAGAGAGGATCCCCAGCTGAGAGGAGCCCTCATCCCTGTGTGTCCCTGTGTGTCCCTGTGTGTCCCTGTGTGCAGGGAGGGCTCAGAGCAGGGTCCAGGCTCTCCTCCAGGGGCCCAGCAATGGCACCAGAGGAACAGGCAGGAAATGATGCCCAGGAGATTCCAACTGGACAGGAGGCAGAACTTTTTTCCTATGCAGTGACCGAGCACCGAACAGATTGTCCAGAAAAGGAGTGGAGTCTCCTCACTGGGGATATTCCAGAACTGTCTGGATACAAGATGCTCTAGGGAACCCTACCTGAGCAGAGGTGTTGGTTTGAGGACCTGCAGTGGTCCCAGTTGTCCTGCAGTGGTCACAACCATGCTGTGATTCTGCAATCCTGAGCAGCAAATTGGTCACTGCTCCGTGCCTCAGTTTCCCAGTGCTCACAGACCCAGCAGGTCACAGCAGCCCACGAGTGCACAGCTCTGATACAGACACACAGATTAGACTTTAATTAGTGGTTATTTATCCATCCACCAGAGTCCATCAGGCTGCTCTGGCCTCGCCAAGACCTTTTTTAGCATCAAGTTCAAGTCCAGCTGTGAGATGCACGGCCAGGTGTGGTGAGTTGGGGGTCACAGCAGCGTGTTTGGTGCTGCTGTGCCAGCTCGGGGACGAGGTGAGAGATCCGTACCCCCCTTCTCCTGGCTCTAACCCTCCGAGCAGGTCAGGCCACTCTCGTGACTGCTCATCCCGTTCCCTGTTCGTCATCCCGAGACAAACTCCCCCGCAGCTTTCCCCTCTGTTGCAATTACACACTCTTCCTCTGTCAGTCTCCCAACTCAGCGTGCCCAGCAGAGCCCATAGCCAGCAACTTCCCGGGATGCTGCGAGCCCGAGCAGCCGATCCGTGCCGGCAAATGAGCGGCGGGATCGCGCCAGAGGCACAGCCGGGATCCGTCGGACGAGCGGAGGCAGCAGCACCTTGTACCCAAATCTCCATATGGATGGGCAGCATCCCCGCGAGTTCCGTCACAGGCGCCGAGCCTGCAGGACAAAGGGTCCTGCCAAAGCCGGGGAGGGGACCAGAGCATCCCTGCCCTCGCTTCTGACAGGCACGGAGGAGGCAGGAGTTCGGGATAATGGCCCCGGAGTCCCTTCGATCCTTGCTTGTTGCTGCCGGGGATGAACGGGAGTGTGGATAAAATGTGATGAGTGAAGGGAGGGAGGTTTCAGGATACAGGAGGACACTCTACTGGAAATGAGCAGGACCAGTGTGGTCCATTTTGGGCTGAAATTGTGTGATGCAGGGTGCAGCTGGGTGGAGAATTTGGATAAATCACTAAAAATGAGAAATCCTTGGTGAAGGATCATTGAGTGCTAGAATGGTTTGGGTGGGAAGGGACCTTAAAGCTCAGCCAGTTCCACACTGGGCAGGGACACCTTCCACTATCCCAAGCTGCTCCAAGCCCTGTCCAACCTGGCCTTGGACACTTCCAGGGATCCAGGGGCAGCCACAGCTTCTCTGGACAACCTGTTTGTGCTGGTGAATTCTGTGGGAAGATCCTGACATGCATTGGCACCATCCCATTTCTTTGTGGGGCCTCTGCTCTGATTTTTGTGTGGTGATGATGACTAAGAGAAGGCAGTGCCAGCCCTCTGGAACCTGCTGTGATTCCCCTCTGTGATTTGTTCTCCAGCCCCATCACCTGAGAGCAGCCAACAGGTCCTGTGGCATCCCCTGCTCATCCCTGCCAATGTGGCCTTTCCAAAGGCAGGGACAACATTCCAGGGACAATTCCCTGGTATTTGTATATCCAATGTGTAGGAGGAAGATGAGTGATCCTGACTAGAAGGCTGGTGAGATGCCTGGGAGAGTAATTCCCTGTACAAGCCAGAGCCAAGGCTCCTTCCCCTCTCTGCACTCACTGTTTCCATGATTCCTCTTGTCTTTCTTCCCTCACAAGCACAGGAAGTTGTCTCAGTGTAAATCCCAGCCCATTCATACTCGTATGCCACACATGAGGATGAGTTATGTTCTCTCTCCTCCCCCTGCTCTGCTTGCAGCCCTGCCCCTGCCTCTCACTTTGCTTCCCTCTGGGCAGAGACCTTCTCCAAAATCTGTAATTACCAAAGGTGTGGGGAGGAATTGGAATATCCAGTCTTTGTGTTCATCCCAAACGGATGGAAGAAGTTGACCTTTAGGATACGTGTGTGGAATTGGATTTCTGAAGCAGTTTCCTTCAGAAATAACACCAGCAAAATTTAGATATTAAATATAGATTTGTGAGTGTGTGTGTGTGTGCACAGCTCTATGGGTATGGATACAAATCCAGACACTGATATGGATATGTTTGACTGGAAAACTCTCCATTGGGAGAGTGCTGTGCAGCAGGAAGGACCTGGTGGTGCTGGTCAGCAGTGCCTGAGCATGAGCCCAGGTGGGCAAGAGGCCAAAGGCACCTGGGCTGTCCCAGCTCTGGGGGGCAGCAGGACCAGGGCAGGGCCTGTTCCCTGTGCTGGAACTGCTGGGACACCTCCAGTGCTGGGAAAACTTCTGGAATCATCATGGCAAGAGGGACATTGAGGGGCTGGAGCATGTCCAGGGAAGGGAACAGAGCTGGGGAAGGGTCTGGAACACCAGGAGCAGCTGAGGGAGCTGGGAAAGGGGCTCAGCCTGGAGAAAAGGAGGCTCAGGAGGGACCTTGTGGCTCTGCACAACTCCTGACAGGAGGGGACAGCTGGGAGGGATTGGGATCTGCTCCCAGGGAACAGGGACAGGAGGAGAGGACAGAACCTCAAATTGCACCAAGGGAGGTTCAGGTTGGACATCAGGAGGAATTTCTTCCTGGTAAGGGTTTCCAAGCATTGGGAGGGGCTGCCCAGGGAGATTTGGAGTTCCCATCCCTGGACGTGCTCGTGTCTGGCCATGGCACTCAGTGCTCTGGGCTGGGGACAAGGTGGGGATCACTCACAGGCTGGGCTCCATGGTCTCAGGGCTCTTTTCCAACATAAATATACTTTGAGTCTGTGTACAGAGATATGGATGTTTGCAGAGCTCCCCACCCCTCATTGCATCAACAGTTCTTCAGAGAACTGCTAGAAAAAAAATCCATCAAGTAACAAAATATTGAAATCAAATGAAAAATAAATCTGTTTCGTAGTAAATCACAACTTAATGAATTGTCTCCTTTTCCTCCCCACTCCTTTTCTTTTGTCCTTCTTTTCTTTCTTCCTTTCTCTTGAATTCACAAACATTGGTGAAGTTGTTTGAGAGGGAGTGAGTTTCCAAAGCTGTGTAAATCTGCAGGAATTCATTAAGCCCCACTGAATTTATTGACAGTTATAAAGTTTTTAAATCTACAAGTGTCTGACATCTTTAAAGACTTATTAATTAATGCTAACCATTAAATTCTGTTAAAACTCATGTCATGTTTATGGAGCATTTGAGCTTCATTGAATATGCAGATCAGGTAATTCGTCTTTTTAAGCTCCATTGCTTTTTTTTGTTCCCAAAAAAAGATGGGGTTAACACGAAGGAGGAAAATCCAAAGTTTGTGTATTCTTAGGGTGGGAGAACTCACAGCCAAATTCAGGATTTCTCTGTTTCCAGGGATTTTCAGCTAAGACTGATGAATTTTTGCTGTCCTCTGCTTTGTAGAAGTGCTTGGTGGGGTTGATTGAGATCACAGCCATGTCCTGGGTCTTTGTCCTTCAGCCACTGGGGGCTGAGGTGGGATGGTGAGAGGAGGTTGAGAAAAGCAAGTTTGTGCATTCATGGCAGCCACCTGCAGGTGTGAAGTTTCTCAAGGAGAACAAGGAGGATTTGGGAGTACCTGAGTGGAAAATTCCTTTCAGGTCGAAGGACAATGGTTGCTCTGAGAAGGGATTGAAGGGGTTGAAAAAGACAACTGGAAATCTGCTGGAAATCCAGCTCATGGGGGTCCCAGGATAAAAGAGTAGTTTGTGTCAGCCAACACTCCCACAATCCAAGGTTTTCATGACAAGAAAGCTTTTTAGATTTAAATTTGACCTCCTTAAGCTGCTACACAGGGGGTGCTGTGATTTGCACCCAGAAATAAACAAGGCTTTAAATGGGACAAGAGGGGAATGACTTCCCAGTGCCAGAGGGCAGGGATAGATGAGATATTTGGAAGGAATTGTTCCCTGTGAGGATATGAGGCCCTGGCACAGAGAAGCTGTGGCTGCCCCTGGATCCCTGGAAGTGTCCAAGGTCAGGCTGGACAGGGCTTGGAGCAGTCCGGGATAGTGGATGATGTTGGGATTGGAGCAAGATGATATTTAAGGTTCCTTCCCAAACCATTCTGGAATTCTGTGATCTGTATTTGGCTGAACTCTGATAAGGTGAAGACTCTTAAGTTTTTAGACAAATAATCCTGGTGACTTCCAGGCCAAGATCATGCCCTAAGTGTAGGGAGGACTTTACACACTGAGCATCCCATTCACAGAGCTGATCTTGTGTGATCAGGGCTGGAATGAGGAGAGGACAAAACATCTTTGTGACCATTTCATAGCCATAAAATCACAGGATGGTTTGGGTTGGAAGGGACCTTAAAGATCCTCCAGTCCCAACCCCCCAGCATGGGCAAGGAACCTTTTTCCTGATAGGCAGATCAAGAGAGAGAGAAGGGAAAAAAAATAAATTTGCTTTTGAGAAAAATTAGAGATGATGGCCTTAAGCTTCATCTATCCAAGGACTTATTCTGGACTGTGCACTTGACATTAGTGGTTCATAATTAATTCCCTGTGTTGATGCTCCTATTCCAGAATCAGACACGCCTCATTCCAAATTAGTTCAATCCACCCGGGACCCCGCCACAAAACCAGGTTAAGAAATTAGCACAAAGCAGCTGAGCTTTGGTAACCAGCTGGATAGGCAGGAGAATCCATGGAAAATGCAAAGGAATTCAGCTTCATTTTACATCTCAGAGAGGAGGAAAAATTCACATAAGAATACCTGCCTCGGACTAAAAAACACACATGTGAGCAATACCCTAATCTCAGCAGATGTGTGGTTGTATTTTAAATTGCAGTAATGTGATTTAGTGTAAGAGCCCCCAGCACCACTGGGAAATAGCAATTCTGCTCTAAACTCTCTTCCTGCTGTAGCCAAGTGTGATTTTTTTTCCCCCTGAAAATAAATCTGTACAGGAGATTTCATAGATGAGTAGCCTGACTGGGACAAGGAGTTGGGAGAGCTTCATGCTGGTCACAGTGCTGATAATTTATCCATTTTTTCTACCACTCAGTGTATGATTTTAACTAATCATTAATTCAGTGATCCTTTATTTTTTCTGGGTTTAAAAGCTGAAGAACTTTTAAATTTGAAACAAACAAGAAACTTCATCTAAGGTACCATGAACACTAAGAAGCAACAAAACTGAAAAGTGCAAGACAAAAAAAAAAAAAAAAAAAAAAAATTCAAACCCCCAAATCAACAAAAACCAAAACACACATGCAATAAAGGAGCCTGTTTAGTAATGATGTTGCATGATTGGTACAATCAGAGATTCAGAGTGGTTTGGGTTGGAAGGGACCTTAAAGACCATCCTGTTCTACGCCCTGCCATGGGCTGGGACACCTTCCACTATCCCAGGATCCTCCAAGCCCAATCCAGCCTGGCCTTGGACACTGCCAGAGATCCAGGGACAGCCACAGCTTCTCTGGGAAACCTGTGCCAGGGCCTCACCATCCTCACAGCCAGGAATTCCTTCCCAATATCCCATCTAAGCCTGCCCAGGGTATCTGAGCTCTGCTGGGGATGGTGCATATTTGGGGATTTGTTTGGGTCAGTGATAATTCACCTCTTGTGTGTGGGCATCATTCCAGAGACCAAAGTGTGGAGCACACAGGTTGGGTATCTGAGGGATAACTGGATATTTTCTGTGCAACATTTAACCTACAGGACCCAAAATATCAGTGCTGAACCCCTCTTTTCTCTGATGCTGCACCAGGGAGGTGACAGCTTAGACCCTGGCAGAGAGACCTGGTGCTCTCCATCATCTGGAGTCTCCAACATCCCTGTGGGAAGGGGGTCTTCCCTCTCTTGTTGCTTTCTTCAGCTTGATGGGATTGTGCTATTGTTTGTTGGAAAAGTCCCCACTGGCATGAATTAAACAGAATTCCTGCCAGAGTGCAGGAAGGGGCTTTTTTGAACATTCCCAGAGGAGATGGAAAGCAGAGTCCTGATTTATTCATGGACAGAGGAGAGGTCCCCTCAGTGACTAATCTGGAGTGCTGGAGCACAGGACCCCCTGCTCTGCCTCTACCCCAGGGGTTTCCACCTCTGGACCAGAATAAAGAAAATCACTCTGCTTTTAGGAAAAAAAAAAAAAAAAAAAAAAAAAAACCACACCACAGAAAAAAACCCCCAAAAAACTCCCAAAAAAAAGAAAAAAAAACCAAAAAAAAAAACCCACCAAAAAAAAAAAACAAAAAAAAAAACCACACCACAGAAACAAACCCACAAAAAACTCCACAAAAAAAGAAAAAAAAACCAGAAAAAAAACCCTCCAAAAAGAAAAAAAAATGTGAAGAAAAAGAGAGAGGAAAGTCTTAAAAGTTCTTGAAAATGGCTTGAGATATCCACTGTTCCACCATTTCCATGTGCCACCTGCAGACTCCTGCTGTGTGGATGGATTAGGCAGTGCCAGGGTGGGATTTTGGGCCAGTACCATTGGCTCAGGTGGTTCCCAGGAGCACTTTTGGAATTAGCACAGGGAAAGATAACGATGGTGTGGTGCCTTAAAGGTGGGAGATTCAACAGGAAAATATTTCTCCACGGTTTGAAGCCCAGTCCAGGTTTTGCAGTAAGAAATGGCAGGAGCTGCACTACCCAGGGGAGCTCTGGAGCATCAGGAAGGCACCAGCATTAGTGAAATACAAAATAAATGAAGCTGTGAAATACAAAATAAAGGAAGTTAGGGAGGAGAGCTGTCTGTAAATCATCTGTCTGCTGCCCCTGTGACGTGACCAAGTGAGACAGCTCAGGTCCCCAGGGAGGCTGGCACTGAGGAGGCCTGGGGTGAGCTCCTGGAGTGCAGCAGGGTCAGACCTCCTGCACAGCTGCCCCTGGGCTGTGGGACTCAATTCCCCCGGGATCAGGCTGACCAGGGATCATTGTCACTTCTGGAACAGATGATGGTGACGCCCTTCCCTTCACATTAACTTCCTCTTGATGTGCTCCCGGGGGGAACGATTATGGTGATGATGTTAATGTGCAGACACTGGCCAGGCTTTCTTTCTCAGGCAGGTCTGCAGCCAGGAGAGGGGCTCTGCTCTTTGGGGGAGGAGGTTTTGGTGGTTGGAGCATCCCGAGGTGGTGGCAAGGCTCTTCCTGCAGGAACTGCAAGTTTACCTTGCTGTGTTGGGAACCCACCTCTCAGGGATGCTCTTTTCCTCAGGGATCTCTGGGCACCTCACAGCCTTGTTCACTCCTTGTGGACAGGAGGGATGGTTCCAACTGTGATCCTGCTCACAGTGCCACACACTGGCTTTCCCTTGTATTTTTCAGTGGAGTCTCTTTGCCTGAAATTCATTAAAATCCATCTGGACACAATCCTGAGCAGCGTGGCCCCTCTCCCAGAGTGTGCTCTGAAGGGCAGCACACAAGGCCTTGTCCTTGGAGAATGAATGGACCAAACTTGAATGGCATCTCCATTTTGACCCTTCCTAAGGCAGAGCAGCTTCCAGAGGAAGTGGCAGGTGTGCAGTGTGTTCAGCTGCTTCTGTCCAGGGAAAACTCAACAGCAGGGAGCCACTGAATCACAGGGTGGGTTGGGTTGGAAGGGAACTTAAAGGACATCTCATTCCAACCACAACACAACATCTTCCACTGTCCCAGGTTGCTCCAAGCCCTGTCCAGCCTGGCCTTGGACACTTCCAAGGATCCAGGGGCAGCCACAGCTTCTCTGGGCACCCTGTGCCAGAGCCTCTCCACCCTCACAGGGAGCAATTCCTTCATCACATCTAACCTAAATCTCTCCTCTTTTAGTTTAAAATCATTGCCCCTTATCCTATCACTCTCTTCCCACGTAAAGAGTCCCTCTCCCTCTTTTTGTAGTGCCCTTTAGGTACTGGAAGTGGCCCTAAGCTCTCCCTGGAGCCTTCTCCAGGCTGGACACCCCCAGCTCCCTCAGCCTTTTCCTCAGGGAAGTCAATATCTCAACCACTCTTCACCCATGGGAGAGGGAAAATGTTATTACCTAGACATTACCTAGAGGAAAAATGTCTAATTGTGGGGTTTGCTCCTTGTGTCCCCCAGCTCCAGCAGCAGCAGCCCAGAGTGCCATCAGCCACATGGAATGTGGGGAGTGGGGGTGGACAGGGCTGATTAAATGAGAGCACATCATGGCTGGAAATAAAGGGCCTTAAATGAAATCCATCACAGCTCTGAGGCCACAGCTGCAGGTAAAGGACCAAGAAATATCTGTGAGAGCTCAGTAACACAAGCAGTAGGTTCTTTATGAGTGTCTCACAAGGTGCAGTTAAAATGTCTTTGGCTTTGTAGGGGCCGTGCCTGAAACCTGTGATAATGTGTGTGGTAACAGTTTTCCTAAAAATCTTTTTAAAATAAGGATCAATAGAACTTAACACTTTCAGGACTGGATTTTGCAGACCTGGGCTACCTTGGTTCCCACTGAAGTCAACAAGGGTTATACTTCCAAAGGCAGTGAAGGAGCAGAACTGCTGATTGTGAGGGCTTTGGAAATGCTCATCCCTCACAAATATTTTTGGCTAAGAAGGTAAATAAATAAATAAATAAATAAATATAAAAAAGAGCCATATTCCCAAAAGCCCAGTTCTCCCATCCTTCCCTGTGGAGAGAGAGGAGAGAATGATTTCCATAATCCCACCCTCAACCTGGAGGGACACTAATGATACCAATGGATTTACATCTCTCATCAAGGAGAGCACCTGGATCCCTGTTTGTCAGGAATGTAATGTCAGGGGATGCTTCTCCACCACATCTCCCCCTCCCACAGCAAAACCATGGGATGAAAACGATCCAGCTGCTGCTTTCTGCTCCCCCTGGATCTCTCAAGATGCTTTTGCAGCCTCCCAGCTCCAGGTGAGCCAAGGGGACGGGTGGGGGACAGGAGGGGACAGAAGAGGGGAGTAACAAAATCCTTTCAGACAGTTCCAACAGGCAGAGCAGGAGCCTCAGAGCGTGGAGATGCCTTGGCTGGAGCAAAAAGAGGCATTCAGGGCATGACACAAGTAGGTCATCCTGCCTCCCACTCCTTGCATCGTGGCAGGAGCAGAGTGGAGAGGGAAGGAGCCTCATCCTCTTTCTCCTGCCCGCAGGGATTGTGGAGATGCCGCTTCCACCTGGTCCTGTGAGCATCAGCAGACCCAGTGCCTGCTCTGCCCTGAGCACCAGCACAGCAAAAGCCTTTAATGCTTCTAAAATGGAACAGTTTCAGCCCTAAACTCATCCTCTGCAGGGCAGCCAGGGTGAACACAGCTCTGCTGCCTCGGGCAGGAAAACAGCCTTAGGATACTTTGTCCGTCTGCAGCTTGGCTTCCTCTGCTCCATGTGGGCTATTACACCTTTCCTTTTCATGTCTTTTTTGTATTTTTATCTTCCCATTTGGACATTTTTCCTGGCTTGGAGGGGCCAAAGTCTTTAATGCCAACCTGGCTTTCTCTTCCCTGCTCCTGGGGACTGTCCATGCTCTGTGGCCACATTGCAAGGGACCAACCTCCAGGGGAAAGTGTCTTGTTTCTCAGCCTTCCTCCTGAGCTGGTGCCCAATTCCCTGTGGAAAGCACATTTCTCTGCCCTTTGTCTTTGCTATCAAACTTTTGACTGCTTTGCAAGGGATTCCTGGAGCCCACATTCCCATCTGGATTTGGACTGCATGGCTTTGACTGGACACCACCTTCCCCACTCCAGGCATTTCCCAGAGTCACAGAGGATTTCAGTTTGGAAAGGGCCTCAGGAAATTGTTCAGGTAACTCCCCCATTTTTAATTTCAGTCTCAAAATCACCAAATAGGTGTGGTTTGGGAATTGCCATTGGCACCACTCCTACTCAGGTCCTGTGTGACTTTGTCCCTAACAATGCAGGGATAAAAAATATGTGTGTTTTCCTTGCTTATGGCCTGGTGGAAAGTTGCAGGGGGCTTGGAATGAGATGATCTTTAAAGTCCCTTCCAACTGTAACCACTCTGTGACTCTGTGATTGTTACCATCCATGTTCTTCTCTGCAGTTGGCCTCAGTTCTTCTTCCCATGCCTGTATGGATTGATTCCCTGGCAGTCTCCTGGCTGCCTTAATCTCTCCATGCTGCCTCTTCAGATTCTCTTCCTGGCTGCTGGGTTGTTTCCCTGTTAATTAGGCCTTTCCATGCTGCCAGTCTGGCCATGCTGCCTCCTGCCACCATATTCCATGTAATACCTGCAGGAATGCAGCAGGGGAGGGCTCCAGAAGCAGGAGACCTATTTGTTAAATGAACTATTTAGAGAAATGCTGGAGCCTGGGAGGCAGTACCAAGGCCTGAGAAGCCAGGTAACCCCTGTGTCCTGTTTTTCCACAATGTGGTAATTCCCCTCCTTTCTGGTCATCCTGCAGATGAAAGCACCACCGCTTGTATTTTGGTAACATTTGAGCATTTTGCATACTTAACATAATAATATTCATTTATTATCATATTATTTATATTCATATTATTATATATATGAATATATTCATCCTCCAGGCACTCAGGGTCTTACTGAAGGTGGGATAATGTTGCTGGTCCTTCATTCCCACCCAAGGAGCCCTTGGAGACAAAGGGCCACAGCACCATCATTCTCAAGGCAGTTAATTAATTTTGCTTAATTCAGCCACATGGGAAGTTTGGCAGGACATAATATTTTGTGATGGTTTAGTTCCTTCTTTCCCCACCAACCCCTTGCTTGTGTGCTTCTCCCTTTGGTCACACCTTGCCTGTCACCAAGGGGAATCCCAAGGCAAGCAGGGACAGCAAAATTCCCCATTTGTGTACAACACCATGGATTGATTTAGTCTGGCTCACTAAATAAACACCAGGGACATCCCCTGCCCTAAAAGGCTGCTTAATTTATCAAGTTCAATCACAACAAGATCCCAGCTGCTGAATTGGCAAAATTCTGCCTGGAAGTCAATGCAGGACCAGGGAGTTGCAAGCAACACAGGGATACAAACAGGATCAGTCATTGCTCTGCTGAAGAAACAAGATATTTTTCAGTCTGCCTCTAAAGGCAGCTGGGAATTTGGTCCCCAAGGGCATAACCTGGTCACCCAGAGGTGTAGATGGTCTGAAACTCATACCTGTGGCCATAGTGCTCAGCAAGGCTGACTTCAGACTCCTTTTTATGGGATGGAAGAGATTTGTCTTAAATGGGAATTGCCATGGGCTGGGTTAAACTTCCTTTCCTAGTTGGCCTCAGTTAAAACAGCACATACTTGTGTTATCAATCAACATATTTGTGTTATCAATCAACCATTGGCCAATTTCACTGACCAGTGTCCTTTGCAAATCCACTCTTTTAAGTAATGTATTAAATCTTTAGGGGACTGTCCAAACAACCCAAATGAGCTTTATTAGAGAACTGCCAATAATCCTGTGATTTTCACAGAAATAGGAAATCCAGGCAGGACTTTCCTGGAAATGACACACAGAATCACAGAATATCCTGAGCTGGAAGGGACCCACAAGGATCATCCAGTCCAGCTCTTCCTGTTCTCATTGATTTCCTTAGAAATCCAGTGGCACAGCGTGTGACCTGCCCTAAAAATGTCATTCCCACTGGATGTTTCCACATTTCCTCCAACCTTTCCTTCAGCCACTGGGAGAGCTACTCCAGAGGATGAGCCATTTCCTCCACACAGCTGAGTCCTGCCTGTGCCATCAGCTGCCTCAAAGACTTGGGAATCCAGCTCAGCATCTCTTTGCAGCCATTTGCAAACATTTCCAATTCCATATTGGGCTGCATTTCTGTGAAGTGATGGTCCAAAATCCAGACATGACCCTGTTAACAGCCACTGTCACCACTCACTGGTTACCATTAGCAGAATAAAACCTGCCAGCTGTGGTCAGTTGTTGTTGGACATGAAAATGAAGAGCTTGACTCCAGGTAGAAGAAACATCAGAAGGCTTTACTTACAGTTTTGCACAGCCCTTTTACAACATTCTGCACTGAAGAACCATATAATTGGTCAGTAAAGATAAGATTTCTCTTCATTGGTTAAATTACAAGAACACCTGGAAGAGGGATAACCATGAGAGCCCAGAAATATTATGAAAACAAAATGGCTATTTACAGGAACTGTCCTTGAGAGAAGGATTTTTCCCAAGGGAAGGAAAATCAGCAGTTTGACAGGATGAAAACCTTACAGACTCAGGAAATCAGACCCAGAGTCAGTGGTGACTTCTGCTCTGTGTCCAGCCGACTCTCCCAGGCACTGCTGTGGCTTTTCTTGTGATCCCACTGGCTTTTCCCAAACATCCCTTGGACTTATCAGTTACTGGCTGCCTCCTGAGCCTGGGTTTGAGTTATTTGGGATGCCCAATCCTGGGAATACCATACTTGCCATGCCCATCAGTCACAGCACATGCACAGGTGGCTGCCACCACTCCACTGCTGCTCCCTGAGAGCCTCTGCTTTGCAGCCCCATTAATGACTGTAATTATTTCCCTGAGCATAAACTGTTCCTAATGACTGCAGTCATTTTTAGCGTGAGAGCACAGCAAATGATGCATCCATGGCACGGGATGGAGGCAAGGAACAGACCTTTCAAACCCTGTGGAATGTCAGGCAGGCATTATTTACAGGGATGGGTCATTCCCATTGCTGGTTTGCAGGTTCAAAAAGTTTGTCACTTCTTCTTGGCCCTTTTTGGCTGTGATCATGGGTGGTCTTGGTGTGTGTTTCACTGCCCCAGTATTCAAAATCAGGTATTTTGCTCCAGTGGGACTCAGTAGGTCTCTTTCAACTGCTGGTCACTGAGTGGTTTGTAAAATTATCAGATGTTTCAAGAGAATCTGTCAAATCAAATTTCTCTCAAATAATTCAGCACTCCAAGCTGCAGATTATAGGTACCCTCCTTTTCTGTTTGTTTCATGCCCATCACTCCATTTAATCACCACTCTTTTAGTCTCTGCTTTGGGGCTCTGTCAGAAGTATCTGCCGCTCCGACAGAATGGAAGTCTTGGGTGTAATTTTCTTAGAAGACTTCATCACACATGATTAACTCATTTGTAGTCTTAATTAGACCTTGATCCTGCATGACTATTGAAAGATCTATAAGTTGATATTAGATTATTGGAGTAGTTAATTGTGCCCTGGGCACAGGCACCAAGGATTGACTCTGCAAAGCACTGAAAGCAGAAACACCCACGGTACTGCCACAGCATCCAGGTTAGGGACAGGGCTGAGTGACAGCCAGTGGCTTCTGCTCCTGGGATGCCATCACCACTCAGGATTTGTGTTTTTTCCTGAATCTCCAGCATCCTGAAATCATATTGTTATTGGAGAGCCTTTGCTTCCATTAAAGAGGTGTTTCTGCCTGTCACACTTGTTAAGAAAAGCAATTCAAGTAGTGCCTGTGAAGCTCAAAACTTAAATAAAAAAAATCTATGGCGTTATTCCTAACGCCATCCATTTGCAGAGGGAAGGGTTTCCCAGGAGCTGGGGCTAACTGCACTTTCTGGGAAGGACTGGAAGTCCCAGGGAAGCAGAAGGCTGTGTCTCAGAGGAGTTTTCTGGGTCTGAGTGACTCTCAGACAGCACAGCCCCGAGGCTCCTGGTGCTGTCACAAGTGGTCTCAGCTGTCATTTGTGGGAGCAGGTGCCCTTCCAGCCCTGCTGGAACTCCTGGGAATGTTGTGACTGTGGTGACTGAGCTGGGCCTGGCTCAGGGGTGAGCAGAGGTGTCCATGTGTGTGTGTGTCCATGTGTTGGTGCCTGCCCCAGGCCTGGGATGGGGTTTGCCAAGTGCTGTGCACCTTAGGAACAGATTCCCAGATGTGTTTCCTGGCTCTGAGGCCAGTTGGTGCAACCTGACCGTGCCCTTACTGCCATGATTCCCATCCCTCGTGCCCTGGCATCCTTCCCAAAACAGCATTCCCATCCACTCTGCCAACTGGGAACTGTCCCCCTTCCAGGCCACCTCCCAAACCAACCTCAGGAATCATTTTTGGGTTTTGTTTCCTGTTGGGGGCCAAAACGCTGCTAGGAACAGGTTGTCCAGAGCAGCTGGAGCTGCCCCTGGATCCCTGGAAGTGTCCAAGGCCAGGTTGGATGGGACTTGAAGCAACCTGGGACAGTGGAAGGTGTCCCTGCCCATGGCAGGGGTTGGAATGAGGTGATCTTCAATATCCCTTCCAATCCAAATCATTCCATGATTCCACAGACATTTCAACAAGCCAGATCACCAAAGTGCAGTGCCAATTTTCTTGGCACTACTCCAGGGAGATCTTCACTGTCTCTGAAGTCCAACCTACCCAGCTGAGTGATGGACAGGCTGGAGAAGGGGGTTACATCCATCAGGATGATTAGGAAGGACTCAGGCAAGGCAGAGACCACAGAGAGGAGGACAGCAGGCTGCTGACACAACTCCTACTCCTTCCCAACCCAAACTTCCAGGAATTGTGGCTGAAAGGCTGCTTTGGGGTGACATTCAGGTCGTGCCCATGGGCTCAGCTGACAGCACAGGAACACCCTGAGGGAGTGCAGAGGCTCTCTTGAGGATCCTAAACCAGAGAAGCCCTGCTCACCTTGCTTTACCTACCAATACCTCCATCCCTCGGGATGTGCCCAGCATCATCCCTGCCCGGAGGGAGCTCCAGCTGTTCGGCTTTGCCCAGGGATGCAGGGGGCAGGAGGCTGCAGGCAGCTCCAGCACTGCCTCTCTCACAGGGCTCATTCCCTGCTCTGGTTCACTGCAGGCAGGGCGAAATCCCCACGCCAGGCAGGAGGTGGGAATGATCCCGTGGATTTCCTCAGCCCGACGAGCGTTAATTTGATCCACGCTGCTGTGGCAGGGGGAAAACATGGGGGCGGAGCGGCTGAACATCGAGATTCTGAAAAGGGTGATGGAGAATTTAATGGATCTCCGTGGCTTAATGCTCCGTTTTTTTTCTTGTGATTCCCCCTCGTTTCTTATCTCTCGTATTTACATAAATTATGTGGACTCCAGGGAAGCTGCAAGGCATTGAAATTTAATCAACCTGAGTCTCAGGAGCCTGGTCACTGTGCAGCAAAAGGAGGAAAAAGAGGGGAAAAAATTTAAAATAAAAGAAAATAAAAATAAAAATTAAAAATAAATAAAATAAAATAAAATAAAATAAAATAAAATAAAATAAAATAAAATAAAATAAAATAAAATAAAATAAAATAAAATAAAATCATCAGAGCCCAGGCTGTGTCAAAATGGATTGTTAATAACACCAGCCCTGAGCCACATTCAGCAACGAGCTGGATTTCAGGAGCAGGGAAGGGATGACATCACCTTTTGCTGCACACAGGTTTTCTTGCAAGCAGGAGGGATCTGGCAGGTGAACAACAGCCAGGGAGGCACTTCCACCCCTCTCAACCCGGCACCGCAGCTCTTCTCCTCCTGGGATGCTGATCGGGACATCCTGGTGCGGGATCTCCTCTTGTAACACCCATCCCCTGGGGCCAGCCTCCTTTTTCAGCCCCCAGTTCTTCAGCAATGCTGCTAGAGGAGGGATTGGATAAAAGGGTTTGGGAAGAAGTGGTTGCAGGATTGCCCAGCTCCTCCTCGCAGGATGACATAATGCCTGCTGTGGTCTCTGAACTCCTGGTTTGCTGCTGGGCTGCAGCGTGCAGAGAGGCAAACCCGCATCTTTCAGCTAAAGGCTGAATTCCAGCACGGGTGGAAATCCAGGGGTAAGCCTGGAGGAAGAGGGATGCATCCCTGATTTTACTACGTGATTTTAAGTGTTCCTGCTTTCTCCATGTTCAGCAGGCAGACCCTCCCCTTCCCACTGCAGCTCACTCTCTGCTTTTGGATATTAAAAAAAAATCCTTTGTTTCAGGGTGATTTTTCCATTTTCTTTTAAGCTAACTGCTGACATGGGAGATTGAAACAGTTGATTTGTAAAATGTCAGTCTGAAATTCTTGCACTTTTCTGCTCTTTCTTTGATGCCATTTTATTTCTAATTGCAAAACTGATACCAAAATTCACACTTTGCTTCCCTTTTTCAGTTAAGACATTTTTTTTCCAGTCAAGAACTGTTGGGTACTAAAAGAGGAGAGATATTTAGATGAGATATTAGGAAGGAATTGTTCCCTGTGAGGGTGGTCAGGCCCTGGCACAGGTTTCCCAGAGAAGCTGTGGCTGCCCCTGGATCCCTGGAAGTATCCAAGGCCAGGCTGGACAGGGCTTGGAGCAGCCTGGGATAGAGGAAGATGTCTCTGCCCGTGGCAGGAGATGGAATTGGATGTTCTTTAAGGTCCCTTCCAACCCAAATCCCAAACCATTCTGGGATTCAATCATGGCTTCTCCAAGATGCTGGGATGTTCAGATGGAATAGGAAAGGATTTTTCACAGGAGATTGTGCAGCACTGGAAGAGGCAGTCAGGGAAGGGGGGGAAATCTCCATCTTTGAGGAGGCTCTGTCCTGGAGGCTCTGGAATCATGGATGTTGCCAAGCCTGGCTGACCTGATCAGGTGGTGGGCACAGATGGTCAGACAGAGACCTCCAGATTTCTCAGTACTCCTCTGGTTCCCTGCCACCCCAGTCAGACAGGATATCTGCTGGGATGCTTTTCCACCTGAATATGGCACTACACAAAGCCAAGTGTGTGACAGGAAACCTTTTCTGTCCCCTTATCAGCCAAAGCTGGTGTCTGAGCAGAGGAAGATGTGAGGATCCAGCTGTGGGGATTTCAGTCTGCCATCACACATCCTGAACTTCCCTGCCTGCTTCCCCCCTCTGCCAGCAGGATCAGCCCAAGGAATACTTTGGAAAAGTCCCATTACATTCCTTCCTTTTCCTTTGCTGCTGCCAGGGGTTGAGGACAGCTTTTGTGGGATGCTGGGCTTATCACAGCTCACCTTACCCATGGTGACAAGCTGCAGTGGCTGCATGATCCATCTGACAGCCAAATGTCCCTGCAAAAGGGGACAAGGCCAGGACAGGAGCCATTAAATCCAGGGATATTCCTGGCCAGTGTGGAAGGGGAGCCTCCCTCCCTGCCTTGGCCGTGGGCTGGACTGGCTGTGCTGCCAAACTGCTCAGGGAATGGGGTCTGGAGACCAAAATGCTGCTCCAAATTCCATGGAAGCAGGACTAGAGCTTCACTGGAACCAGTGAAGGGATGCTTTGGCAGGTCATTGTGCTTAATGAGCCAGTTCAGGAGGGGTTAAGGAAACCTTGTCTAGAGTGGGGGACTTTTTTTTCCCTCCTGTTTGTTTTCTCCTGAAAATTCCTTCTTTAAAGCAGTTATAACCCCCCACCCCACTGATTTGTGTGGATTGAGCCTACATAGAGTTGGTCCATCACTGACAGCAGAGACAGAAGCTCCACTGTGACACAGTAGTGGGAGGGGTCAGGCATTGGACCAGGCTGCCCAGGAAAGTGCTGGAATTCCCATCCTGGAAGTGCCCAGAAGGTGTCACATGGGGACATGGCTTGGTGATGAACACAGCAGTGCTGGGTTAATGGTTGGACTCACAGGAAAACAAGAGTCACCTGAGCAGGAGAAAATCTCCAAAAAGGAGAGACATTTCTGAGCATTCCCCTGACCTCCTTCACAGTTAGTGGAAGGACACCTGTGCCTAAAGGAGCACAAATGGATTTATCCCAGCTGGTCACAGGAAAGACCTGGGGCAAGCACCTCAGAACCAGGCACACATTTTACTCACCTGAGGCTCAGCTCAGCTCATTTCATCATTCATTTCTTTCTGCTTTTTCAGCTTTTGTATTTTTCTTATTAAAATGTGCCTTGCAATAAAGGGACCTTAAATCTCATCCCATTCCACACCCTGCCATGGGCAGGGACACCATCCACCAGGCCAAGTTGTTCCAAGCCCCATCCAACCTGGCCAAGGCATGTCCAGCATCACATTGGCTTGGTCTCTTAGCCTAATAAGCAGTGACAACCAGGTTTATTTGGTGGACCCTTCAACTGGGAGTTAATCTTGGACCCCAGATCATTCCTGATATGTGATTTCACTGGCACAAGGCACCAAAGTGTAGGCTCTTCCAAATGTTTGCAGTGATTTATCTCCTGCAATATAAAGAACAGCTTTGTACTGTAGTTTCCTTCAAAAAGTTTTTAATTAAAAAGTTCTCTTCCTTTCTTTCTTTTTGTGCGCTGGAAAACGTACAAGGAGAAAGGAGGTGGATAAAAATAAAATAGAAGCGAAGTTTAAGCATGCAAATGTTGATTAAAAAATACCAGCCCACTCTCCTGTGAAATGCTAACAATGGTTCCCATGGCTCCTGTCTCCAGAGTCAGAACAGGCCCAGCAGGTGAACTTTTGATTTCTGAAAGCACAGTCACTCCTGCAAGGGGCACCACTGGTTACTCACCCTCAGCAAGGCAATCTCTGCTCTGTGGAGGAGATAAAATCACCCAGTGAGCTCCAGTGTTTGGAGAGGGATGTCAGTCAAATTCCAGCTTGGAACAAGCTCCACGTCTTCAAACAGCGTGGGAAGGCAGTAATGGGAACAAATCACCAGCAGGGACCGTGGGTATTTTTTTCCCCCCATTATTTGTGTGGATAAATCAAACCTAGATAGCTCTGGAAGCCAAATGCAGTGATCTGATGGCATTCTCAAGTGAAATTCCCCGTCCCAGGTGCTAAGGGAAATCATTCCAAAGCTCATTCCTGACCTGTTACACCGGCTCTCACCCTGTGCATCCTTGAAGAAACAAATAAACCCTTAAGCAGTCATTTATTAAGTATCTAATTGTCACTCTCACTTTTCCCACTTCACAGCCATATTTAGCACTTCCACCAACCTGTGGGAATTTCACTGTGTTTATTTTGACTGGATTGAAGAGCAGTAGCAGCCTCAGTGTTTCTCCAGAGCTTGCTCCTTTATCCCCTCTCTTCCCAACAGCCCAGCAGATTTCCACTCACAGCTCATATGATCACTAGAAAGCCATCCACTTCCCATAAAGATTCCCAAATCCTTTTGGAAGCCAGCACTGCAAGGCAGGGAGTGAGGTCAGGACACTGGGAAGAGCTTCAGGTTGTTTATAAGATTTTGGATCAGCTGCAGCACTCCTTGATGAAGAGATCACAGCAGGTGACTTTGACATCCCCAACCACCATCAGGTGGCCCCAAAACACATCAGGTCTGTGATGCCCTTTGCAAGCAGGATGTGGGATGGGGACAAATCATCCCACACAGTTTCACTCTGACCAATTCCATGGCTGTGTCTTGGTTTGGAAAGACAGGTGTTTGCAAAGGAAGGCAGGAGCCTCCCTGAAAATAGAAAATATAAACCCCCTCCCCCTGAATTATAATTTTGAAATTAGCAGGCTCTAGTTCTTTACTAGGAAAATTAAACTAAAAATGCAGTAGTACAAAATAAAACATTGACAGAGTCAGAATACAACTTGACACCCTGTTGGTCAGGGTATTGGTAGCAGTCCAATTGGGATCAAGGCTCCAGTCCTGCCGGAGTGACAGATGTGGTTCTCTTGAAGCAACAAAGGGTGTAGATTTCCTCTGAAGATGTGGTATTGTAAGTGTGCCTGGTCCTCCTCTGGGAATCCAGTGCAAACAGGCTGTCCTGGTGTTCTGACTCTCAGGTTTTATCCAGGTAGGAATGCTTGGCTCCTCCCACTGGGTGGAGCATCTCACAATGGGATGATGTAGTGTGTGATGTTATTTGTGAGCCTTAGTGGCCCATTTACAGCAGATATCCCCCTGGAGAGAGGATGGGTCCTGGAAGAGATAAGGAACCCTGCCCCACCTGGTTTTAACAGCTGGGCCACTATCAGAAGGCACCCACCCCCTCTCCCTGGAGTCATGAGGAATGGGTCATAGAAAAGATAAGGAAAACCTCCCCAGCTGGTTTCAGCAGATGGAAATAGAATACACACTTTTGGTGACATCTTGCATTGCAACCCAAACGTGCTGGTTTGGCATTGATTGAAGAAAAGCTGTGGCAAAACCCATCAGTGGCTAAAACTGCTTCAGCTGGGGCAGATTCTGACATTTCCCTGGGAAAGCCAGGAAAAAGCCAGCCCTGTTCAGGATTTCAGGGCACTGGGTAATTTCCTTCAGCCACAAGCATCAGGCTCAGCACAGGCTACCCTGCAGACGTTAACTCAACTTTGGGGTGGAATTTGCTGAGAAACTCGAAATGGGCCATGTTTGGGACTAAAAAACACAACAGTTATGCTGGGCCAGGTTAAAAGTCCACCAGGAGTAGATTGAGTAAAAGCAGGAAGGTGCAAGAACAAGGCAAGCACACAGGGATGCATCCCAGGATGCTCCTGAGATGGATGTTCTGCTGTTGGTTTAATAACAGAATGTTCCTTGGTGATGGAGTTTCTCTGTTATTCTTTTTTTCCTAAATCCTTGGCATTACAAGAAGGAATTGCCCAGTTTAGCTGTGCTTTATAGAAAAAAAGGAGCCTTCCTATTGCTGGGTTTGATCTGTCACCCAGCCATTCCTTAGGGAGCTCCTGGCTCTTTGCAGGGCACTCTGGATTTTACAGCTCCTTATCTTGCATGACGTCAGCTCTCCCTTTTCTGCACTGAAGAATCTTGGTCTCTGTGACGTATTTTCCTGGAGTCTTCAGCATAAGAAGGATGTGGAGCTGCTGGAAGGAGTTCAAAAGATGACATGCTCCCAGGGCTGAAGCCCCTCTGCTCTGGAGCCAGGCTGGGAGAGCTGGGGGTGTTCACCGGGAGAAGAGAAGGATCCAGGGAGACCTCAGAGCCCCTTCCAGAGCCTAAAGGGGCTCCAGAAGAGCTGGAGAGGGACTTGGGACAAGGGGTGGAGGGAGAGAACAAGGGGGAATGGCTTCAAACTGCCAGAGGACAGAGTTAGATGGGATATTGGGAAGGAATTCCTGGCTGCAAGAAAGGTCAGGCCCTGACACAGCTTTCCCAGAGGAGCTGTGGCTGCCCGTGTGTCCCTGTTCAAGACCAGGTTGGACAGGGCTTGGAGCAGCCTGGGATAGTGGAAGGCTTCCCTGGCCATGGCAGGGAGTGGAATGACATTATATTAAAGGTCCCTTCCAATCCAAACCAATCTCTGAATATACAGAAACTGTTCCATCCCCCCGATCTCCTTCTCTGAATATTTTCTTGCTCTGCCCCTCCTTTGGGAGACGAGGGCCCCAGGCACACTGCAGGCAGCACCCTGGACAGTGCAGCAGCAGCAGCACGATACCCTGCTCTCCTCTGCTCTCCCCCATCCCTCCCCAGCCCTCCCTTTTATCCGATTTTGTTCTTTCTGACCCATCCCCAGCTGCAGCAGCCGCGGTGGCTGCAGGGCTGGCAGCAGCACATTGCAGCCGTCTGGCTGCAGAGGATGTGGAGCACTGAGAAGGTTCCCAGCCCTCCCTGCACTGCTTTTCCCCCTCTCTCCTCCCTGCCTGGCTGCGATTGCTCTGCCTCCTCTGGCACAGATGGCTGGAGGTTTTCCTGAAGTTCAAATCCCAGAGTAAAGCCTCCCAGGCCCCCCATTCCTGCGGGATGCTCTGGGAGCTGTTGGCCGCCGTGGCCACCAAGCAGCCTCAGCTCCTCGTGCTCCTCTCTTCCCGTTGACCGAGAGTGGGTTTTGTTACAAACAGGTTGGTGGATTTAATTAGGAGCAGCAAAACATTTTGATTTATGCTTCCTACCCGCCTTACCTCCTCCCCTGCCTCTCTGCCTCTCCAGCTTCACGCTTGTCAGAGCAGATATTTTTAATATATATATATTTATCACAAGCCGCTCCTTCAGCGCTACAGGCAAAGCTTTTAGCAGGGGAGAAAATGCCCGGCTTACAAGTAGCTCTCCAATTACTATTGCTTGCTTTAGTGATTTTCTAGGAGAGGCAAAGGGCTGGATCCTGGCTCTTTCCCTTTCCTCCACAGCAAGATATTCACTGCTTCCCGTGGCATCATCCCCCAGCTCTCCTGGGTGGCACAGCCACGTCTCCGTGGTGGGGAACGATTCCTCTTTGCCCTGATTTGCACTCCAGGGAGGTGATTTCTGGCTGCTTTTCCCCTTCCCCAAACACCAAGGCATTAATAAAATACCCCCCTCTGGCCTGTTAGTCTTGAGATTACCAAAATCTGAACTAAATCCCAGGCCTGGGGTGGCAGGAGGGGAACCTCTCCTCAACCACATTTTGTCGGATCCGTGTCTGAGCTTGGATTCATGAATTGCTGTGAACGAGATTCCTTTCTCTCAGCCCGGGATCCACGTGCGGGTCTGTCTATAATCCAGTGAGTCACTTCAGCGCTCTTTTTAGGTCAGATTTAAAGCTACACCTCCTCCCAGAGCAAAAGCTGGGGGACGGGAGCGGCGGAGGAGGGGATGCAGGGATGGGATGCGGGGATGGGGTGGCTGAGCACTGAGCACCGATCCCATCTCACATCCACGGCAGGAGAGGCTCCTGCATCCCTCCCTCGGAGCATCCAGGAGCAGAGATACGATCTCTGCTGCCCTGGCTCCGGGGAGGCTCTGCCCAGACCCGCCGCCGTCTGCAGCTCGGGAGGGAAACCGGAGAAAGGCAGGGGGGAATGGGAGCACCGAGGGAGATGCCAGAATCTGAGCGAAGTTCAGCTCGTGTAACGTCTCCCGGGAATGTCGGGACGGGGAAAGGACAGTGAGAGCTTGGCCATGGTCCCCTGATGCCTCCATGTGGAGCAGCAACCTGATAGAGTAACTTTTCTCCTTACCTTTAGCTGCTTCCCTGCATCATCTGTGAGCAAACCCTTTGCCCTTCCAATGGCAATAATTCCATCCCTATGAAGCTACAGCAACCTTTAATATTTTATTTTTATTTTATTTTATTTTATTTTATTTTATTTTATTTTATTTTATTTTATTTTATTTTATTTTATTTTATTTTATTTTTTAAATTATTTTAAAAATTTTTATTTTATTATTTTTCCTTTATTTTCCTTTATTTTTACTTTATTTTATTTTGTGTTATTTTATGATTTATTGTGCCGTGGTAATGTCACACAGCAGTGGGTCACTACTATGAATGGTAGGCACTGAATATGAAGTTTAAAAAAGGAAATACAACCAGGAAGAGCAGTTTTGCCAAGAAGTGACATTCCCTACATTTCTAAAAAGGGCTTTTCCAAATAATTCCAAAGGTCTTTCACACAAAACCATCAAAGTACTCACTTATTTACTCCAGTTTGACCTCAGAACTGCATTCCTATCTGTACATCAGACAGCAGTTCCTGGTTTCACTTCTGCCAGGAGATTATTTGTATAGATGTAGAAATGAATAAATAAACCACATATATGATCATATATATGATATATATAAACATATATGGTTTACTTATATACATATATAGCTCTTAAATCAGATTTATTCTTTTATTTATATATGCCATATGCCTCTCTATGTACAGGTATATGTGCCTCAAATGAATAAATAGCCATAGATTCATATAGGTTTGCACATATATATGAACCTATATCTATGTTAAGGTATGAATTTATATACATGGTGTGCTTGTTTACTGTATATTTTTTCCTTAGAATGCATTGTCCTGTGTGGCATTCATTAATGTAGAAAAAAAATCAAAACTGCTTAAAAATTAATTCCAGAATCATTAGATAAAAAGATTTGCAAAATCCTGGGAAAGATGAAAGTGGTGCAAGGGTCTGGTGTGGGAAAGAGGATTTGGGTGAATATGGAGGCAATTCCTAAACAGGAGAATTGCTGGATCAGAAGTGTGGGGTTAACCCCACTTGGCACTTTGGCAATGGAGAGATTTCCCAATGAAGTATTATTTATTTTTTTTATATAATTTAATGTAACTTAATTAATAATTTATCTCAGCTTGAGGTAGGGGTCTGAGAGCTGGGCATGTCCCATCCCAAAACTCCCCATGCCTTGGGCTGATCCCACAGCATGGGCAGCAGGGAAGGGGGAATTCTGTCCCCTCTGCCCCTCTCAGGTGAGACCCCACCTGCAGAGCTGTCCCAGCCCTGGGCCCAGCACAGGAAGGACCTGGAGCTGCTGGAGAGAGTCCAGAGGAGGCACCAGGATGAGCAGAGGGATGGAGCAGCTCTGCTGGGAGGAAAGGCTGAGAGGATTGGGATTGTTCAGCCTGGAGAAGGTTTTGGGATGAGGTGATTGTGCTCTTCCTGAAGGAGCCTACAGGAAAGATGGGGAGAGAGACTCCTCCCCCATTTACAAGGGCCTGGAGGGTCAGGAGATAGGGAATGGCTTCCCACTTCCAGAGGGCAGGGATAGGTAGGATATTGGGAAGGAATCCCTCCCTGTGAGGTTGGTGAGGCCCTGGTACAGGTTTCCCTCAGAAGCTGTGGCTGCCCCTGGATCCCTGTCAGTGTCCAAGGCCAGGTTGGGCAGGGCTTGGAGCACCTAGGATAGAGGAAGGTATCCAAACTCATCCTTCTTCTCCCTATCCCAGAGATCAATTCCTCCACAGGATGACATTGTGGGAGGCTGGCAGTGTGACGTGAGTGACCCTCTGCACTTGCCCCTTGCTCTCCCTGGGCTGCAGAGGATTCCCCTGTGACATCAGACATCTGGTGCTGGAGTTAGGAATAACCTGGAGCCCTGAGCATCAACTGCCCAGAAATCCCAAGGTGCTGCCAATATCTCAGGGAGACTTGCAGTCCTCAAACCACGGCAAAAACATGGACCAGGAGGAGAAGCCAAGGGCATCTCCCC
The DNA here is from genome assembly GCA_013389925.1 of Aegithalos caudatus. Taxonomy (NCBI): domain Eukaryota; kingdom Metazoa; phylum Chordata; class Aves; order Passeriformes; family Aegithalidae; genus Aegithalos; species Aegithalos caudatus. The sequence goes on along the minus strand of WEIU01000010.1, from coordinate 1,486 downwards.
ATCCCACCAGGTGTGGCTGCATTGGAGCACTGCCACCATCCACCCCTCCAAAAGTGTTCCACACAGACCTCCTCATCCCTGGCTCCTCACCCAGCCTCTCCTCCTGCCTCTGTGACACAACCCTCCCCTTCAGGGGTGCTGGCTGCACCCTGGAGCTGTGCCAGGCTCTGGGAACCAGAGGTGAGGCCACACCAGCTGCAGGTGGCACTCCCAGCATGTCTGAAAAGGGGCTCCTTCCAATGAAGTCGGTCAGGAAATCTCCCCCTGACTGAATAATGAGCCTAAAAGCCTTTGACAGCATCCCTTGAAGGCACTGTCAGCTGTGATTGTCTTGGACGTGGCACCCCAGGCATGGGCAGCCTCTCACTGATTTGGGATGAGAGAGAGGATGGGGCAGGGAAGGTTTAATTTATTACTGTTTTTCCTTCTCCACTTGCCTGTCCATCCAGCTCTGTAGTGGTGTGGAATGGCACAAGCAGTCCCACAGGACTTGCTGTGCACCAGGAGGTCTGGGAGACACCCTGCCAGCTCCCAGGAGGCTCTGCTGAGCTCTCAGTGCATCACTGTGTCCTCACCCATGGGGTGGGGGTCCCTGCACATCTGCAAAATGCTCATTCACACAAGGGAGGCATTTTCCAGTGACTCTGTTTGCTGTCCCCCGAAGGGAGATGCCCATTTGTCAAAAGGAAATGCTTTAAGTGGGAAAACACCAGTGTTGGGAAAGGCAATCAGGAGTTGTCAGCATGGATTCACTGAAGGGAAATCATGTTTGACCAACCCAATTGCCTTCAATGATGAGACAGCCACCTGCATGGATGAGGGGAGAGCAGTGGATTTTGTGTGCCTGGACTTCAGCAAGGCTTGTGACACTGTCTCCCATCATACCTGTTGGACAAACTCAGGAAATGTGGACTGGAAAGGTGGATGAGCTGGATTGAGAATTGTACAGCAGATGTGGTGCTTAGGGACATGGTTTAGTGCTGGACCTGGCTGTCTTAACTTACCAGGTGGATTTAGATCTTCAAGGTCTTTTCCAACCTTAATGATTCTGTGATTCCATAAACTGGCTGACCCAGAGGGTCAGGATCAGTGGCACAGGGTCTGGTTGGAGGCCTGTCACTTGTGGTATCCCCCAGAGTTCAAAACTGGGCTCAGAATTGTTTAACTTGCTCATTAATGACTTGGATGAAGGGACAAGTGTCTCCTCAGGAAGCTGGATGATGACACAAAGCTGGGAGGAGTGGCTGATCACCCCAAGGGCTGTGCAGCCCTTCAGAGGGACCTTGGTGTGTTGGAGGAATGTGCAGAGAAGTCTCTGAAATTCAGCAAAGGGAAATGCAGGTCCTGCACCTGGGGAGGAACAACCCCAGGCAGCAGCACAAGCTGGGGGTGACCTGCTGGAGCAGCTCTGCAGAGAAGGATCTGGGTGTCCTGGTGGACAACTGGCTGTCCATGAGCCAGTGGTGCCCTGGGGGCCAAGAAAGCC
>WEIU01000009.1:19498-31786 GCA_013389925.1 Aegithalos caudatus | reverse complement strand
TTTTTTTTTTTTTTTTCCCCCAATGCAAGTATTTTATATATTCTTTCCAGGTGAGTTTTTCCTGAAATTTCCATGCTGTGCCATTCCTTTTGTTATGTCTGAAAAGAATGTTGCATAGGAAGAACAAAATGTTTTGGAAATTTGGGGTGAAAGGAAAATAAAATTAATGCATTTAATACTTATGTAGTTAAAAAAAATATAATTCATATGGGGAAAACGTATTGCTTATCTCTGTTGTTTGAAAGAAGGAAGGGAATAATATTTTTTCAGAAAATTAAAGAAAGCTTCTTATGTACATTTAACAGTAAAGTCCTACATACAAGGCTGAATAGAAAGTCTCTTTTCACTCAGTGATCTTCAGCAATCTGTATAAATCTATCCGCCTTGCAGATTTTTGTTAGGCCTTAGCTTGTCTATTTTTGATCAAGTTTTGACTGGTTTATATATCTCTGCCTAAGGCTGCCCTCCTCTCTATCGCATTTCATGTACAATGTGATGCTTTTATTCAGTGACAAGAACAAATACACAGTGTCTCTTTTGTTATTAGCATACTCTGAAAATGTAATAAAGTAAGAAGTGTTTGGAACAGTGCAAATATCTTTCATAAAATGTAAATTATAAATATCCATCCAATGGGCTAATCACAATTATGCATTATGCATCTTTTCTGATAAGCAGGAAAATTGCAGAGAGATTCAGATAGATGCAATTAACAGAATGTAGAAAACTGTGGAGGAAAAAGGTATTTCTAAAGAGGCTCTAATCACAGGGTTTAAAAAGAAATCCTTTTTACAGATGATTAATTACACTCCAAAATACATTTTCCTGATCATTAAAATAATAGTTTGTTTAATGTATGGTGTTTTATTACTCTAAATAGCAGCATTTGGAACCTCTCAGGATAGATATGGTGAGTTTTGCCATGCTTCTGGATATAAGTAGTATATAAATCATATTTTGAGAGTGAAGTCTTAATAAATAAAAATATTTTTAAAAATAATTGTAGATTATATTAAATTTGCATTCGAGTTTGATTTCCAAAAATTTGTTCAGCCTTATATTTTCTAAAGAAGTATATCATCCTTTGTTTCTACACTGACCTCTTTCCCAAGTGATATAATGCAGTTTACCACTTGATTATTGAAAACACTGTTCAGCTATTTCACTAATAACACAAATGACATTGATACAATTATAGCAGGAAATACTTCTTAAAAAGAGACCGACAAACGTTTTCGTATAGCAAATTTAGGAAGCAGGGGAGGAGTGGCCCAAAGCAGCTTGTGTTGATGTGTCCAAATCCTCAGAAGCTCATAAAATAAATGTTTATGGGTCTTTCTGCAAGCAGGAAACATTTTCCTCCCTAAGCTGTTAGAAGATACCATGGTATAGTTCTCATTGAGACTCCCCCATCAAAATTTGTTGACATGTAAATAAGTGTGACTTCTGAGTTCAGTACAATATTCCTTTCTTGAAAACTACAATTTCCACTAATGTTGAGAAGCAGCTGTAAAACCAATAACTCATACTTAAAAGCAAGCTTTTTGGAAGAAAATGTATACATTTTCTGTTAAGTCATGTAAAACCTTTGAATAATGGATTACTATAAAAATTTACCAATTATCCAAGATACATAACTTTTTATTCTCAATGACCTCTAGAAATTAGAGTGGAAGTAGTGTGGAAGCATAGTCTAATTATGGTGGGACATGTGCAATATAGAAGTTTTTACATACTTTATATCAAGCAATTAATTAATACAATTCAAAAGTAGGTACTGGAATTCAGGAACTTCTCTCGAAGTTCAGTCTCCAGTATACTTTGTTTTTTGCTGCATAATGGACATGTCTATGTCAATATTTTGGTATAGCTCTGGGGTGAGCTCTTGAACTGTATTATTTTCTCAGTTTCCTGGAAATTACCAGTGGTACAGCTATTGCATGAAAAATGGAATACTGTGTATTACATAATTTTCAGACTTTTCTTTGTAAAAACAGAACATAGATTTAGATTTGAACATGGTTTGACAGAGGAGGGCCTTAATCTAGGCCTACTGCTTCCCAGGCACTCCTTTAGCAATAGACCAATTTTACAATGAATATGGTAGCTTTTGAAGGAACATGAGAGAGAGAGAGAGAGAAAGCAGAGGTTCATGTGGAGTGAGCGCCCTAAACACCGCTGATGTGCTGTGAACATTTAAAATTAGGTTCTATCAGACTACAAGTTAAGTCAAGATATTTTTTGTATAATGCTTAGAATGAATCAGAGGAGACATAGAGTTGAAAGCCAGCCTTCTGTACTCTGCTGTCATCAGCCTACTGTGCTTTTGCAAGGAACATCCTTTAACCCAGATTTCTTTCTTGGACCTGAATCATTTCAGTGGCTGCCTAAACTGTGATAAGTCTGACACAATCCTTTCCAGATGCCTACAAACAGTTTTTCAAACTTGTAGGACATGTAGATCTCTATGCTCCTTGAGCTTCTCAGGAGCCCCTCAGTCCCTGCAGGGATATCGTTTCCCAGGTCATCCCCACCCTGTCATACCTGCCTGCACTCTGCCTCTGTGGCCCAGGAAGACCCACAGATCAAGTGGCAGGAAAAGGCAAACAAATCATCTTTCCCTCTGCAATACTATATCCTAGTAAAAAGTATGTCATACAATAACATGTGCAAAAGCAGGTCTGTCTGTCGTAATACATCCCATGTCTCCACACCACTTTCATGAACAAGGCATCTCAAGATAAAACCACAGTTAGGGCATTTTGACTGACTTTTCTGCAAGGACTGGTCTCCTCTAAGACACACATTTTCTTCTTTCCCATTTTTCACATTTCTCTGAATTAGGGAAATAACACACATTAATGAACAAATAAAGTGTATTTGAACCTATTATACCTCTTCATCTGCAGGTTTTAGGTAACTACATAGGTTTTAGATACCTGTGTTCTTCTCTGACTTCCATCCTTTATGTCATATACTAATAACTTCCCTAAAAAGCAAAACTTAACCACTCCAAAGCAAGCTGTTTCAATACTGAATAAACAGTGACTACTAGATACCAAGACAAATACAAAGGAACAACAGTTAGAAAAAGATACTTTAAAAAAATTTGTACTGAATACCTCACACTACTTGATCCGTTACATGTCTATATTTATGGTGCTTCATATTCCAAATTTTGTTGTTTCAGGTTGCAGTCCAAAGCTTAAGGCTCATTTATTTTGGCATAGATGTAATAATTCCAGGAGTAGAAAATAATATTACTGACCAAATACTGAAATCTCAAACTTTTAAGAAGATGATAATTACAACCATTAAGGGGAGTAATATTTAGTCAACTAAGTATTGAGGTTTTTAACAATATCACTGATATAACTTGTGCTGAGTGTCAGACTCAAATTCCGATTGCCATGCTGAATCTAAGGATGAGAAAATTGAAACATGTTTTTTCTTCTTCCTCAGTTTCTGTCCTTAAAACATCAACTATTTTCGTGCCTTTAAATATATTGTATCTGAATTTGCTGTGTAGAATTACAGCACTGCAGGTCTACCTTTACAGAGGAAGAGTTTGAGAAAAGATGTAGGAGAAATAAGTACATTACATCCTATGGAGAAATGTATATTACCAATATCTCATTTGACTATATTGCTCAATGTAATATCTGTGTAATTCTGTGGTAAAATGTAGAACTATGCTTCCTAAAAAAACCCCTTATATTTCATGAATATTCAATCTGGAGTTCAGTAGTCCGTGGGGAAGTTACATCTCTTTTTTACACAGAGAATTTAATTACATAAATGTTGTTTATGCAGAAAAATAACTCAGACTATGTGGAATAACTCCCATGTAAACTTTTAGCATTATATGATTCTCTCCACCTTTCTTTCCTTCTACAATCAAATGTTTTGGTTTTGTTTTTTTTAATTCTTCTATTTTTTTTTTAATTCTCCAGGTAAATTTTTAGTTTCTCATTTTGGAGTTTATTTCTCACTTCAGGGTTAGCATTTCTATTCTGGAAGGGTGCAATAAAGAATGTAGTTTTGTTAACTTTAAATGTGAGAAAAATCTGGATTTTTAAAAAAAATTATTTTTCTGCTAGGTTAGTTTGTTTGTTTAGGGGTTTATGTTTGTTATATTTGGGGATTTTTTTTTTTTTTTAATTTGGGGATTTTGGGGTNTTTTTTTTTTTTTTTTTGGTCTGTTTTAATAAAGCCTAGAGATACTCTGTAGTCTGTAGGGAAAGTTTCAGTATCTTTAGTACTAAAGTCATACTGTCATGTACTGCTCTACCTTCTGAATAGCATATGCTGCATATATTGTAAGAGATATGTGGTACAAGTGATCTATTTTTAATGTTATTGTTATAATATAATCCCTTGAAATAGATTGCCTGAAGAGAGTGTAATTAGAAGTAAACGGCAAGAGAACCTTAGTGATCCGTCAGCTGAATATCCATAGACCTGCTAAGGTTGTGCATTGATATAGTGATAAAGATATATATAAGTTGCATTTTTTCCCAATTTTAAATGGTTTTTGCCAGTTGCCAACTGCACTTAAGTTCATAGAGAGGTAGAGTCCTTTTGCTAGGGTTATTTGTATTACTTTTATGGAGAGTGAGATTTCCAGATATATATTCTAAATACTATAGGTTTTGACTAGGCAGAAGAATTTTTCAGATGAATTAATGGAATCAAGGTCTAACATGGTAAGATTTAACTGCTGTTAATTTTCTTTTCTGGAGCAAGAAGATGACAATGATACCTTGTGTCTTAAAAATCGAACCTTTTGAATTATGAGTAGAATATTGAAAGAAAGGATGTGTTACACTTCCCCAGGGGAGAGATGTTTCATTAAAATGCATTACTTTGTAGTCATCTGATATCTGGCCCCGTGATTTCAAACCATAGGTAAAATTATTATCTTGTTTTAAGTTGTTCTTTTAGAACTACTTTTGGTGTTTTGAGCAGTTTAATAAGAATCTTTTGGAACACCTTTCTGAAAGTGGGAAATGACTTTAAATAGAATAAGTTAAAAATTTAAATAACTAGATGTCAGGAATATATGGTTGGACTTTCTTACCATGGGCTGTAAACCACTGAGCACATGTAAAATACATATCCATTACCTGGATCACTGACTTTACACCCCTTAGTCTTATGTTGAGCTTGTTAGCATCTACTTGCATTACTGTTTGGATAATCAAATTCATTTTAAGTAATGTTAAAAGTCTGTCATGAAACTGTGGCTAATTTTTGCCAGAGCAACCTATTTTTTGCAGTGCTGAGATTCAGGATTTGATCATCTTTGATATTAATGTAGCTACAGAAACCATGCATACAAAATATTTAATGTTTATGTGAATTAATAGTTATTGATCCTGATTTTCCATACTTAGAAGATTTATGTACTGTGGCCTTTTATTTACGATGAAATTTTATCAGAATGACAACATTGTCCTCTGTTACCTGTCTTTTCTGTGACAAGGCAAGATTGAAACCTTTTCCACTGCAGTTTTGTTATTTTTTTGAAAGTAGGCAGTTGATCGAGTGCTGTACGTGCCTGGAATAAGAAGCACACATTCTGAAGATAGCCACAGCCTTTAAAATTATATTGTTATATATGTGTGAAAGCCTGAAAAAAAAAAGAACAACCTTTGAAAAAGCTCACATCTAAAGAAAAACGCAGTTAAATCTCATTCATCTATTTACCTGTGGGGCTAAATTCACATAAAACCCTCTCAACCAATTAACGAAAAAGATAATTTACTGTAGCTGCTTCTATTGGTGTAAGAAATAGTTTGAGTAACTGAAAAAAATAACCAAACAAAACAACCAACACCTAAAACCCTCAGAAAAATTCCCCATCCAAAGTCATGTAAATATTTAGATCAGAATGAATTTTTATTTCCTAATAGTTTTTACTATACCTGCAAGGTTTTTTGTCTCATAAAAATGAAAAGGAGCACTTGCAGACTGACATAATAAATTGTATTAATAAGGGGGTCATATTTGAATATATAATGTATTCTTATCCCTTTTGCTGCGCACCTCTGGGAGTAAGCAGCATCTGTTCTCCCCCGATTCAATGAGTAGTTGAAGAATGTGCTCAATTACCTTACTTTATGCAAATCTTATCATGTTTACTTGTTTTTAGAATGCAACAATATTAAAATGTTACTCTTTTATCTCTAAATAATGAAGAACATTGCTTTTATAAGAAAATTCTTGTATTTATATTGGCAATAGTTTTGAAAGAGGGCATTGTATTGCATAGTAATTTATTTTAGTCACAATAAAATAATATAGAATATAGAAAATTGATACTATAATATATATTGTAATACAGAAAAATGTTATGGTGTTAACTCTAAATGTTAACATCTATTTGTTACAATATCAGTAACTTTCTAAATGGAAAGTATATATAAAGGGTTTAAGTACAGTAATTTCAATAAGGGGAAATAGAATTGTGTTATGTATAGAAGAGGCTAGATTTTGTGACCTTCTCCTATCTCCAGAAGACAAAAAGTCATTTGAGGCCATTGTGGTAAGGAAAAGATGGTGTTGAAAACTCTATCATTAAAAAATGGTAGATTTTTAGCTGTAAGGTATCTGACTGCATCCTATCAAAATTTTTGGACCAAGGGTTACAGAATACTGTCAGCACAAATGTTCCTAGATTTAGTATAAACCTTAGATCTCAGGTAATGCCTAAAAAGAGCTCCTATGCTGGCACTTCTATAAAATTTTATTACTCTGTACTTTTCACATTTCCAGGCCAAATTATGTGATGCACGGAAAAATTTCTGATATCACGGCAATTGTCAATTTTTTTCTTGGTTTATGTATTTTTGTTGCTAAATGTGAATTTATTCAGTTGGTTTAAGTTTCCTTTAAGGTAACTCACAAGGAAGGATTTTCCAGGGCTCCCTGGTGAAAGCCCACCATCAAGGGAAATCTGTGCTGAAAGGACAGGCAGATCTAGAGTTCCTTAGGAAAGAGTCACAGACTGAGTTTATGTAGAGGACAAAAGGCATAGATTCAACTTAACTGTTCAGCAACATGAAGAGTAATGAGCCTAAGTGGTGAGCCTAAGTGGCCTGATATAACAGAGCATCTCTTCCACACGCATACTGTTAGACACTGCCACAGTGATTATAGTAACTGCATTGAAACATGCCTGGTAGCCATGTTGATCCATTGTATAAAGGTCATTTTCTGTGTTACAATAGATTTCTGTGAACAACATGGATTATCCATGTATGTTTTTCATTTTCAGGTACTAAAATAAATCTGAACTAGCTTTTTGTTCTTCAACAAAAATTAAAATCTAGTAATCTTTATCACATTTCTTCTTTCTTATCTGTTAAATTAACTTACTAAGACCGAAAGTTGTAGAAGTAAAAAATCATAAGGTAACAAAGATAATTGGAACATTTATCATAATTTTTTCTCTCACAAAATCTAATGAGACAATTAATGTGATATAATCCTCCTAACTCATGTTGGTATTTTATTTTGATTTTTTTGTTGTTGTTGGATGGATGTTTTTTGTTTGGGTTTATACTTGCTTTGGTTTTCTTCTTTATTTTTTCTAGTGGGACATTAAAAGAAAAGTACTTGCAAACACTTGAGCAGTGGAAGCACAAAATGTACAAAACATTATTGTGGAACAATTTTTCATACTTCTTGTACCTTGATTGATTTAGTGCTCATGGCTGTATCATAAGACCTAGCACGACTCTACATTTTCCAGGGTGCTGAGAACAGAAATGGCCCCTCAGGTCCTTAAGGGTTACCCACATGATGTTTCCAAACAATAACAAACAAACAGGAGCTTCAGTCTGACTTCTACAAAACTGAGTAACTCAAAAATCAAGTCACTCCTCCAAAATTTGCCTTAAACTTTTTCAGTCAGCCAACACAATATTTTTCAGGTCCTTTTTTGCTTTATTTTGCCTTATGATGTCCCAATAAGATCAAATTTTTCCAGTTGTCTGATATTTTACAGCAACTTGGAGAATCTCCAAGTAGATTTCTACCACCTTCCTGAAGAGGATTTATGCTTATGCCCTACTCCGTGTATCCCGAAATAACTACCACATCTGTCTTTTTCTGTATCTACCAACAGAATTCCAAACTGCACAAAAGCAGAGTTGAACATAAAAACTGAAATGCATTTATACAACTAACTGTACATACCACTGAAAAACAAAATAGGCAAGTTCCTTTAAGTATTCCACAAGTCAGCTCTAACTTTTTCTTTCTATGAGATCTTTCCTACACATGTCATTTACATACTACTTCAACAAGTTAAAAAGACAGAGATTTTTAAAGTTTGCTTTGTTCCACCTATACGCTACTACAGAATGTGTTTGGTCCTGATCTTATAATTAAGTAGAAATAATATGAATATTTTTTCTCGTTGCCTATTTGTAAGTGAATGACACAAGGATATGAATACCTTCATTTTGTTGATGTTTTGTGTAAGCCAATGACAGTTAGCTTTGGAAATGAAAAGCACAGTTCATTGACATTTACTACCGGCCAGAAAATGCTAAAACATAACTTCTCGTGCAGAAAGCATCAGAAATACTTCATCACACCTGTGCAAACTGAAGGCAAGAAAATAATCTTCTGTTTCTGGGACAAGATGATGAAGTAGCACATTGAAACATTGGAGGTTAGATTTCTGGTTTGACATTATGGATCTTTACAGTTGAAATGACTCTGCCTTACACTTTCAAGTTGCCTATGTAATAGAACTCTTACTCATAGTTGACTAGTAACAAATGAAGATGGTAGGGTTTTTATTAACATTTCCTATTTTCTGACATTTTTAATTCACTTATTTAATTTCTCTTTCTATTTTAACTATCATCTTAAGATGGTCGAACAGTCAAATCATCAGCATCTTGTTCACTTTTTGTTCTTGGACAATATTTTCTAAGAACTGCAATTAATGCACAGTTTTATGGTATTTTTTTTTTTCTTCTCAAAGTTTAAATGCAAGTTATCTCACAATTTCTAAATTATTAACTTCCTAATTTCCTTTCCTCCTTATAACATTTATTGCTGATCTCTGGAAATGCTTTTTATTTCCTACAATAATTCCAGCAAGGTTATTTCCTTTTTTCCAAAATTTTTTCAAGCTAATTTATGAGATTTCCATACTAAGCTTGCAGAGAAAATCTGGAGGTACAAGAGTGTCAGTTGTATGTCTTCTTGGCTTTACTACTTGCATTTCACACGTCTTTTGTTACCTACTGCATAGAGAAAACCTTTCCATACCCTGCTGCTATGGCACCACACAAAAAAGAGACATAACGGATAGCCCTCATTTTCTCTGGTATTTAGAGGCTGTACCACACCTGGCATTTACTCCTTTACATATGGGAGAAAGTATTGGAGAAATTTTCACTAAAAGTCCTTGTCATCTGTGGAGTACTCCAATCATAAGGATAGTTCTTCAAGAAACTGTGAGTTGATGCTATTGGTAGCTTATCTTAACAATGGGGTGGGGAGAGGGAAGAGTGAAGAGCTGAGTTTGGTCCAATTGCTGATATTTAACAGAGGAGGAAGGAAACAATCGAATTGCATCAAACTGCGCACTTAAACCTTCTGTGTCTGAAACATTAAGATAGCAGTGCAACATATACTAAGCCAACAATAATAGAAGAAATTAGTGTTTCATTAGAATTAGTGTGACATTTGTATTTAAAGCTTGTGTTGGACTGTTTTCTGCGATTCTATAGTAACTTCATATCCTTCATATTCATAATTTGAAGAAATTCACATCTGTTAATGTGTTTAAAATGAAGCATGCTTTTAAATGTTTTGCTAGTCTATGGTCAAAATATTGAGCACCTATTACTGAAAAGCTTCTCTGTCAGAATGATGTCTGACATCTGATGGAATAAAGAAAAACCCCGCTTTTCCTGTGTTTTTATATTAGGTTTAAGAAACAACTGCACAGAAAGCAAATACGTGAAGTACTCTTCACCTCTTCTGAAATGTCATTTCTAGGAATAATAAACGCAGTGTTTAGGAATCAAATGTAGATGAAGACAGACGACTCCATCTTCTTTATTTCTTTAATAATAGAATGCAAAAAAGCTAAGTAAAATGCAAAGTGTGTTTCCATTCACTTAACATGGAAAAAAAAATTAAAATTACTGATGTCTTGTCCATCTGAATGTGTGGTCTATCATCTCACTATCCTTTTGACATGACAATATTTCAAATCAAATGTATATTTAAATACTTTAAACTGCATTAAAATTGCTAACAGAATAAATACTTTCAGATCTCTTTGATAGACTTTAGTAGAAGTTTTCACTTAGAAACAAGCATTTATAAGCTAATGTGATGGCAGAGAACAGGATGCCCTTTATCCTTTTCATTAGCAATTTTTTTTCTTATTTCTAAGAAAATTCAAGAAAGCAAGGATAGAAACAATAGTTTCCTATTGGAATGGCAGTGCTTTCAGAACAGATTTGAAATGCAAACATTAAATTCATTCAGATTAGGTAATTTACATGCAAGAAGTTCAGACTTAAAGCTTATCTCGTTACTGTCTCAAGCCTGTGACACTCTCCCTTTTACAGGTGCCATTACATTTAATGAGATAATTCCCTTCATTGGGAGTGTGTGAAATGTGTGACCAGTACACATTTTCTGTATGATATTGAATTGTTAATAATTATTTGTCTTGTTATGTTGTAATACAGTCTTTCTAATTTGCCCTGCTTGAAATAGGATATGTGACAACAAATGCCGTATTGGGATTTTTTTTCAATTTCTTCTGAATATTTCCCTCCACTCCTTGTCAGAGCTGTTTTGTAGATTAGATACTTTTAAGTGATCAGTTGTAGTCCTTTTTGTCAGTAATATTTAATTGACTTAAATATTGTAAACAAATATATTCTTTCATTCACATAAATTATATGGATTTTTTATAGTCCATCATCTACTGTTCAATATATGAAATGCAGAATTTTTTTCTACCTCCCCATATAAAAACCATCAGGTCTTGCACAAATTTCTAGTCTGATTACTGGATGTAAATACCTTGCAAGTGACTACTAAGCTTTGGACTTTGGAATCATTCAGAGGCTAAGATATGCTGCAACAGACTTTGTGGTGGCTGAAAGCTAAAGAAAAACTGGACTAAGAGGAAATCCAAGCCCTGACAATTTTCCTGTGCAGTCATGTCACGGCCTGTGATAGAAAATAGAGTCTAGGAAGAGGGGAGATAAACAGTCCTGAAATGCAAGCTTTTCAATCTCTCAGAACTCTCCAAAGTCCTGTCCAGTCTGCCTCAGAGCAGAAGGAAGAGGGGGAAGGCAGCAGATATTAGGATATTACGTCATCAATAAAAAGTGAAAACATCTTGAAAGTCTATAGACCATGATTTCTTCAGTCTGTCAGTAGCATAAGAATTTCCCTGTGAAACGGTAGGTAGCTGTTAAGGCAGAATATGTCAGTAAAAAAAGAGTGGGAGGAGTGTGCACATGCCTTCAAGCATTTGTCCTCCAAGCCCTAGGCAGTGCTGAGCTTTGTTTGATTGCTGGCAGTTGATGGGAAGTAAAATGGAAGAAAATGGGTAAATAACATTTCAGTTGTGTAAATTATTTACTCAGAGCTCTGGATGAATGGGGAAGAAAAGGACACATCTTCCCCTGTCTCTCTGTTTATAGTGGCAGGTGCCTCTTTGTGTTAACTTTCTTTTGATGACTGGAAGGGCTCTTTGTCAGGGCTGCTACAGTGCAAGGTAATTGTTTATTGAATCTGCCCTCCATGCTGAGGGCAGCAATGCTTAAATAACTGGAGGCATTTAATCTTTCAGATAGAATAAGGCAACAATTCCAAGGAACATTCAAGAAAAGTGGGTAATTTTTTTTGGCATTCTTAGGAGATGTTTGATATAGTTAAAAGTTGTAGAGACCAAAAGTAGGTCAAGCTAATTTTTTTAACTTATTTCTACTGGAGTCAAAATATGAATGATTGTAAGGAAAGCAAAACAATAACAGTCACCATTCATCCAAGAAAGCAGATTAATTGGAACCAGATACAGAATAACAGATCTGAGGACAGAATTCCCGATTCACATGTGTAGATAGAACATTTATAGATAGAACAAGAGATAACAATTTATCCCAAGTGGATAATCTAGTCAGTATTTTATTATTTGATAAATTGTATTATTATTATTATTATTTGATTTTTATTATCATTGAAATACGTTTTTCTATTCAGAGTTATCCTTGAGAGAACATCCTATGTTCT
>WEIU01000009.1:0-19491 GCA_013389925.1 Aegithalos caudatus | reverse complement strand
GCTAATAATATAAATATATTTATATATATTTGTATATTATATATTTACATAAATAAATATTCAAGTATTCATATAAACAAAACCAGAAAAATTGTATTTTCAGGAATATATACAATACATTCATATTATTATTTGCATAAACATTATGATTGTGTATTTATTTATAAGTAGATTTATTGATATATTAGCTATTTAATAATATTTTTCTGTGAATATAACAGACACCTTGCCTATATAAAATTATATACAGATGAAAAAACATGTACTAAAAAGTATGCTTGTCATATTATATGTCATATATTATATGTCCATAACTAACTACTTGCCTGTGGAGATTTAGAACATTATTGTAAAGAAGAACAGTTAATATCCATTTCTGATTTCCTTATGAAGATTTTTTTCCTACTTTGTAGTTTACAATGGGAATGTTTTCAAATAAATTGTCAATTTTGCTAATGAAGTCACATCTTAATAAGGTATTCAGTGGAATGATGTTATTATTAACCTAAATATATTCTTCTGTTAGATTTTCATTCATTATGCCATGCCTTAACATACTTGTTAATGACATACCAGAATCAATTTCTAAAGAATAGAATATAACGTCATTTGTTTTATGTTAATGAGTCAAATTCACACTCAGACAAAAGATATAAGTGAAAATTATTTTTCATGCAAATTATTTCCTGTTGTATGCACCATGATAAATTGCAATGTAATCTATACCCAAAATGCTAAAATTCACTAAAACAAGAAAATGTAATAATCTAACGTAACTGTTTTTTCATCATCCCCTGAAGCTTTTAATTATTTGTGATTATATCATCAAATGGCACTCCATATCAGCTCCTAATGAATATTTTTACTAAAAATATATTCAGGTTTTTAGCTGCTTTCTTCTTTGTTCTGTTAGATAAGTCTTCTGAATTCCCTCTGAATACCAAATTCAAAGACTTCCTTAAACTTACCCTGCATAAAGAAAAATGTTCCCTTAGGTTAGCTGAATTAAAAATAATCCATTAACTTGAAATCACCTACTTCTCACAGTGATTATAAAGTGATACTTTTATTAAAAAAATCTAGAATTTCTGAATCTGATTCTTAAATTCCTGATCTAAGTTTTTTCTGTCTCTTATTGAACTGGCTGCATTTATTTTGCAAGCCATATCTACATGGAACTCCTGACAAGGAGGATTGCTGATATCTGTTCCCAATATTAATATTGCAGAAAAGAAAGAATTCTTTCACTCATTACAGAATTATATATCCACATTCATTTCTGCTGTATGAGTGACAATGTTTTCTTCATGTTCTCCCTTTCCCAGATTCTGTCAAGTGTTCCTGCAGATCCTTTAATACTTCTGTGTAAAATCATTATTTAGTATTTACTAATTCAAACTATAAATTTGTAAGAGGCAAGAGATAAGGCCTTGATCGAAGCATAGAAAAAATAGTCTGAGTTGGAAGGGATCCATTGAGATCATCAAGTCCTACTCCTGGCCCAGCACAGGACACGCCAAGAGTTACACCATGTGCCTGAGAGCATTGTCCAAATGTTTCCTGAACTCTGTCAGGCTGGTGCTGTAACCACTTCCCTGTGGAGCCTGTTCCAGTGCCCAGCCATACTCTAGGTGAGAAATGTTTTTCTAATATCCAGTCTAAACTTGCCCTGACACAACTTCATGGCTTTTCCTTGAGTCCTGTCACCCACTGGTCACACAAGTGAAGAAATCTATACCTGCTTTTTGAGGACATTGAAGACCACAATGAGGTCTCCCCTCAGTATCCTCCAGGCTGAACAAACCAAGTGTCTTGAGTTGGTCCTCATGTGGCTTCCCCTCCAGACCCTTCACCATCCTCATGGCCCTGCTTTGGACTCTCTCTAATAGTCTTGGTTTTATTGTGGCCCCCAAAACTGCCCCCAGCACTGGAGGCAAGGCTGCCCCAGTGCAGAGCAGAGGGGACAAGGACAATCCCCTCCCTTGCCTGGCTGGTGATGCTGTCCCTGATGCCCGCCACGATGGAGTTGGCCTTCCTGGCTGCCAGGGCACTGCTGACTCATGTTCAGCTTGCCACAGGCCAGGACCACCAAATCTCTTTCAATAGCACTGCTCTCCAGCTTCTCATTCCTCAGTTTATACATACAACCAGAATTGCCCCAGTCCAGGTGCAGTATTCCAGGAGGGCACTTGCTCTCATTAAATTACGTATGGTTGGGTGACTGCCCGTTTCTCTAAATTCACTGAAGTCTCTCTGCAGGGCCTCTCTGCCTTTGAGGGAGTTGACAGCTCTTCCCAATTCAGCAAACTTAGTTCATATTCCTTTGAGTCCCACTTTCAGGCTGTTAATTAAGATGATGAAGTGCACAGAGCTGAGGATGGACACCTCTGGAACACCACTGGTGACCTGATGCTAGCCTGATGTCCCATTCACTACAAGTCTTTGTGCCTGACCAGTGAATCAGTTGCTCACCCATCATGTAACCTGGTTATCCAGCTATGCATTGGACATTTTGTCCAGAAGAATGCTGTGAGAGACATTTTCAAGATCTTAGCTGAAGTCCAAAAGGATTACATCTATTGACTTTCCTAGACCAGCTAGGTGGGATGCCCAGGTTTGACATGCAGGACTTCCCTGTATGAAGCTGTGCTGGCTGTGACTAATAATAGATTTGTCCTCCCAGAATGATCTTAAGCATAATTTTAGTGGGAACTGAAGTGAGACTCACTCAACCTGTAGTTTCTAACTGTCTCCTTCTTGTCCTTCCTTAAAATTAAGACAATGTTCACCAGCTTCCAGTCAGCTGGGAACTCTTCAGGTTCCCAAGATCTCTCAAAAATGATTGAGATGAAAACAGCTGGATTTTTGAGGATTCTTGGATGAATCCCAGCAGGCCCAATAAATTTGTAGGGATCCAGCTGTTATGTATTCTGTCAAAATATTATTTCATAGCCAACAAACAAAAGCCTGTGTTTGTTTTCTGATTTGGTTTGGATTTTTTAGTATACTCTATACTTATTTTCATCCTACTACTCTAGTTATGCATTCAGACATTTGTTCCCTGCTGAACTAAATTATGCATATTTTTTATGATTTCCTTATTATCAGGAACAAATTTGCCTATCATTTAATCTTTTAACTTTTTGAGCAAACATATTTTCAGACTAGAGATCTTCAAAATCATGAAATATCATCAAAAATTACCTCTTTTATAATTTTCAGGCATTTAAATACCATTACCAAAACTTTTCTTTTCGTGACATTTCAGTCTATCTTATAGTTTATAGTCTTGAAGAAACCTGCACACTCAGCCTAAAATGGCTGCTGTTCTGCAGTGGCCAAGTGTTTTGAGATGCATCTCACTGTTGTCAGGATGTCTCATGTTTGCCAACCTGCATCAATAGCCTATCTATGCCCTATGAGTAGGAATTAGCTCTCTGTGCTGAGCATTTTCTTAAACATTATTTCAAGAGATAGATTCCTTATATGCAGCAATTATCAGTCCCATGCAGAAATACAATAGAAAGCCAAATATCTCTGGCAGAACAATAGTCAGATATCAAGTACCTGTTCTGGTGTGAATCACAATCACTTCAGAGCAAGAAGCTTATTCCTTTCCTTAATATCCCAAGACCTGCAAGCTCTCTAAAAAGCTCAACTTTGAGCTCAAAAGTAAACTGGTGGGTAGGGTTACAAGACAAAGAAAAAGGAAAGGGAGCTGGAACATGGAATAATTAGAGCATAAATAGAATTGTGACCCTGCCATTTGCTTTTGAGGCATTGCATACACATCACACCCTCACAAGATAGCTGGGATACGAATCTTTTGAGTTACTGAATGCACATTATTTTATAGGAGAAAAAGGACTGTCGGCATGAAATAAGACTAAGCTTTATGATAAATGATACCCTATTACCAGCACTTATTATTTTTGACACTATCAGTGAAGAAATTCTTTTTCGAAGGAAAAGAACAAAATGCTAAAATAGTGACCCTAAATGCTAATTCTGGAAGAACAAAAATGAAACATTGAATATTTTGTGAAAGGAAGTTGAAATACAAAGTATTTCATGAAGAACATTTACAAATAACAGGTAATATGCCTCATTGAGACATTCAAATGACTGCTGTTGATTGAAAGGTGGAAGTATCAAAAATGCTTCCATTTAAGCCAATTATAATTAATGAGTGTTGTTATATTATACTGAAAGGAAGAATAAAGAGAATAATTAAGCATATACAAAGTTATGGCTGTAAAGAGAAATGTATTTCATAAACTTGGAGCTTATCAGCAATTCTAAATGAGGTAGGATATCTGTTGCTATCAAGCAGTTTAATCATGCATTTACTGGTTTCTGACATTAAAGTAATATCAAGAACAAGATGAACCTCAGGGGAAGTTTATGCTCAGACCATTGATTTAGAAGTGTTAAAAAAACTCTCTGTGACAGAGAGGTAAGGGAAACAGATGAGCTACAGTTAAAACTCAGAACCTTTGTGAAAGCTAAAGTAGAGAAAGGAATACTAAGCTGAAAGTAAAGGTTTAGAAGACTACAGTGGAGATTTCAAATGTTGCTGATACCTTAAATGACATGTTCAGGCACATACTGAAAAGAGGCACCAGAGACCATGAAAATGAAGAGTAGAATTATTTGAGGATACAATTCTACAGATTCCTGTCTGTGAAATGAATTGCAAGCTACATGTTTACAGAATCAGTCATGTCTTGAAGAATGTGAAAATAAAAAAGAGACCAAAAATGAGAGTCTAGTAAGATATCTCAAAAAAAAAATTATGTTTTGGTGAAGAAAAAGAAGATAGAGTGAAATATTAATGATTTGGGAGGGGTTTGTAGGAGTCTCAATATAAACAGTGACTATCAAATGAGTGAATTTCCCAAAGACAAAAAATTACAAATCTCTAAGTCAAAGAAATTGCAATTCCAGAAACATAGGACATATGGAAGCTTTGAGCTAATGTTTTCAGATGCTGATCTGGTTTGTGAGCAGGATAAAAAAACTGAAGAATCTTAAAAGTTAATGAGAACAGAAAGCTTAATATTTTACAGAATTCTTGATAAATTATTCAAGGCAAGGAAGGACAAATCAAAAAATGCTTTGCACTTTAGTATTTTGAAATACTGAAAGAAAATGTAAAACTTGAAGTGTTGAAAAAGTATGTTGTAAAACCACTGCATACCATCTTATCTCAGTGCAATCAATAGATTTATATTTATATACATCATATTAAAAGTAAGAATATGATTTGCAACACTCAGTAATCTCTTCTGTCTACAGTAATTACCTACAGTAGATGGTAACAATTTGGAAAATTTAAATATCTTTGAGTACTTTTTATTACTAACAACCTAATAAGAAAGCATGATTATAGTTGAAATTGACTTTATTATTCTGCAGACAAGTTTTATGTTAAAAAATATGATACACTATAACACTACTGACACTTTAGATCCTACAATATCATTATCTATAAGAAATGAGAACTCATCACTTAATAAATAGAAAGACAGACAACTATAAACAACTTAAAATATTAAGAATACTGAGGCAATATTTTTGAAACAGAGAAAAATGATAAAAAGACTAAGGAAGAATTCAGAGCTCTGTGAAAAACTAAATAGAGCAAAACAATTAAATGCTTACAATATGATTTGACAGGGCATGCAGTTAAGAGTGACAAAAACTAGACTAGCTAATTATTTAATTGAAGAGCATTCCTCCAGTTTTCTCCCTCAGGGGAAGGGAGACCAGAACACTGAACAGGAATAGAAAACTCTTGCTGTGAATTAACAGAAGGGAGGACACAGTTGTGACAGGACCTCAGATCCTCCAGATCCTCCTAATGCCATCTAATATAAAGATGTTTTCAAAAAAAAAAAGAGCAGGTTGGATGCTGGTAGCACCTTTGTAGGACAGAAGACAAACTACTTGAGAACTTGTGTGGTGGAGTACGAGAAGAGAAAAATGGCAAATCCTCTGCCTGGGAAGGAATAACAGCTTGCAGTGGCAGACAAGCAGACTGGCTGGGGACAAGCTCCGCTGAAAAGTCCCTGGGGCTTGTGGCAAACAAAAAGTTGAATATGAGCCAGCCGTGTGTCCTGGTAGCAGAAAAGTCCAATGGCATCCTAGACTGCCTTAATTATCCTCTTCTAATGGGTATTATTTGATATAGTAATAATAATAATAATAATAATAATAATAATAATAATGATGATGATGATGATGATGTCTGCATTTCAGGCCCCCTCATTACAAGAGAGATATTGACAGACTGAATGAGTTCAGTAAAGCCACCAAAATCATCAAGCAGTTGGGACACCTGACCCCAATAAGGATAAGCTGAGGGGAACTGAGGCTGTTTTTTCCTGGAGAACAAATTATTTTGAAAGGATTTGGCAGTGGTTCTCCAAGAAGGTGGATGAGGAAACACAACCTCCATAGTGCATGGTGGGAGGACAAGAGACAATGGGTATAAAAGAATTGAGGGAGGCTCTTACTGGATGTTAAGAGAAACTCTTTTCCTGTCGAACAAGGAAACAGATTCCACAGAGAGAGGTGAGCAATAAACACCCAACAGAGCTGACATTTCTTTGAGCAACGGATTGGATTAGGGACTCTGTGAGGCCCCAATGCCTGAATTATCCTAGGAAGTCTCTATATATAAACTTTATTCTGCTTCCATTTTGCTGCCCAAAAATATTTGAGGAAGAATCCTACAGAGAAAGTAGTAGCATTTCCAGAATATCACTTAGTGTAATTGTGAGGGCAATGCCTAAAGATTTTTAGCTTTTTATATGTTTTTCATATGTTTGTAACTTTGTAGACTGCTAATATGTAGTTACAAGTTACAAGTTTTTCCTGCTCTCTCCCTTAACAAACCATTACTAATACATTCTTAAATCCTGTTTAGTCTTGCCTTTAGTCTAGCAATGACACTTTGTTTTGAAACACACACTGTGCACACAATAAAGTGTAGGGCTAAAAGATCGGGGTGAGAGGGGGCTCTAATGGGGCAGAACCTGTGGAGAAATTACGTGAACAACTGCTCTTGTAATTGGACAATATTTGCTAAATATATTAATTACCTAACCTTATAAAAGTCTAGAAATACTGTATTATTGCATATTGCTGTATTGTGCACCCAAAAGCTTTCAATTAAACACTTGCTTCTCCATTATCATTTTAACACTGGAGCTGTTTATGTTTTATTCCAGGCAACAACAAAAGAGTGATTTGGGTTTAGTTGTTGCATTTTTTTGTCGTCAGGCCTTGATTCTTGGCCTAGGGAAATAAAACTGTGGATTGTGACAGTGTTTCAGCTCATTTCTTCTAGTTTTGGTAGTTTAGTTATGGGGGATTTTTTACATTGTTTTAGTTTGAGGGTGGATTTTTTATTGATTTTTTTCACTTGCTCATTTTCTTTTGGGTTGAAACCACAATTTACTTGGCAGGTCATTAAATGCTGTTAAATGCTAGGGATACATCTGAATATGAAATTCAAACCAAGTTTTGACACTTGGTGGGGCTGAAAAGAGCTAAAGAAAAAGAGCAATTGAAAATATAAAAGGGAAGATAAGTGGAATAATTAAGAAAGGGCAACTGATTAAACACAACACTGATAATTGATAACTTGTGGTGATAATTGATAACTCGTAATATTGGAGTGAGGCTCCAGGTATGGACAACTAGTTTTCCAAAATTATAGACACATATGAGAAATAAAATTCAGAGCAAGAATGTGGTTAGAGATTTTGGCTACGTTAAAGGTATTAACCTTGGCATCTGTCATTTAATAAATAAGAACAATGTGCATGTCCTAAACACAGAAAACTATCTGATTACAGTAATGCATGCTTATGTACAAACACACTCTTGCATATATAGGATAAATAATTCTCTAGAACTTTTCAGAATGATCGGTCTGTGCATGTATATTATATTTACGACCATGTTGTTGAAGTATTTTAGCACAAATTCTGTAGCTATGATGAAATATTTAGCTGGAGTGATGGCACTTGGTATACATCATTGGAGTAGCAGCTATTAGTGTTATGTAGTACATCATCAATGTGACAACTTTGAGAGGACATGTAATATATAACCAGAAAAGTCCCATTTGGACATCAATATGTGGCATTTACTGGTATTAATAATGCAGTGGTTTTAGTTTCAAACAGCAAATAGACATAATTCTGATTCTAAACAGCAGTGAAATTCCTGTAAACAGTGCCACAGCAGCTTCTAACATGCAGTGACCTTTGTGATAAGAAATGATTCTCAGCCTAGAGTCTATGTATACAGATTACCACCACTTACACTACTATATGGGTAACAAACCCACCATAAACAACAACAACTACAACAACAAAAAGGTCAAAACCAAATAAGAAAAAAATATTATAAAATGAAAGCAAATACAAACAGAACTGGTCAGCCATTCCATCAGCAAAACAGTGTGGTACATACTATGAATTATTCTGTGAGTAAAAAGGATCAGTGAGAGCAAAATGAAGAGCCTTGAGAAACTGAAAAAAAAAAAACAACAACCCTTGATGCTTTTGGGAATTGATGTATAACTTAGATGATGCACCTACATAATTTTAACATAAAGTCATGAAAATAGGAGATTCCAACATATACTCAAAGGGTTAAGGAAACCTCCCAGTGTGAGCACTCACGAGACTCTCTGTCAGTCACACTCCCAGCACCAGAGATTTGCACTGCTGGCGCCGAAGCCCCTCCACAGCTGTCGTGAGCCCCTGGGTGCCCTGCACACCCCATTCACAGTCAGACCAGGTTTCCTGACCACTTTAACCCCAGGCTTCCCATACCAAAGTCTGAGATGTCTCATTCCATAAAGCCATTTATTACCAGCGCAGTAACACAAAAACAGCCTGGGCTAGTGCCTCCAAGGAGAAAACCCCAACAAAGGAACCCCTGGGCTTTTATACCCTCAAAGTCTACCCAGGCAAAAGTCTTGCTCTTCTCCCTGAGTTCTTGGCTTCTGCTGTGCCTGCCAGTGTTCATCCACTTGGCTGGCACCCCCTTCTTCGTGCTATTTGTTAACCAGTGTTGTAAATCCTCACTTATTGTCTCGGGCTCCTACCCAGAGCTCATCTGCGTCTCAATCTGCAGTTTGCAGACAGAGGCTACCTGCACCAGATATATTCCTCAACAAAAGAAGTGGAGAATATATCAGGATATAATTTTTGTTTCTTAAAACTACATGTATTTCATTATATGAGTTAAAACAGATTATTTTTTCCTTTTAACCATGAAAACTTACGTTAGCTTGCCTCACCTATCACTGAAATTTAAACTTTAAAAATGGTCTGAGTTTTCAGTTCAATATTACAACTATATCATCAAATCCTCACTGCATCTGAGAATCTTTACTACTCAGTCTTGTATCTCAAGAATAGCAACTGGCTTACAAAATCATAGAATCATGGAATAACTCAAGTGGGAAGGGATCCATAAAGATCAAGTTACACTCCCTGTTATCCACAGGACTATCTACAAATAAATTTTCCAGAAAGATTAAGGAAATAGCTAACATAGAAGCTTAATCAGTCCAAGAAAATGTAAGGCTTTTAGATATTAAAAAATAGTCCTTGACTATTTTAGCCCAAATATATCCCCAAATACTTCCTATGTTAATATTATTTTCCTCCTTAAATCAATATAATTTTTTCTTATCTTACAGTATATATTATTTTTTTCACTCTTGATTTAAAACATGGTATCATAGTTGTCACTGTAGAAATTAACACATTATAGAAACAAAAAACAGGCGACATTTAAATGAGGAATGGCTGAAGTGGAATCCAATAGCATGTGAAGAAAATGCACAAGACTGCACTTGTTCAGCACATCTCCTAAGCATCCAGTCAACAGACCTTCCACTTAAGTTCTGAGCCTCAAATACCTCTTCTACTTTAATGCTGTTTCTACTTCCACCATCTCTACCAAACAACAACAGCCATAAAACCCAACAACAACAAAAAAGTATTTTTTACCACTCTGTTTCAAATTATATCTGATGGCAGAATTCAGTTCTAATAGCCTTACCTGAAGGATTTCAGTGATTTTAGTAGATTTGCATCATGCTCTAAAGACCTATATTGATCAGAGCTTGCATTTTTAAAACCAAGGTTTTTCAACACTGAATCTAAATTTCTTTCTTCCTACTGAAAAAGTTTCCTACTGAAGATGGGTTCAGCAATCATTCTTTATATTTGGGCATTCCTTAGCTAGATAGGACAGGGAGCCATTTAGTTGTATATATGAACCCATTACTGAATGTTCTACATTGTATTTCTTTCCTTCACTAAAAAAATGGTGATTTCATTAAGCAACACATTACGCAATGCATTTGTTGCACTCTGTACTGACAATAAAGTTTTCTGATGGCCAACAATGTTCCATGTCTAATTTTACCCTTAGAGACTGCCTACTTGTTTACAAATTTGTGCTTAAACTTTACTTGCTGATAAAGTATCAGTTAAATGTGTTGGGGAAAATAGGTTTAAAAAAAGAGTGAAAGATGAATGAAGAAAATGCATCTAAAAGTTCACATGAATAACATTAGACGGTTTTGCATAATGTTTATTGAAATATTCTCATATCTTTCATATGTTTGTTTTACCTTCAGTTTTATCTATCTGAAAGTCTCCTTTTGAAAGACATGCAAGATTTCTTCCTTGTATAAATATGAATTTGACAAAATGTGCAGACTTTAGAATTACGTATATTTGTAATAGCCTTTCTTGTCCTTTGACAGTATGTTAAAGGAATATATGAATTTTAGTGTTTTTATAAAATGTAAGAAAGATAATTCTTATTAATCAGAAAAAGTTTACTCTAAACTACGATATTTACATATTCTTCATATTATCAGTTAGATCCAATAACAACCATAATGATACAAATAAATAGATTCCAAATACCTAAATACACAGATCACCTTAAATGAGTTTAAATTAAGAACCAAGTGAAAGAATGCAGGAAAGGTTATTTTCATGTAAAAAAATGTGACTTTTAATCCTTGATGATTTTAGGAAATGAAGGTTGAAAGCAAATGTGCTTTTTTTCCTTCTATTTAATTTGCAGGGCTTTTTTGATTGATTTTGCTTTTACTTTTTAACCTAAAATTATTTGTAATAAAATCTATGTCCCATATGAGAGCACAAGAAAGAGAAGAAGCAATCAATGACACACAATTAAGTGTTCATTTCAACATAATTTCCCAGCTATTTCACAGTAGTGAATAGGGACAGTGATTTTTGGAAAATATTTGGTGATTTATGGAGTAATTAAATAAACACGGTTCAACAGTTGTCTACATAATAAATCATGATGCACACCTTTTTAACTGCTTATTTTATGCTTTAATTATTGATGCTCATGTCTTCTGTTGTAATATCCTTATAAAACAGTGTCAAATATGGTGTGAAATAATGTAATGTTTGAAGGAACTTAGAAATAAAAAGAGGATGTATCATCTTTGGAAGGCGGGTCACGTTTCTCAGGAAGTATTTAAGGGGGCTGCAAGGACAAGTAGGAAAAAAAATAGGGAGGCCAAAACTCAGTTAGAACTTAAATTGGCAACTTTTTAAAAGGATAATAAAAATGTTTTTACAAATACATTAATGGTTAAAGGAAGGGTAAGACCAACCTTTGCTCCTTATTGGATGAGGGAGGGAACTTAGTAACTACAGCTGAGGAGGAGGTGGAAGTGCTTAACACCTTCTTTGCCTCAGTCTTTAGTGGGAAGATGGCTTGTCCTCAGGACAACTGTCCTGGGGTTGGTAGATGGTATCAGGGAGAAGAATGGTTCCCCTGTTATCCAGGGGGAGGCAATCAGAGAACTTCTGAGACACTTGGATATTCATAAATGTATGGGCCCAGATGGGATCNAACCTGATCTCCTTTATGACCAGGTGACTCTCCTGCTGGATGTGGGAAAGGCTGTGGATGTTGTCTATTTGGACTACAGCAAGGCCTTTGACACTGTCTCCCACAGCACACTCCTGGAAAAGCTGGCAGCCCATGGCTTGGACCGGAGCACCCTTTGCTGGGTTAAGAACTGGCTGGATGGCCGGGCCCAGGGAGTGGTGGTGAATGGTGCTGCATCCAGCTGGGGTCCAGGAACCATTGGTGGCCCTCTGGGGTCTGTGCTGGGCTGTGCTCTATTCAATATTTTATTGAGGACTGGATGAGTTCTTTCATCAGTAAATTTGCAGATGACACTAAGCTGGGAGCATGTGTTGATCTGGCAGGTAGAAGGGCTCTGCAGAGAGACCTGAAATGATTGGATGGATGGGCAGAGTCCAATAGGATGATGTTTAGTAAGTCCAACTGCTGAGTCCTGCATTTTGGCCACAATAACCCCCTGCAATGCTACAGGCTGGGGATGGTATGGCTGGACAGTGCCCAGGCAGAAAGGGACCTGGGGGTTCTGGTGACAGCAGCTGAACACAAGCCAGCAGTGTGCCCAGGTGTCTCTGGAGGCCAATGCCATCATGGCCTGGATCAGGAATGGTGTGGCCAGCAGGAGCAGGGAGGTCATTCTTCCCCTGTACTGGGCACTGGTGAGGCCACACCTTGAGTGCTGTGCCCAGTTCTGGGCCCTCAGTTTAGGAAGGACTTTGAGACACCTGAGTGCATCCAGAGGAGGCAACGAGGTTGGAGAGGGACTTGGAGCACAAACCCTGTGAGGAACAGCTGAGGGAGCTGGGGGTGTTTAGCCTGGAGAAAAGGAGACTCAGAGGTGACCTTATCACTCTCTACAACTCCCTGAGGGGTGGTTGTAGCCAGGTGGGGGTTGGTCTCATTCTCCAGGCAGCAGCTGACAGGAGAGGACACAGACTTAACCTGCACCAAGGGAAATACAGGTTGGATATTAGGAAAAGTCTTTTTACAGAAAGAGTGATGAAGTACAAGAATGGTCTGCCTGGGGAGGTGGTGGAGTCACCATCCCTGGATGTCTTTAAAAAAAGACTGGATGTGACACTTGATGTCATGGTTTAGTTGAGGTGTTAGGGCATGGGTTGGACTTGATGATCCTGAAGATCTCTTCCAACTTAGTGTGATTCTGTTTGATTCTGTATTATTATTGAGAGCTTAAATAGTAAGTTCCATCAAAATAACTCAAAATATAAGAATCCCTTTATGTTAATTTGCTCGTTACCGAATGCTAGTCTGGTCTGTTCTTGTCTGGTCTATTTCTGCTTTTCTTTCCTGTTCCAATCCCTCACCCTCGGATATTTCAACTTCTGTACAGGTTTGACCTATCTCTCTTTCCCAGTGATGTGCTACTCTTAATATTCATGGAAAATAATTAATTTCCACTTCTGTACAACTCATATATTGCAGCCCTGTTATTTGAGTCCTATGAAAAATTCCTTTCCTTGCACCCTTTTTTTTCTGCTGCTCATCATTTCTTCCTTGGATATCAGAGCTACTCTCCTCTGAATGTGTTCGTCACTCATGAATAATGACATAAAAGCCTGGCAGTGCTTTAGAAGAAGAGACCTTTATTACACTTTTCTAACAACCATTAATATTTCTAATACTCAGCAGTTTTCTGATTTTCTTTTGTGAAAGGATGAATCCCAACTACATGGCAAAATGGCATGGGGTGTGCAACTATTACTGTTTTCATTAATGCAGCTGAAATGCAAAGAAGCAGAACAATACATTTCCTCTGCATCTGACAGGAAATTTCTAGGTTTTCAACACCTCTTATCTGCCTTCATTGAGTTCATAAACCCTAATTAAAGCAAAAGTCTAGCAAGATGGTCACATCATTTTCCTGATCCACTGTGCCTGAAGGGCTGCATATACATCAAATAATTTCATTCTTCATGGGAAATATCATCAGAATTTTTCCCATAATAACAAAAATAAAATTGTTAAAAAGAAAAAAAGAGGTTTGACCCTAATTCTTCTTCAAAAGACTGTAACCCTCTGGGGTAGTACCTGAACAGTATGGTCCGTAAAGGCTGAAGTTCATGGTGGGAGGCAGCAAAGCAGGGGAGGAGGAAAGCAAAGTAGCAAAGTTAGTGATTCGTGGCAATCTAATGGATCATTCAAAATACAAATGTATACTCCCAAAGTTACTTTCTGGTTTTTGTCTAAGGACACACACCACAAGTATGAAAACTTCAGTCACCCAACTGTATTGTCTTAACAAAAACTTTGGTACACTTGGTACTACTCCTACTCATTGACTACACTCTGATTATTTCCCTGAAAACTTGTATTTACTGTTTTCTCATTAAATGTTAAGGGAATCTTAAAGTTTCACTATTCTTGGAAGGCAGAAAGTCAAGTTTTTCTACCATGAAAGATCAACCCAGACCCGTCAGGGAGAACTCTGAAGCTACATACAAGGAAATGTAATTTGACTCTGAGAAAGCTTCTCAGAGAAGTTAATACAGAGGTTCTTTGTAGACATCTAAAGCACATTCAGGCACATGACCAGAACAGCTGGTCCATGAATGATATAAAAGTTCCTACTTTGCTGTTCCCAGCAGCAATAGTCAATATGACTGCCTTCCAGGAAAAAGATTCTACTAACATGCCTGAAGGCAGGTCAATGCAGACAGACATGTCTATAAAAGTCTAAACTCAAAGTATTCATGTTCTAGCAAGAAACTGCTTCAGAATGCATCAGGACAGAATATATCTAAAGCAAATTTGTTAGCATGTAACTTCTTTGAGGCTTAATAAATCAATAGACAGTTTTCTACTCTCATTTATAATGTATATAGGGACATTAAAAATGTATATCCATAAAATTGTTTGTAATTTAGAACAAAATTCCTTTTAAGCCTCAAAAAATTGGAAAAAATGGGAAAATAGAGCAATAACAAAACCCGACACCTTCACTTTAGGGTGTTGACATGCATGGTATAAGCTCTACAAAACAATTCTTTAAAAATAGTGTAATAAACTAGCAAGCTTAATGATACCATTACTCTTGAAATTATCTTTTCTCCCTTTCTCCATGATCTAGGCAGGCTGTGTGGAAAGAAAAAGGAAGTAAATAAGAAAGTAAATAAGAATGTTCTTGCATTCCCCTTTCCACTTCCCATAAAGATGGTTGTTGTCATTTAATGTAATTCACCTTATAAACCCGTATTTCTAGAAGCCATTATGTAAAAGATAGATAAATATTTTTAATAGAGAAGCCAAATATCCACTATACTTTTTATTTATACCTAGTAGTAACTGAACTGGGTTTTAAAATTATTATTTTTCAAACAGCAATCCTTCATTTTGTACATACTTTTTTTTCTATAGAAATAAATGATATACATTTATATCCCCTGTCAGGCATCTTGTCTTGAAAAATAAAATGTAATTTAAGGTATGTCACTTCAGGAGAAGCCTCATGGGAGGCACACAAAAAACAACTAATATTTTTTTCAAGCAGTAAAAATTGATTTTTTAGTATTTCAGTTCCCCATAGCAACACACTTATTGACCTGATTTAAAATATTTTGTCCATTTTTACCTGATTTTTGATTTTCAAAACTAAAGAAAATAATCATTTTTCAGACCTAACTGAAACTTGATTCCTAAAAGGAGCCACTGAACATAAAAGTGCACTGGGGGGGACAGGAGGCATGTACAAAACCTATTTTCGTATTTTTCAGGAACAAGTTTTGTGTTTGTATCTATATATGAAAATGTAATGACCGTATAAATGACTTGTTGTTGGGTTTTTTTTTTTGCTGTTAAGTAGTTATCATGTCTGCCTTATATAGTCATATATATTTTTATCAGTACTAAAATCCCTAGAAAGTAATGATTAAACAGGTAGCTATAAATACATTCCAACTCTGTCACTAAACATTAAAATGTGCAACAATGAAAAAATTAATTTGGTCTCCTCACCTGTTTCATTGTAAAAGACAATTGAGTCAACATAGAGTTGCTCATATTTTCTCCAATAGAATCAACTGGGGTCTAACACATGAGTTGAAAATGTATTTCTGCGCAACTGGGAGAAATTTTGAAGTTCTCACTGAACTGAAAATTGAAAACAAGAATTAATACAAGAGATGCTTTGTAATGGTATTGTCTCTTTTTGACTTCCCTTGTGAACCTGTCTTCAGAGAGAAATGCAACACGGAGTTGAGCTTTGACCCCAGCCTGTTCCTACTTTCAGCTGTGAAATGTAGGGCACTTGATGTACATTTGTAAGACACTGGCTGGACCTTGGTGACCAGTGCTGTACTGTCCTTCAACCACATCCTGGAGGCTGTGCAAGAAATAGCTTTCTTTGTCTGCGATTTGTGGTCTCGATCCCTGACAGCAACAGAGAATGATAAATAGTGAACCAAACTTCTGTAAAACTCACTACTTATGTTTTCTGCAGGGTGCTTGATGTCTCTCAGGATGTTCACCTATCTCATTCACTAGTAATAGGTAGATGTGAGGTCGGCAGAAAAAGGTAATATCAAACTTAGACATATTTGAATGAAAATACTGAATATCAGAATTCAGTGACCAAACACACAGAATTCGTGCTGTGACATCTGATATTGAAGTGCTCCCCATTTTCATATGGCACATCTACTGTGTGCTGATAATTATTAACAGCATTTGAGAAATTTTTACATTTTATCTTAAATAACTTCCCTGCCTTGATATTTTACCCACTTTTCTGCTGTTTAATCACAGTTCAAATACTTAGTTTACATTCTGTACTCTCCACTGATATTTATCCATATAAGTAGTTATAGACTTCAGTTAAATTTTGGTTGTATTTTTAAAACAGTATGTTAACTTCTACATCATTTAGATTGCTGAAGAATCATAGCTATTTTCTAATTCTTTAGACAATAAGGGCACAAATAGATATTCCAGAAAATATCCAAGGTGGTAATTTTAAAATGTTAATGAATTTCTGTCTACATAATTGTCTTTCAAAACTTAACCTTAAGGCTCTTACATTATTAAGTAGCCAGAGACACGCAGTAACAGTATTTTTTAAGTCTTATAAATATACTAATAGATTATACAATTATTTTTGCTTTGCAGTGGTGTAGCAGACATGGCCATAAGTATAGTGGAAATACATATTTGCACACCTAATTCCCACTGCTTTGTATTGGATTAAGATTTTTCCATCAATATAGCTTGTGAAACTAAAATGAAAAGTTTAATTTGTCATTCATTAAGGAACCCATTTAGTTTATGATAGTTTGGGTATTTATCCCCAAAATATTCTTCATTGATTTTTTTTTTTTTTTCGTTGCAACTGCAGTTTGATTTTTCAAGCAGACTCTCATAATTTACCCACTAGAACTAAACTTTATGTCTAGGAAATTAATCCCTTGATAGTTAAATTGTAAGTAGACTTGATAGTGTCATGATAGCTCTTGAAGAGGCACATTACAGATGTCAAAAACAACTGTTTCTTACAAATGAAAAGCTAACCTTCAGTGCAAACCTAAGAAATATTCTTAGGTTTGCACTAAGAAATGTTCCCTTTATTAATCTGCAACAAAATCTCAGTCATTACACTTGCAGCACACTTTCCCCAAATAGACATCTATCCTTTACACTGGAACTGGTTAATTTCTACCTGTCCTATTAACAGTTGTACTGTCAGGTATTCTCTCTGTTTATTAACAAATAACTTATGCTCTGGTAGTCAGGAACCTCATAGGAATTCAAAGTACTGTATAATCACATGGTTTAAATGCAGCTTGGTAAAGATGTAGTTTATAAAAATGTTATGGATTGTGGACAGAAAGTTGAAAACACTAAGGAGAAAGGGAAAGTATTTTTAAAAGAAATGCTATATCTGCAAAAGAATTTTAGGATGCACTTTCCTGTTTTTCTGTAATATTCATTAAAGTTAACTTCAGTAAGCATGATGTATACTACAAATTACTATATTTTATAATGCAAAAATAATGCTGACACACTTCAGTAGCTTCTGCATGTGACACGCAAATTACTGCTTTCCAATCAATAGGCATTTTAGTTCACAATTGATATTCTGGAGCTGTATTACACAATGTGTGCTATGGATATTATATATTCAAATCATAGATATGAGCTCTAGAGAAACAATTACAATGTATGCCGCAAATGCATATTAAAAGGCAAATCACACTAAGAACCATGCTTTAAAAGAAGACATAACCCAGGTTTCAATTTTGCACCTGCAGTAATTTCCAGAATCAACAGGGTGGTCACATAATTGCAAAGCAGGTGATTGTATTTGTTGCAGCTGTTGGGATTGTTAATTTTCAGGTTCAGTCATCCAGTTACATATTTAAATGCTGTAATTTGTGTCAACAATTGTTAATACATACAAGATTGCCAATACAAAATCTATTTTGCTTTTGCCAACCCAGCCTTAATATCTATGCACTATATTGTCTTCAGGTACATTGTTGGTTGAAAGAAAGGGGGATACTTCTAAAGATATAAAAAAGGTGGTTTGCTATTTTATTAATTTTTTAAAAAGACAAATATGCATTTCTGGTTAAATTTCAAATTATAATTTATTGCATTTAGGTAAGCTGAAAAATATGGGGTTTGATATTTAAGAAATATCTGGGGATGCAGAGGGTCCAAAGTGGGTTAAAGCTACTTACAAACTTTTTTCTTCCAGATTTCCTAAGTTCGAAATTTTCTTTAAAAATTTTGACTAATTCCATTTCACCACAGAAACTGGCTAGCTGCTCTTAGCCAATTGACTGTAAAAATGTTATTTCCACAGACCAACCGTGTTGTGTTGAAGGTGCTCACTTCTGTGCTGAATAGAAAAACCCCTCTGCTATCAACAGACATCCTCCAGTATCCCTTACTCTGAGAAAGTTCTGTACACAGCCTGCACAAAAATCTCAAAATACTGCCTTAAATTCAGCAGAAGGTTTAGACAAAATGTTCTGGACCTTAATGAAACATTATTTTTTAATGAAACTTGGCTTTGTCAGAAAAATTCCAGCCAAAACATCTCATTTCATGTTGTCTGACATTTGAGTTGCCTCTTGCAATTTTTCTTCCATAGTTGTAAACATCATAACTGTGAAGATGAAAGACAAAGTAATTCCCCACACTCATGCTTTTTAGCAACCAGTAAATGGATTACCTACATTAGTAAACAGATGGGTTATTCTGAATAGTTTTGTCTTGGTCTTCCACATGACCAAACCACAGACTACTTAGTAAAATGAAGCATGTTAACAAGAACATTTGACTTTGTGTTTCCTAGTTATTTGCAGCTACCAAGCCATAGCTCAGCTATAGAAATATGAACAGGACCTCTTGAGGAGAAACACTAAATGCAATCATTCTGCAGTGGCAGCTTGCCACACCTCAGTGGTACACTTTCTAAAACAAAGATCTAAGATCTAAAAAAGATCTAAGAGGTCTTTATGCCTTAAATCCCTTTTTACACAGATGTTTCTCTTTTGAGCCATGGATATAGATGTTTTC
>WEIU01000007.1:8322-19129 GCA_013389925.1 Aegithalos caudatus | reverse complement strand
GGCCCCGCCGTTGCCAGGGCCCGGCCGCGTGGCGCTCGGCCCCGGGTGGGCGGTGCCTGTGGTAGCTCCGCCTACTGGAACCATGGCCACGCCCCCTCTCCGGTTCAGCCGCGTCCCGGGACCGGGACCGGGACCCGGACCGGTCCGAAACCGGGTCCGGATCCGTCCTGCCGTGCCCCCGGTGTGAGTCCCGGACCGGACCTGGGCCGGGTCTGTCCCGCCGTGCTCCCGGTCTGAGCCAGGTCCGACCTGCCGTGCCCCCGGTCTGAGCACCGGACCGAACCTGGGCCGGGTCTGTCCCGCCGTGCTCCCGGTCTGAGCCAGGTCCGTCCTGCCGTGCCCCCAGTCTGAGGCCCGGACCGAACCTTGGTCCGTCCTGCCGTGCCCCGGTAATGGTCTCGTCTTTCCTGTCGTGTTCCCGGTGCTAGCCCCGGGCTGGCTCCTCTGCACCATGTCCCCGCTCCCAGCCCCGGTCCCGGTCATTCCTGCCGTGTCCCCGGTGTCAGCCCCGCTCCGGGATTTCCCGTCTTGTCCCGGTCCGGCTCCTCCGTGCCGTGTTCCCGGCCCCAGTCTCGGCACCGCCGTGTCCCCGGTGCCGGTGCGAGCCCGGGTCCTTCCTGCCGTATCCCCGNTCGGGGACAACCCCGGCCCCGCTGCTGGTTCCAGTTCCACGCGTGTCCGCCTCTCCCGGCGCCGCTGCTCGCGGAGGCTCCGGTCACAAGGCCAGCACCGGCGGGAACACGGCCCCGTCTGCGGGGACACGGCGGGCGTGAGAGGGGACACGGGGACACCGGGGACACCGGGAGGGCGCGGCGGCGGCGTCTTACGCTTGGGGCTGCTCTGGCTGTCGGGCTCGGGCACCTTCCAGTCCAGCTTGCGGCCCTTCTCGTAGAGCCCCTTGAGCACCTTCCGGAATTCCTCGGGCTCCGAGCCCGCGGGGCTCAGCTCCAGGTACTTGCGGTAGAGCTGCAGCGCCGTCCGCGCGTCCTCGATGCTGTCGTGGGTCTCCCCCTGGATCTTCAGATCTGCGGGGACATCCCTGGCTCAGCGCGGGCCACCCTCGGGAGCTTCCAACCCCTTCCCGGATCCCAAAGTTCGGCCACTGACCCAGGAAGTACCAGGCGAGGAAGCGCAGGGAGATCATCCTCTTCCTCGGGATGTGGAACAGGTACACGGTGTCGATCACCTGGTCCTTGGGCACCTGGGGAGGGGACAGGGCGCTGCTGCAGGGGCAGGGGGGGATGAGGAGCCCACCTGAGCCCTCCCAGCCCCACCCGGCCCCCCACCGTGGCCAGGGAGGGGGCTCAGGCTGTCACCATCAGGTTGATGACACGGAAATCCTTCTGCAGCCCGTGGCCCACGAACTTGACGCCCACGTCGATGAGGAAACGCAGCTTCAGGTAAGTGGATTTGAGGGTGGTCAGGTGCTTGGAGGAGATCTTGGCATCCAGGTCTCCTGGCTTGATCCCGGAGTACTGGGTCAGGTAATCCACCACCTGTGGAGACCAGGGCACCTGGAGGGGGCTGGCAGGGCCCAGGGGCTCTGCCCCCTCCCCAATTCCCCTGTCAGCAGCCTGGGGAGGGGGCTGGCGTCGCAGGATAACAGCCCCAGGTGGGCATGGAGCACACAGGTGTCCAGGTGAGGTCACCACAGATGCAGGAGTTCATGGGGAACACCTGGGTGTCCAAGTGAGGTCACCAGGGAGAAAACACGGTACAGGTAAGGTCACTAAAGGGGAGAAAGGAATCCCTGGAGAGCATCCAGGTGTCCAAATGTGGTCACCATAGAGGACAGAGGAGTTCAGGGAGAGCACACAGGTGAGGTCACCAAGAACACCCAGGTGTCCAAGTGAGGTCACCATGGAGAACACAGGAGTCAAGGTAAGGTCACCAAAGGGGAGAAAGGAATCCCTGGAGATCACCCAGGTGTCCATAGGGTGCACCCAGGTGTCCAGACCTGGTCACCATAGAGGACAGAGATGTTCTGGGAGAGCACCCAGGTGTCTAAGTGACGTCACCATGGAGAACCCAGGTGTCCAAGTGATGTCACCATGGACAACCCAGGTGCCCAGGTGAGGTCACCATGGACAACACAGGTGCCCAGGTGAGGTCACCGTCACTGATGGAGCATGTCCTTGTCCTTCCTGGGGAGCTGTGTGAGGCCAGGTGGGCACCCCCTACCTGCTCCTGGGTGGAGATGTAGTCATCGATGAAGGGCACGCCCTCGTTGGGGCCCTGCCCACGCACGCAGGTGATCCGGGCCACCGACATCTGGCTGGGCTTGATGGTGGACTTGGTGCCATCGCTGCGCAGCTCAGCCTCCTCCTGCCACCGGGGACGGGACACGCGGTGACCGCCGCCCCCGGAGGGGCCACCCCTGCGCCCCGTCCCCGCTGTCCCCAGGGTCCCCTCACCTCGTTCAGCGTGACAAACTCGGCGTCCAGCCCCACCAGGTCTCCCGCCTGGGGCATCTCGTTCAGCATCAGGGGGATGAAGGTGGCGTGGCACTTGCGCTGCTTGCGGGCCAGCGAGGCCTCTGCCAGCAGGACGCTGGCCTCGATGGGGTTCTTGACTGTGCAGGGAAAAAGGGAAGGAAAGAGGGAAGGGAAAGGGGAAGGAGCTCAGAGCGGCGCCGACGACGCCGGCCCCGGCGCCGCCGCTTCCACCGCGCCCGGCACTCACTGGCGAGGTTGTACTTGGCGTTGAGGTTCCTCCGGGCGTAGTAGAGGATGGCTGGCACCTTCCAGCTCATGTCAAACTGCACGGCCTCGCACTGCAGGGGACGGGGGGGACGCTCAGGGACAGCCCGGGGTGGCACCCACGGCGCGGCCGCGGCGCCGCCTCGGCGCTCACCTTGTCCACGGGCTCGATGAGGAAGTCGTTGAAGAGGTACCACTGCTGGTGTGTGACTCCCTGGGGGGAAAGGCACAGCCTTAGGGGACCCCCCCCCGGGCCGGAGCAGTGACTCCTCTGCCCGGTTACCAGGGAAAGGAGGGTGTGACCGTGCCCTGTGGGAACCCCCCCGCCCTTCCTGGGACACCGTGGGGAAATCCCTGCCGCCCTGGGTGGTGACAAAGGACGTGAAAGGATTGGGCTGGACGGGCTCCGGGCTCTGCCCCGGCTCCTGAGCAAAACTCCAGGGAGATGCAAGAGATAAGAGACAGAGGGATGGAGCCTTGACACACTCTGGGAATTCCTGGCTTGGGCATCTCCAGCACAAACCAGGACTGCCCAGACCAGCCCTTTCCTCGGGAAGGGAGATGACGTCCCTGCCTGTACCTGGAAGTACAAGGACAAGCTGGCACGGTGCCCGTGGCCAGGAGGAACCAGCCTGAGTGGGTGTGGGAAGAGGGTTCCTGCAGCCCTTCCCTCCCCGTGAGGGGCCCCAGCAGCTCTTGGCACGTTCAGCCAAACGCTCCGGGCTTGGCCGAGACACCCGGGAACGACAGATCCCGCGGGAGAGACCCCTCAGGGGGGCTCCCGGGAGCTGGGGGGCACCGTGGGGGTTCCTGCAGGGCCTCACCTCCTTCCTCTGGTGGTAGGTCTCTCCCACCTTGATGTGCCCCACCAGGCTGCCCCCGGTGCGGGAATCCAGGATGTGGACGACGGTGGCCATGAGGTCGTAGATGTAGACGGACTCGGGGTCATCCGTGGGGCTGAGCTGTGGGAGGAACCGGGAATGTCCGAGCCCCCAAACCACCAGCCTGGACGTTTCCCTGCTCCCCTGAGTTATCTCCTCGTCATCTCTCAGCAGAAAGTGTTTCTGAGGCAGCTCTGCTCCCACAGCCCCACGTGCTTCTGTCGCTTTACCTCATCGCTCTCGCTCCAGTTGCTCACGTCGAGCTCTTTGCTCTTGGTCAACCTCATCTTGATGGCGTGAGGGATCCAAATGTTCTTCAGTTCCTCCACTGAGGGATACGAATGCCCCGTGTCAGGGCTCCCCAGATCCTTCCTGCATAGGGAACAGTGGAAGGTTGAGTTGGAGGGAGATGTCACCCAGGTCAGGACTCCCACCCAACCGCTGCCCCAGATGATTCCTAAAATTTCTGTGGGAAGCTGGAGCTGCCTGGAGCAGGACTCTGGGAGAGGTGCTCAGCCAGTGTGGTTTTGGGGCTTTTGTCAGTTAGGAAAGGGGCACGAGGTTGGGGGGCTCAGAAAGGGGTCACGAGGTGGGTGACAAAGGGGATCAAATTAACAAAATTTACATGAGAAATGGCCCAGAGAATCACCCAGGAGGTGTCACTGCTGGAACAGAATCCCAGAATCCTTGAGGTTGGAAAAGCTTTCCAAGACCATCAAGTCCAACCCCTGGCCACCTTGTCACCTAGACCAGATTGCCACATCCAGTCACTCCTTGATGGTGACTCCATCACCTCCCTGGGCAGGTCCAAACTCTTCCCATGAAGAAATTCCTCCTGAATTTCCACCTACCAGTCTCCAAGAGAGATCTCCTTTCCCTTGGTGATGTCAAAGCCTCCTCTCTTCATCATGGCTTTCTGAAAGGCATACTGGCAACGAAACACAGGCAAGGGTCAGCACACGGTGACAGGCTGGCTCTGGGGACACCTGGGTGACAGCCAGGCCAGGAGCAGGGAAAAGACAGGGACATGAACGTCGGTGACAGGGAAAAAACAAGGGAAACCCAAGGTCACTGCCTTGGCGTTCCCAGGGCACTGGGGGAAGGACAAAGTGACTCCTGCAGTCCCTTCAGCTCTGCCACTCCAGGAAATCTCATCTTTTCCAACTCCAAAGGCGCAGACCGTGCCACAGGCACGACCCAACTGCCCCAGGTCCTCTGTGAGCAGGGCTCAGGTGGAGGGAGAGAGGCCAGAGACAGCGAGGGCAGAGTGAAAACCTCGGCGGGGCCGGGCACCGCCAGCCCCACATCCCGGGAAAACCGGCCCCGGAATGTCTGCCCCACCTCAGCCTGTGTCTTCCAGAAATCTGCCTCCTTGGAGCTGTTCACCTCACAGTTAATGACCAGCACGTCCGGCAGGCAGCGGATATTCCGGGTCTGCACCTGCAGGGAGAGGGGGAGATGGAAATCAGAGCCTTGGAGAAGCTCCGAGCAGGATTTGGGATGTCTGCCAACAGCTCAGCGTCCTCCCCTCCCTGCCTGCATTCCTGGGGACACTTCCAGGACAACGGGGCTGCTCCAGCAGCCTCCTGGGAGGTTTTTTTCTCCCTGCTGAATCCTTGTCCCTGCGAGAGGAATTCACAGAGCCCAGGAAATACCCCATGGCTGCCAGCCAGGCCAGGAACTGAATCTCTGGCATCCGCTCAGGAGGTTCCCTGGTGACTCATGGAGAAACTGCCCCCCCTCCTGCCCGTGTCCCCCAGCCCCCCGTGGCTGTCCCCCCCTCCCAGGCTCACCGTGGGCTGGTACTTCTCACAGTTCTCACACCAGGCTTGCGTGTTCTGCTCCAAGCAGATGCTGCGCTTTAAAATCTGGGCGAACTCGTAATCCTTGGCTGGTTTTTCTGCAGGGAGAAAGGAGAATAACGTCACCTCCCCAAGCACACAAACCTTGACCAGCTGAGCTCAGCCAAACCTCTGGGGTTTTCCTCGCAACCACCAGCCAGAAGGTCAAGCCCCAAATGTGTGTTTTCTCAAGCCAAAAAGCTCGGCTGGTTGTTAACCCACCCCTGGAGCTGAGGCAGCTCCCGGCTGCGGGTGTGTTCCAGCTGGAAAAGCCATGGATAACAAACCCCACCCAGCTGGGGGAGGTGGGCCCTGCTGTACCTGTGCTGTCAGGGTAGGAGAGGGTGAAGAGCAGCGTGGAGGACACACGGACAGTCTCCTTCCCACAGCGGCACATGCTGCAGTTCTCCATCTCACAGCTGAACAGCTGCCCGATCACAGAGTCCCCCGAGGAGCCAAAGCTGCTGGAAAAACAGCACTGGCATCAGCAGGGAGCCCAAAGCTCAGCTCAGGCTGCATAGGGCCAGCTCCCAAATTCCAGCAGATTTCAGGGAATCGGCCATCAGAGCAATCCCAGCCTTCCAAGCCCCTCTGGAAGCTCAGCTGGCGTCCTCTCTAAAACCTCAAGCCTCCAAACAGGTTTTAGGGAGGCAGAGGGTTTAAATATGGGGGGAGCTGCACTTCCCATGGATCCTTCAGGGCGTGAGTGGCACGAAAGCTTCCCGAGGGATGGGTGGGGTCCGTGGGGACCTGTCCCCCCTGCCTGGCTGGATCATTCCCTGTCCCCTCCCCACGGCAGGGCCTCTCACCTGCTGCCAGCCCCCCGGTAGGCCTGGGGTCCCTCCTGCTCCTGGGTTTCCTGGTGCAGCTGAGTCAGGATGAAACGGTTCCAGCTCTGGATCAGCCTCCCCAGGTTCACCTTCCCCGTGGCTTCGTCCGAGTCTGCCAGGATCAAACCCAGCGCCGAAGCCTCCGGGATGGTGCGGAAAGCCCGCAGGAAATTGCTTCCCTGGGGATGGGGCAAGAGCAACGACGTCACCCAGGTCAAGTGGCAGGAGTTTCCATCTGCCTGCCCAGCACTGCTCCCGTTCCTCTGCCATCCCTGTGACCCTCCCAGGCAGCCCAGCCCAGCCCGGACCTGGCAGGGATCTCCTCGGGACAGGTCCAGCATGTGGAACAGCAAGCCCAGCTCGCAGCCCAGGCAGAATTCCTTCTGGCACAGGTGGTTCTGGACCAGGCAGCGGACTGGCTCCAGGAAATACAGCACCTGGCACAGACCCAGCGGTCAGGGGGGTGCTCTGGGGGGGCCCACGGGGCTCTGGGTGGGGCTGGGGCAGCTCCCACCTGGATCATGCAGTTGCAGTAGGCGTTGGGAATGTGAGGCTCCAGCCCCGCAAACAGCGTCTTGTTGTAATGCTTGAAGTCAAAATCCTCCAGCCCCAGCTTGGAGTATTTGATGGTGACCTGAGCAGAGGTGTGAGAGGTGAAACAAACATTTCCCCACGCCACGGGACCCCCAGGGAGCCCCCCAAGGCCAGCACCTTCCTGTACTTCTTGGCCACCCTG
Source organism: Aegithalos caudatus (assembly GCA_013389925.1). Lineage (NCBI taxonomy): Eukaryota > Metazoa > Chordata > Aves > Passeriformes > Aegithalidae > Aegithalos > Aegithalos caudatus. Next base: position 12,142 of record WEIU01000007.1, on the reverse strand, counting down.
TAGAGGTGTGGCTCCTCCTCACGCCCGATGGGGGACTCGGGGACTTGGCTGAAGTTGTCAAACTCGTTGTCCATCTCCTTTAACCGATAAGGAATCTTGGAGCAAGGAGAGAGAAGGGGTGAGCAGCTGATCCCTGAGGTGGGGAGAAGCCCCACAAGCAACTCCCGGGTTTTCCTGCCTCCCTGAATGAGCAAAGGGATCCACCAGAAGGGAGTGGGGCCCTCCCTGGAGCTGCACGAGGCCTCCACACCTTCCTGCTGGCAGGGATTTGTCACAGTGGGAAAGCACAGGGCAGTGTTTTCCCAAGGGTGAGGGACGTGCCATGAACTTCCCAGCTGGACAGCTCAGACCTTCCCTGCCCACAGAGCCACGGAGGGATGGAACTGGGAAAACTCCATCCCCCTTCCCTGCTCAGGAGAAGCTGCCACCTTTAAACTACACTGCCTGCACCATCCCAAGGGAATTCCACCTCTTGTCCACGTCCCTGAAACCTCGGGGATCCCTCAGCAGGCAGAGAGCTCCGTCCCTTCCCAGGCTGCAGAGCTCCACCCTCCCAAAATCCCCTCCTGGCAGTGGGTACCTGGTTACGGAGCTTGGTCCTGGGGTTTGGGGCGTAGCCGATGAATCCCACCTTCTTCATGGTGCGCAGGATCTCGGGATCCACCGGGGGGGCTCGCCTGGAAACAGCCCCTGGCTCAGAGCAGCACCTCTCACCCACCCTGAGCCTGGTGCTGAGTGCTCCCCCCTGCCCCAGGGTCATTTTCCATCCCAACACTGGGGTGTTGGAGGTGGGAAGAGGGAAAAGGGGATTCCACGTGGGCACAGCAGAGGCAGGATCCCGTTGGGAGCGGCAGGGAGGGAGGGTGGAACACATCCCACCATCCTCACACCTGCCCAGTCACACCTCCACTGCAGGAAACTCATCTGGTGTTTCACTGGCGAGCAGAAATGGTGCCTTAGATTTTGGTTTTTAGATTTTTCAGATCCTGTACTGCTTTAGTGTACAACTCCAAAACTCCATGGCCTGTCAGCTGCTCTTCTCCCATCTTATTTAGACAAAAGAATTTTCTCTAGGCCTGAAACTCAAGGACACATCAGTGTCTCAAACCCCCTGAGATGTAAACCACAGTGAATTGGGGCGGGGGGCAAACATGAAATAAATGACTCCATCACCTGGAGCTGTAATTGGAGGATTAACCCCTGATATGTAAAGGGACCAAACTTAAAATTGGAGGATTAACCCCTGATATGTAAAGGGTCCAAACTCATAACTGGAGGATTAACCCCTGGTATGTAAAGAGTCCAAACTCATAATTGGAGGATTAACCCCTGATATGTAAAGGGACCAAACCTAAAATTGCATGAAAACCTCATTTTCCATCTTGGGTGTAACCTCAGAGCCCGAGGTGCACCTAGTGAAGACCTTCAATAAATAACTTTTTCTAGCCTCTGGTTGAGGTAACCCCTCCAAACCATCAGAACAGAGAGGGCCTGTGCCTTTCCCTGTGCCTTTCCCGTGCCGTTTCACCGGGAATTACCGCGGCGCCGGGGCCGAGTTGGCGGCCGGCCAGTCGGACAGCAGCGCGTCGCTGGTCAGCGGCACCGGGATCAGCGACAGGGGCACCAGGTCCTGGTTCCAATCCAGGTGTGGCAGCGTGTCCACCATGCAGGGCAGGGCAAAGTCGGTCTCCCGGGAGTAGGCGTTGAAGGTGACCTCCGGGGAGTCGGCCCAGAGGTGGACGCAGCCCTCGGAGTCGCCGAAGGCCAGCGCCTGCTTGCTGGCGGACACGTCGAAGGTCATGATGAGCGGCCCCACCGTGTTCACGTGGAAGATGTCGGCGGGGTTGGCCAGCCCGGTGGGCTCGCAGAACTGGCATTGGCCTGAGGAGGGGAAGGGAAAAGGGGATAAATGGAAGTGGGGTGGGAATTAGGGTGTGGTGAGGCAAGGGTTTTGTGGTGCTGGAAGTGGTTGGATGGTCGGGTGATGGATGTGGGGTGGCCTGAGTGGGAAGGGACTTGTCAGGGTCAGAGTCCAGCTCCTGGTCCTGCACAGGAGAAACCAAAAACCTTCCCCAGTCCCCAGATCCCAACACCTCAGAGCATTGCCCAAACATTTCCTGACTTCTCGAATTATGGAATATCCTGAGCTGAAAGAACAGAGTCCAGCTCATGGTCCTGCACAGGAGAAACCAAAACCTTCCCAAATCCCAACACCTGAGTGCATTGTCCAAACATTTCCTGACTTCTCAAATCCTGAGCTGAAAGAACTCACGAGGGTCAGAGTCCAGCTCATGGTCCTGCACAGGAGAAACCCAAAATTTCCCCAGTCCCCAAATCTCAACATCTGAATGCATTATCCAAACATTTCCTGACTTCTCAAATTATGGAATATCCTGAGCTGAAAGGAACTCACCAGGGTTGAAGTCCAGCTCCTGTCCTTGCACAGGACAACCCTAAAAGTTCTACAAATCCCCAAATGTCAACACCTGAGAGACTTAAAGACTTGAGAGCATTGTCCAAACACTCCCTGACCTCCAGAATCATGGAACACCCTGAGCTGCAAGAGACCCACAAGGACCAAAGTCCAGCTCCTGTCCTTGCACAGGACACTCCAAAATCCCACCCTGTGCCTGAGAACGCTGCCCAAATACTCCTGGACCTCCTTGGGACCGTGACCAAGAGCCCATTCAGCACCCAACCACCCAAAACCTCATCCAAACACCTCCTGCCACAGCCCCACCCATTCCCTCATCTCCTGTCCCTCCTTGGGACCATGACCAAGAACCCATTCAGCACCCAACCACTCAAAATCCCATCCATTCCCTCATCTCCTGTCCCTCCTTGGGACCATGACCAAGAGCCCATTCAGCACCCAACCACCCAAAACCTCATCCAAACACCTCCTGCCACAGCCCCACCCATTCCCTCATCTCCTGGACCTCCTGGACCTCCTTGGGACCATGACCAAGAGCCCATTCAGCACCCAACCACCCAAAATCCCATCCATTCCCTCATCTCCTGTCCCTCCTTGGGACCATGACCAAGAGCCCATTCAGAACCCAACCACCCAAAATCCCATCCAAACCCCTCCTGCCACATCTCCACCCATTCCTTTGCCTCTTGTCCCTACCCCAGAGAGCAAAACAAGGAAACTCCAAGCTCTCCCCTCACCCTCCTCCTCCTCTCCAGGCCGAATCCCACACCACCCAACCCCGCACTTTTGGGAGAACCCCGTGACCTCCCCTCACCTGTCTGGGAGATGATGGCCAGGCGGGAGGTGTAGGTGGGGATGAAGCGCAGGAAGAAGGGGTCGATGTGGACCTGCAGGGGCGTGGTGGCCCTCATCATGCGCAGGTCGTAGACCTTGAGGAAGCGGTCGCAGGCCAGGCCGTTCATGCGGCTGGAGAAGCCACAGGTCACCAGGAGGTTCCCGTGCACGTCGAAGTCCGAGAGGCTCCCGGAGTGAGCGTCGAACTCGTGCTCGGCCGAGAACGAGCGCAGGTCCCGCAGGGACACCTGAGAAGGGATGTCCTGGTCACCTGGGCTCTGGAGATTCTGGGAAGAGCCTGGATTGGGGGATAGCTCCCACCCCCCACCCCCCGAGTGCACGTCGAACTCGTGCTCGGCCGAGAATGAGTGCAGGTCCCGCAGGGACACCTGACAGGGGATGTCCTGCCTGTGGTCACCTGGGCTCTGGAGATTCTGGGAAGAGCCTGGATTTGGGGATAGCTCCCAGCCCCCTCCCTGAGTGTGTGTCGAACTCGTGCTCCGCCAAGAATGAGTGCAGGTCCCGCAGGGACACCTGACAGGGGATGTCCTG
>WEIU01000006.1:3735-19868 GCA_013389925.1 Aegithalos caudatus | reverse complement strand
CACGGGGATCCTGTGTGCGGCCGGGGGCTCTGACGGCACGGGGATCCTGTGTGCGGCCGGACACACAGGCCCTGCCCTGGCACGGGGGCTGTGCCAGCTGGGGGGCCCAACCCGGGGCACGGTCAGGGCTGGCAGAGGCTCTGGGAGCTGCAGCCTGCGGGCCTCGGTGAAGGATTTGGGGATTTGCTGACCCCGAGGTGTCTCACGTGTAACCCAGCCTGTCTTGGTGGCGTGGCAGGGCTGGGATTCTGAACGCAGCTCTGCCAGCACAGGATCACTCCGTGTCCTGGGGGTGTTCTGCTGACGTGCCAGACAAAGATCTCTCCCCGCAGTTCTCGTGTGCAGCTCCTCTTGCCAAGGAACAGACTCTGCTGTCTTTGTCCACAGACTTCATCCTGCACAAGTTGCGGAGGAACGTGGGGAGGGAAGGGGCTGCTCCTGGCCCTTATGCTCAGATGTTAATTTAGCGCTCCACATTTCCTGTGATTCACAGCCTGTCTCTTGACAGGAGCGCCTGTGCCTTGGAGCAGAAGCAGAACTGCTACTTAACTTTCCCCACACGGAGCTGGCACTGAGCACAGCCTTTCATCAGGGAATGGTAACTGCCAGGCTCTGGATTTTGTAGCTTGTTTGTTTCCCTGGCCTCTTGGTTGTTGGCATTTTGTGTTTTGGTTCCTTCCATTCAGTTGAGCTTGCTCTTAACAGTGATTTTCCTTTGACAGGAGTGTTGACCAGTGTTGTAGTAGCTGCAGTTAATTCTGGGTGAAAAGTCCTTTCTGAGGTGCTGTTTGACTACATCTGGAACAGTGCACTGATCTCCTCTCAGGTCAAGGGGAGCCTTGGTTTAGAATATACATTTTTATGTACCAAACAAAGCCTTTGGTCTGCTTTTTGACCACAGGTTGCTGAGGCATTGCAGATGGATTCTGTTGGCCTGTTAGTTACCTTGGTTCTGGTAAAGCAGCATTGGGGACATTATTTTGTCACCAGCTATTTCAGCTCAGTGTGTGAGCTCAGTGCACTGAAGATGCAGATCAGTATATCCCTGAAAACACCGTCCCTGCTGACAAAAGCACACGTGCTGGAACACAGACATGGTTTTACTGGGCTCCCATAAAGCAGCTGAAGGTGGCAGGTGCAGCTGCCAGCTCCCAGCTGGAATTTGGGCTGTGGTTTGCAGCAGGCAGGAGTAGGTGCTCTGGAGGTGGCTGCAAAGCTGCCCCAGCAGCAGGAGGAATGTCAGTGGCTGTCAAAAGCCTTGGGAATGTTAGAAATCAAAAGGCAAAGTCAAGAAACCTGCTCAGCCCAGGGACAGTTCTGTGCCACAAGAGGTGAGGGGGAAAGCAGGTGCTTTACAAAATGAGCAAAATGTGCAGGGACCTGGGAAAGGGGTGGGGAATGACGTGTGAAAGCAGGACAGTGGCATTGCTGTGTCTCCTGTGCCTTTCCAGAGTCCTGGAGAGGCTGTGAGGGAGCTGCAGCTCTGTGACCATGAGGGGCAGGAGGTGCTGGGGACATTGGGCTGTGTGCACCTGGGATGACTCGTGTTTGTTTTCAGTTTTTATTCCAGGACATTGCTGAAGATTCCTAATGCCAGATACCCAACCCACTGCCAAATAACCATGAGAGAGAGGAGGTAGCTGCCCCCAGCAGAGGGAAAATCTGATTTCAATGGATACAAAATATAAAGACGATTTATTTAGGAAGTATGTACAGTTCCACGAGTGCAAACTGAATGCCTCTGACAACAAGCAGCGTCCTATTAACGATGAGTACTTGCGAGTGGCAGCAGCAGCCTTACTCTGCCTTCCCAAAATTGATCCCTTTTATAGATTCCGGCTGATAAAATTTTACGAGATGGCTGAAAACTCACTGAGATCTGTGAAATCCTCAAGTTTACATTGTCTCCATAGTGCATTCAACATGCTTGAGACAGTTGGAATTAATCTCTTCCTGTACCCCTGGAAAAAGGAGTTCAAAAACATTAAGGTAAGACTTTTTCTAATGTAGCCATAGTGAGAAGATGATTTCTTTTTCTTTCTGTGAACACATTCCACGCATTTCCTTTAAAGGCTTCTCTTATTTCCATTTATAGCATGACATATATATATTTCTCTCTATACACTTGGTAAACAGAAACTATAGAAAGGTTTCTGTGTGAAATCAGTGAAGTCTGTGCTGTTGAGAGTATCCCCAGAGCAGAAGTACAAGCACTAGATCCTGCAATGAGAATGTGTATCAAGTAGGAGAAGAGCTTATTTCAGGTTGTTATTCAGCCTGTCCTGCTGCACTGTTTTATTCCTACTTGGCTTTCACCATGGTGAGTGGCCGAGGTGGATTTAGGCTGACTCAGTTTGATTTGTCTTGCCACAGCTTGGACACAAGTATTAAACCCAGTGCCTGTGCTCAAGTGGATGCTTTGCTGAGGTTCCCACAAGTTGCATGATAATGGTGAAGGAACTTCTGCAAAAGAATTGTTTTCAGGATGTCTTTGATCTGCTTGTCAGTGCTCAGTTCCCACTGTTTTGATTTTAAGGTGCTTTCAAATGTATGTCCCTAAGGCAGGCTCCCAGAGGGAAAAGTGGGAACTCACTGCTGGGCTTGGGTGCTGAACTCAACTCTGCTGTTGGGTTTTGTGTTTTATCTTTTGCCCGTGATGGGCAGACTGCTCCTGCCTGCACCCAGGACAGGCTGAACCAGGCTGAGCATGTCCCTCAGCTGTGCCAGCTGCTGAGGGTATTTCAGCTTGCAGAAACTCGTGTCTCTGCTTTTGGGGCCCTTTTAGTGGAAGCTTTTGAATTAATATTAAATTAATTAATACTGACATTTGAAACTGTAGTGTCAGTACACAGAGAAGGTGCACCTCAAGTCTATTTAAAGCTGAATTGAAGAGGAGTTTGGAACTCCTGCAGTAATTTTGAGTTCCTGTTAGCTCCAGCTTGTCCCTGGGTGGGGTAGTTCCCAAAATCCTGGCCTTGTTGCCTTTCACGGGAGACTTTCTGTCAATTCGGACATGTCCGTGTGCATTAAAGTTAATGTTAGCGCAGAGCAGAGTGATTTAAATCACCAGGGAGGGCATTATGCTAATCAGGATTTTAAATTGAATGAAAAACTCTCCTACTTTGAATTTCCCTCATGTGGAATTTCCATCTGCCGAGCAGGAGGGACGCAGAAGCGGAGCTCACCTTGCCAAGGCAGTCGCACGTGCTCGGAGTCGTTATTATTGTATTTAATTACACGGTCTCCGTCGCTGGATTATCTGAACACCTAGTCCACCCCTGAATTTCTAACCTAGCTTTCCTTTTGTTCCCCCACCCCCTCAGACCTACACCGGGCCCTTTGTTTATTACGTGAAGTCTGCTCTCACAGAAGACGATGTCAGGCAGATTCTGAGCTACATGGGCTACGTCCAGGAGCTGGGAACGACGTTCAGGCTCAAAGAGCAGGTGGACGCCATCCAAGTGAAAATGATCTCCTTCGAGCTCTTCCTGGCCAAAGTGGAATGCGAGCAGTTGCTGGAGATCCACCTGCAGGTGAAGGACAAGGGTTTCTCGGAGCTGGAGGTGCTGGGCGAGCGGCGGAGAGCCGGGACAGCCTGCACGCCTCCATGGCGCGCATGGTGCTGCAGAAATCCGCCAGCGAGCGCGCCGCCAAGGACTACTTCAAGCCGAAGGTCAGCAAGCCCTCCAAGTCCGTGGATGCCTACGACAGCTACTGGGAGAGCAAGAAGCCGCCCCTGCTGAGCTCGCTGAGCCTCCGGAAGGAGCCGATCCTGGTGGATGCGGAAGATGACATCAAGGATGAAATCATCCGCCCGTCGCCCTCGCTGCTGGCCGTGTCCGGCTCCCCGCACGGCTGTTCCGATGAGTACCTGCCGCCCGCCTCCCATCACAACGGCATGCTGAGAACAACCGTCCCTTACGGCTCCTACTTCTCTGCTCAGGAGGACTTGGATTTGTATACCGAGCCCGACTCTAGGAGCGTGCTGAATTTTAAAAGGCAAGACGCTATCAAGCCCGACGTGTGGCTGCTGAAGAGCGACGCCAACCCCGTTTACCACAAACGCGCCCACCTAGCCAAAGAGACCGCTCCCTCCAAGTGCCAGAACTGTGGCATCCCTTGTGGCTCCGCCGTGTGCCAGAAGTGTGACAGCCTGTTTGGCTCCAGGCAGGAGTACCCGGCGGTGAAGCAGAGCTCCTACTCCATCAAGGCCCTCCCAGGCGACGGCTTGGCCCCCGCGCCGGCTCTGCGGGAGAAATCCCAGTACTCGGCACAGACTCAGAGCCAAGACAGAGCTGCCCAGTTCAGCTCCAAGCCCAAGCCCTCGGGCTCCTCTCGCTGCGGCTTCTGCAACCGCTCGGGAGCGGCCAACACCTGCACCTTCTGCTCCAAGGTCTCGTGTGACTCCTGCCTCAACGCCTACTACTACGACCCGTGCTGCAGGAAGAGCGACCTGCACAGGTTCCTGCCTAACAACCAGTTAAACTATAAATCATCCCAGCTGTCCCACGTGGTTTACAGATAGACTGCACCAGTCTGTCCGGGAAGGGAAGGGAAGGGGGAGAGGAAAGGGCTATCCTAACTAAATGTTCTGACTTCACGCTGACCTCTTGCCAAAATCACGTGTCCGGATATTTGGAACCATGGTTCGGTGATCAGGTGCCAGTTCTTGATTTTTGTGGCTTCACAGATGCTGCAGATCCATTAGATTTCATGCTGCTATAATTTAGGTGACTCCTAAGCGAGCATTGCTTTTCAACATAAATGGGGGAGAAGAGCACATTTTTCCTTAAACCTTGGCAGCTGTTGTATTTTTAAAAAGTGACATCATACCTTCCTATTATATCATATCTTGCCCAAATAAAACCAGGCAGTGTTTAAAAACAAAGTCAGAGAATTAAGATTCTCATTTTCTATGAGTGATGAAACCACTGCCAGTTTTTGATAAAGTATGAATTCAAAACGTGCAGGAAATATGTGAATGGCTCGTTTTGCCAACAAGGACTATTTTTCGATGTGCGTCTGCATTTCTTGATCTCCAAAATGCAAACCTCTCTTCCTTTTGTCTTTGTTTCCTGCTTCTCCCCTTCTCTCCTGGTTGTTTATCTCGAGCTTACATAAGCTGAATCTGGAGAACATGTGCTTTATTTTCCAGTGTTGCCAATATCATCCTTCTGGGTTTCAGTGTGTGGTATTGTAGGGAGGTGATCCTGTGTCTGTCACTCAGACCATGCCTGGAGGGCTGTCCTCTCAGATGAGTGTCCATTTTCTTTCTGTTGCACACGGTTTAAGTACTGTCCTTTGTACTGTAAATAGGTGATTTGGAAACGGTTTATTTTTAATAAATATTTAATATGTTGAGTTCTTAAAAGTGGTAGAATCATTGTAACTATGAAGTCTCTCTGGGTTATTTGTTCAGGTGACCTTTTGTTTTTCCTTGTACTGTATTTCATAGCTTATCACAGCCACTGTGGCGGAATGACGTTCTTGGCTCTGATCAATTCTTGGGTTTTAATCTGACATTTTTTTCCCTCTGCTAAGGCTGCCACTCGTCTGAGTGGAGCCTTATCTAAGAATTGCAGGATTTTGCTCTCAGTGCACGCTTTTTCTTTGTGGCTATGGCAATTGTAAGTATCAATGTTCTGCTTGCTTCCAAATTCACTGCCAATCTGTCTGTAGTTTAGTCCAGCAAGTAAAGCACTGGTCTGGTTAAAAATCAGAGCTCATTGGTGACTCCTGTTCAAGTGAAGCCATCAGTTCTGGATGTGAATCAGATAATAACCTTTGTCTCTTGCTGTAGCACTTGGGAACCCTGGCTGAGAACCAGGACTCCCTTGTGCTGGGCTCTGTACAGTTTGACCCCCAAACACCACCTGGCTATGAATAGACTTCAGTTTTTTATTAAAAGAAAATCCCTAAGAATCCTAACTCCCTTATTCCAACCATAGCGAGTTAGCACAAAGTATCAGGCAACCTAATCTGATGTGCAGAATTAAATGTGTTTAAAATACCTGTAAAGAACTCTAGCTGAGATGTAAACTCTGTAGTCCACTTTGCACTGAAATGATTCACTTTGGGGTTTTTAATCACTGTTAGAGTCTAGGCTTCTCACCTTCAGTGTCCATCTCTCCCTGTGTGACAGGAACATGCATGAATGATCGTCTGTCTTACATTTCTTGGGGTGGGGAGGGGCTTCAGGTAGGTAGAGGGGAAAATTACATAGGCTAGTGTTGTAAAATAGCTAAAACAATTTTAGCCATAACTGGGTGTCAGAAGCATTCTGGAAATAAGATGAAACCTGGGTCTTACAGAGGGCTGAGAACAATAAGTTACTGTCCAGTTTGCACTAAGAAACCAAGTGAACAGCGTTCGTTTAACAATCAGGGAAATTCTGAATCAAGGGACTGCAGCTGAGCATAGTGTCAAGGGCAGGTACTGCCTTGCTGACCCTGAAGGTTGGGGTGAATATTGTTTAAGTGAATGATTTTAAGGTTTTCAATCTTGTATGTTTTTTATAAATATATATATATATATAAATATGACACAAATGTAGATACGTTATGTATATAGCGAAGAATTTAAAAACAATTTTACAATTCAAATGCAGTCTAAGGGTGGTTTTCATTTCGGTGGCTATTTGGGTTTTGTTCACCTTCTGCAGTGTCATGCCTGTTTGGCTGCTCTACAGTTATCTTCTAGTTCAGTTCAGTTTCCACATGGCTCCTCACACTACAGTGAATAACTAAAACTGTGATGCCACGTAATTTTTACGGTGACCAGGGCAGGTCTGTGCCTGCTCTGAAATAGAGAAGTCCTCTGTATATATGTCATGGAATCCTGTAGTACAAACCTGTGTTGGATTGAAGTGATACCATGCTCTATTTTTGTGTATCTTACTGTATGAGGTTGCTGTGATTGATACAGTAAAATATATGCGAATTTAAAATGCAGGTGTTTTGCATCTGATTTGTTTAAATTAATTTATGTTTTGAAGGAATTTAAAAATAAAGAGGCCTTTAAGAAAAGGCTTAACTCTTTTCTTAAAGTGGCGTGTGCATGTAGCTGTCTGTTCCCACCGCGTTTGCATGCCCTGAGCTGGGGCGCTGGGGCTGGGCCTGCACCCTGCAGAGCTGCTCAGAGAAAGCCCCAAAAGAAACTTTTCCTTTTCCTTTCCCTTGGCCCCTTTTTCCCTTGGCCCCCCTTTTTCCCTTGGCCCCCCTTTTTCCCTTGGCCCCCCTTTTTCCCTTGGCCCCCCTTTTTCCCTTGGCCCCCCTTTTTCCCTTGGCCCCCCTTTTTCCCTTGGCCCCCCTTTTTCCCTTGGCCCCCCTTTTTCCCTTGGCCCCCCTTTTTCCCTTGGCCCCCCTTTTTCCCTTGGCCCCCCTNCCCTTTTCCCTTGCCCCCTTTTTCCCTTGCCCCTTTTCCCTTGCCCCTTTTTCCCTTGGCCCCCTTTTCCCTTGCCCTTTTTTCCCTTGCCCCTTTTCCCTTGCCCTTCCCAGCCTGGCTCTGCTGCTGGAGCACGTGGGCCGGTCTGGCAGCAGCCTGCAGCAGGCTGAGGTGGGGGCAGCAGCTGCTGGGGCCACGTGGAGCTCCCTCCACGGATCCCAGCCTTGGCTCTCCCAGCCTGACGAGCTTCCTGAGGGAAGCTGCATGTCCCAGAAGATGTGTGGTACTGCTGGGGTACATTTGGCACTTGAATTTGGCCTTCTGCCTCCTTTTGCATCCTGCTAGCTCCAGAGCAGGATAACTCCTCAAGTTCCAAACGAGATCATCCTTTCTGTTTGTTCCTGCATGGCAGGTGAATGCTGCAGTGCCTTTTCTACGAGTGTTTCATGATCTGTTGTGGTTACTGGAAGTACCAGAGAGGATTATAAAAGTCAGGCTCAGGTAACTATAATGTTCTTGCAGGAAATGTTGCCTCACACCGTGATGCTTCTCGAGCTGACGTATTTCTGGAGCACATGGAGCAAGCCTGTAAGCTGTCCTGCTCTCTGGCATCTCTGATTACACACCTCTAAGCTTGTTTGCTTTCAACAGAAGCTTAAAGGTTCCATACACGGTTAAGTAGTTTAGATTTGGTGATTTGAACTGACAGCTCCTTGCAGCTATTTTCTGGAAGATGACTCTGGGTTACAAGCCTTTAGTGCACGTTGCTAACCGTGCTGTAGAATGTTTTTAGGGGAAGAGATTCACCTTTCCTGTGTTTGTTTAGAAACAGGAGCTGATCTGAGCACAGTGAGAATTGATACACTGCCAGGAGGACTGGGAGAAAAGCAGGAGGTGACTGAAATCAGGGAATTAGGCCTTTTAGCACAATCATTACTGTGGTGTCAGCAGCAACTGAGTTGGGCTGCAAGTGTCCCTGTTTGTTATTTGTGAAGGGTGCAATGAGTGTGGAAAGGCAGGAAGAAGGTGGACAGGTGGAAATGCTCCAGATAAAAATGAAACAACCTGCTCTGATTTTTTTTTTTCCCCCTTGGCATCAAGAAGAAATTTCTCTTCCAGCATTCAGAGTCTGGGAGGCACTGAAGTAATTTTGCAGGGAACTTTACATGAGATTAGAAATCGTTTTAATTATTGATATTTCTTATTGAGATCTTTTCTGAGTGCTGCAGATCCTGAATGTGAGTGATGGTGATCCTGGAGCTTCTGCTCAGGCTGGGCCTTATCATACACAGTTCCTGCTCTGAGATGAGGATGTGAAATACCTTCTGACTTGGGTAATAGCTCCCATTTGTTTTTCCTGTCTCATCTGGGCTTTGAGTTAATTCTGCACTGAAGGCAGTGTCAGAGTTCCAATGGCTGGAAGTGGCGCAGGAGCAGCCCTGGCAACTTGTGTGTGGCAGCTGCTTCTGCTGTTGTGGGTGTGGGGCTGTCATGCTTCCTGCTTTAGAAATCATTCTCATGATAGTCATACTGTTCTGAGATTTTTCATCATCAACCTGCTTTAAAAAAAGAAAAATAAAAATCAACCCACAACTGCTCTTCAGCTCCTCAGAGGGAAAGGCTGCTTTCTCCCAAAGTAAGTGAAATCTGCTCTGTAGCTGTGCCAGGGTGCTGGAATGTAAGTGCCTTACCTGTTATTTACCTCTCTGAAGCATGGCCAGTGGTGGTGAGCTGCCTTTGCTGAGGGAGCAGTCTCTTGACTCCATCACTGCTGTGTGCAAACCCCGGGCACAGAAGTGAACTGGACATGAGAAATGATGCTGCCATGCAGCAAGGGTAGGAAAGAGCAGCCTGGGTACAGCTCAGGGCACTTCTGCTGGCAGGTGCACCCCTGGGAGCCTCCCCAGAGCAGTGTGGGGTGGAGAGGAGCCTCCTCTTCCTCCTCCTCCTCCTCCTCTTCTCCTTGTGCCACTGGAGCCTGGGTGTGCCCACGGAGGGGCTGTGGGGCCCTGCTGGCTCTGGGCTGGCTCAGGGGCAGAAGGGGACAAGGACAGCACCTGCCCCCTCTCCTGTTCCAAGTCTGTTTCCTCAGCTCAGGGTCAGCCCTTGTGTCCTGGGGGCTCATTTATGGGATGTGCACTGAGGGGCCAATGCCATTTCCAGCCTTTTTTGCTTTGTGCTTTGTTCCTGGCCCTGAAACTGCAATGTCTGTAGCATTGTTTGCCATGGTATGAATTGAGATGTGCTCTCAGAGCTGTTCCAGCCTGCTTTATATGCTGGCTTTGGGCCACCTCAGCAGAAATCAGTGGGCTGTGTGCATATGTTCTGCTTCTCCTTTTTTGGGGAGAGTGGGGGAGAGGGGCTTAGCTCCCCACACTCTGCCTCTCACTCCTGGAGAAGTAAAACCCCTTAGAGCAGCTACTCTTCCTCACAGCATCTTCTGCTGTGAATCTCAGATTCTCTCATTCTTCAGGCCCAAACGACAGAAGGAGCTCAGAGGGGTAATTCTAATGTCAGGAGTGAGGAGTGTGCCTGGTGTGTGCTCTGCTGTGGAACCCTGTGCAGGGCTGGCACTCTGGGCTGGTCACTGCTGGTCACTGCTGGGGGACAGTGACACTGGGGCAGTGAGCTCAGCCCAGCCAGCTGGGAGGAGATTCATGGACAGCTGCTGCAGCAAACCCCGGGGTGAGCAAGGCTGCAGTTAAAGGGAGGAAGGGTTGGAAACTCAGTTTGAGTGAGATGAGGCCTGGGGGCAGGGTGTCCTGACACAGGAGTGGTGTTTCCTGCTGTACAGATTGTCACAGACACTGCTTCCATGGAAATGAGCTGACAGTTTGGGTCTGGGGTTGAGAAGGACACAAGGATCTTTGTTCCTTGGTTCTGGGGATGTTTCCTCCAGTGTCTGCCCAAGCTCCCATGCCCCAGGCAGTGCTGGAGGTTTGGTGCAGCAAAGGGAGAGGCTGCAGGTGCTGCTCCAGGACAGAGCTGGGGAGGTGTGAGCTGAGCAGAGGATGCTGTCAGACTCTGGCACCCACTCTGAGGTCTCCAGTGGAGAATTTCAGCCTGAGAACACAAAACCTCTCCATGTAAATCTGACAGAAATGAGATTTAGCATGGGTGGGTACTGGATGGTCTAAGAGCACGTTTGGTCTGTGTGTGCTCCTCATCCTACCAGGGAGAGCTTTGCATCTCCAGGGATCAAACTTGAAAGGTCAGTCTCAGAAATCCCTTTTTTCCCCTTTCTTACTCCTGCATTTCAATATTCAGGTAGAAGCACGGAGCCATCTGGAATGTGTCTCCCCTGTGGATCATGGCTGGGCTCTGGGAAGGGTCTGCCACGTGGAGCCTTCCAAATCTCCCCTCACTTGGACTCCTCTAGGACTTCTGCCTCCTTCAGGAATCAAAGCCTGATTCACTTTCCATTGTGACTTGTAAAGTCTTGGACTACTTAGAGGCATACCAAAAATTAAAATAATCTCTTTTGACAGCATCGAAGCCTGTGGTGTTTGAATCTTTGATATGAAGATTTCTCCTGCTTGGAGAATAGCTCATTTTTAATGCTGTGAAATAGAGCATGATAACTGTGCTGCTGTCTATACTACAGTGAGCATTATGTGCTGCTTAATAAAATGATGCTCCTGTCCAAGAGCTTTCTTTCATAACGAAGGAAGGTGCAGTATTCAGATGTTGGTAACTCACACTAAAAACTCTGCAAAAATTTGTCCTTACTGTAGATTTTCTGCCTGCAGCTCTCCAGTAATCCTTAAATTCTTCCTCCCTGGTCCAGTACTCACAACTTAAAATATAACCTGTTAAATGTTTCAATGGTCCAGATACCTCTGGGAGCTCTTTTCTGTCTGGTCTTGCTCTGCAGGGGTTTGCAGTACAGTGAGAAGCTGAGGAAGAGTTTTTGAGATGTGCTGAAACACTGTGAGGTCTATAAACAAGATGTGAGGGAAGGAAAGATGGGAGACCCTGGGAAGCAACACACAGCTGCAGGAGTGCAAAACCTACAGGATTTTGCCACCAAGAACTCTGCTGGGCAGGATCAAACAGAAAAGTTCCTGCTGCAGTACAAGCCCAGGTAGGTATAATCCCTGGATTTGCCCCCTGGCTGCTCCTGGGTCTGTGTCTCAGGGCAGGTTGTAGGCATCTTCTGGTGTGTTTCAGTGCCTGATGTAAAAATCCCTTTTTTCCCTTCATTGTGCTTCCTGCTTTTCAACAGGCTCAAAGCCTGTTGGCAAAATGTCTTTTAGTGAGCACAAGCAGGATGCTCACATGTCTTTGGAGTGAACGTGGATTTGACACTGATTTGATTCTGCTTTTTCTGCCTGCAGCTTATCACTCAGGCTCTCCAGTGAAGGACGTTATTTCCTTGGTGGAGTATTTTCCATATGACCAAATAATGGCCAGGGGCTGTGATTTTTGTGTCAGGGCTTGGCACTGTGGGTTTCTGCTCAGAAATCAGATGGACGTGTGAGAAGTAGTCCTGAAAACAAGCACTGCATTGTTCAGAGTGACGGGGTAAAATGAACTGATGGGTATTTTTATTTCCACTTAGAATTTGTCTTTTTTTCCCCAGCAAAGCTTGAAGTCACAATGAGATTCATTCATTGTCAGCAGACACCTTCCCTGTCAAACTGAAAGTCACGTCCCAGTTTCTCCATTTGCTCTCCCTGGAACGTGGTGCCCATGGAAAGCAGCAGCTGAGCTGCAGGAGGGGCAGGAGCTGTCCTGGAGCACCCAGAGCAGCTCTGCCCTGAGGGACCCTCCTGGAAGGGAGCCTGGTTTCCACTTGTGTTTTCTGCCAGCAAGCAGAGAGGTTTCTCAGTGGGGAAATCAGGGAAAACGTTCAGTTACAAACCTGCTTAAAGCTGGGACCCCGAGCTGCCTGGGGCACATGGAGGCACTGTCCTCACCCCAAAATCATCCCTCATGGGGCACTGTCCTCACCCCAAAATCATCCCTCATGGGGCACTGTCCTCACCCCAAAATCATCCTTCATGGGGCACTGTCCTCACCCCAAAATCATCCTTCATGGGGCACTGTCCTCACCCCAAAATCATCCTTCATGGGGCACTGTCCTCACCCCAAAAGCATCCTTCATGGGGAACTGTCCTCATCCCAAAATCATCCTTCATGAGGCACTGTCCTCACCCCAAAATCATCCTTCATGGGGCACTGTCCTCACCCCAAATGCATCCTTCATGGGGCACTGTCCTCACCCCAAATGCATCCTTCATGGGGCACTGTCCTCACCCCAAAAGCAAAGGCTGCCCCAAACCTGGCACTGTCCTCTCATCACAGCCTCATCCCAAAGCAGAGGCTGCCCCAGTATTGGCTGCACGTGGTTAAACCTGACCCCTGCCACAGGGAGAGGAATTAATTCTGGGGGCACAGAATTAATGCCAGATAAAGCCACAGGTGGGGGAGGCTCATGTAAAACTGTCAGGCCTTGGAGTAAAGAAATGTGGGAAAGCAATTACACCAGTGCCAAGAAGTAGAATGAGTAGGAAGATAAGGGGAGAAAGTTATTGGCCTGACAGTCCTTTAGAGAAGAGGAGGAAAAATTGGCTTAAAAACTGAGCCTGATAATGGTGTCTATGATTACTACATACAAAAGTGACTGTTCCTTAAAACACTAGCTTTATAGTCTAATGCAGAAAAGCTAGGTAGCAGCAAAGAAAGCTGATAGATTTCAAAGGGAATATTAATTAGGAACAATTTGAAAGTCTAGCTAAAGGTCTATTTAAACTGAGGCATTTTTAATGGAAATTTACCTTCCATAACTTGGAAATAAAATAATTTCATAAGATACTAAGTCTGTATGTGTTCAAAGTAGACTTTGAACATAAGGAAAGAATAAACCAAAACTGAAAGGAATTCACTCCTGAGTGTGAGGCAGGCAGCCCTTCCCAGCAGTGCTGCTCAGGGCTGGGAAGCCCTCGGAGCTGGGGGACAGCAGGGCTTGCTGCAGGGCCCCCAGGGATGCTCTGCAGGGCTGAGCAGGGCTCACAGCCTGGACAGGGTCCTGAAGGTTAAGGGTTAAACTCTGGCCAGCTGGACTTTAGGAGACAGGCAGCATTTAAAGCAGGGAGGACAAGTGGGATGTGAGAAGCCAGAATATGCAGGCACTGGGAATTGTGGGTGGCACTGAAAAGCCAAATACACGAACAGAAATACAGAGATTTAATATATATTTCCATTACAGTCACAAGCACAAATTGTGAGGGGGGAAGAGCATCTCAAGAGCAACATATGTGTTACCTCATGCCTCCAGCTAAGTATACAAGCATGGGAATAGTGTCTACTTAACATCAAGCTGAAAGTTTGGTGTACAGATGGCAGGAAGTTGGGTAACAGCCTGCGTGGCTCGGATCTGTCCCACGTGAATGCCATCACCCAGCATTGTTTCTTGCTAAATGTCACCCTCAGATCTGTCCCTGACCCACTTGCAAAGATGCTGAGTTGCTCAGGAAATCGTGTCTGTGTGACCTCGGCTGGGCTAGGTGAGAATCTGGTGTCTCATCTATAAAATCAGAAGAGAACACAAAGCAGTGGGAGAAACAGGTGTTGATAAAACCAGCCAATGGGCCCAAATCTTGTCAGGCAAACGTGGGGATTCTCCCTCCCTTCCCTCAGTCAGGCACAGGGAGCAATGGGTACAGACACCTGGGAGTCACTGGAGAGTGAGGCACAGCAGACTCAGGGTCGGGTTAGCAGGTACAGAGTGTGCCTGGGAGCTACTAAAGGAGGAAATGTGCTGAAAAACTCCTGCATGCAGATTTCACAGACAGGTAATGAGCAGAACCTCCTGCCACAGCGTGCAATAAACACCATTGCTGCTGTGTGCAGGGGGGAGCAGAGGCCTGGGGAGGTGACATGGTTCATGAAAAGAGAATTAATTAATGAAATTAATCTGCTTTCCAGATTCATTTCATTAGTGCTTTGGTACACCCCTGCTCCAGCCCAATAACCAGAGGGTGCTGTGGGGGGACGAGGCTTCCCAGAGAACCTCACTCTACATTCAGGCAACTTTTTTTCTGACTCTTCCTTTGTGCCTATTTATGGTGATCATTTTTGTCTTAAATCTGACCAAGCCCATCTTTCAATCTGCTGTGATTGAGGTCAGATCTTAGGAGCATGCTTTTAGGGAAATATTTTTGCCCTCATTGATTGTGTTGAGCTCTGTCTGTTCTAAAGCTTAGGACACTGTCTGCTTTATTAATGCAATTGAAATCAGTGCTTTGAGCCTCTGCTGTCTGTTTGCTCTCCAGAATTAAATGCTCCTGTGGTCTGAGTGCAAGCCAGGAGTGGTGCTGTGCAATGCTCCAGCTGCAGCTGCCTGGCCTGGAGACCTCTCAAAGTGATCTTCCCAGACTTTGTGCCAGGTGGGGACAGTGACACCTTGCTCAGAGCCCTGCTCAGGCAGGCAGTGAGCAGGGAAGTGGCTTCGAGCCTCTGCTGGGTTTAACCCCTTGAGCCCCTCTGTAAGGGGCAAAGCCCAGGCAGGTGAGCAGAGCCCAGAGCCCCTCAGTCCCACTCTGTGTTTGCTCAGGGACACCTTCACTTTGCACCACAGGAACACTGTGAGCAGGTGAGTGATGCTTTGGGATGGCCAGCACAGTGATTATTCCAGCCCTTCTCTTGCATTAATTGCACGGGGGTTTTTTGAGCACAATATCCTTAGAGATGTTTTGCCACTTAAGCCCTGGATCCCTGCTCCCTGTCACTTTATTTTGCCTGTCCAGGCTTGATTACTGAGAGCAATTTGCAGTACATGGCACTTTATTCATCAGGAACAAGCCAGGGATGCGAGAGAGAGAAAAGTATCCCCATCCTCTTTGTAGGAGACTGAGCAGCGTGCTTCCAAATCTGTTCTTTGCACACCTGTGCTGTCGCTGGTTCATGTCTCAGCTCTGTCATTTGCATACAAATGGCCGTGGTGCCTGAGGCTGCACTGAGCTCCCTGAGCATGAACATGTTCCCACTCTGTCTCTGTCTCTGCTCCTCAATGAAAGAGCTGAACATCTCTCTTGCCCAGACTGATAATGGTTCCATTTCCATTTGTGTGCTGCTGGCCGATTTTCTGCTTAGGCTATGATAAATGAAAATTAAACTGAGCAGATCTCTGGCCAGTGACGTTAACGTGTTTTGGAAATGTAAATTAGGCCTGTAACACTGGTGCACTTACACATCCTTGCTGTGGGTGCTTCCCAGGTTTCTACCACCATCTGGAGTTCAGAAATGCCAAGCCAAGGCTGGGCAAGGACACCACAGGGCCCCTCTGGCAGGAGCAGCTGGGCTGCACTGTCCCTGCCTCACCTGAGGAGTGATCCCCATCCCAGAGCAGCTGGGGAGCAGCAGAGGCTGCCCCAGGCAGAGCAGGGGCTTTGGCAGGTGCACGCTGCATCTGCAGGGGCAGCTCTTCCCCCTGCCAGCCTCCCTGGGCTGCAGGGACATTTCCAGGAGTACAGGGGACAGCTCGGGGCACACGGGACATTTCCCGGTGCCCATGGGACATTTCCCGGTGCCTATGGGACATTTCCCGGTGCCCATGGGACATCTCCCGGGGCACACGGGACATTTCCCGGTGCCTATGGGACATCTCCCGGTGCCCATGGGACATCTCCCGGGGCACACTGGACACCTCCCGGGGCACACGGGACGGCTCGGTGCCCAGCGGAGCTGTCCGTCGCCGGCGGTGCTGAGCGAGCGGCGGAGCCGTGGCCGCCCCGCGGAGCCCCGGT
>WEIU01000004.1:1415-15025 GCA_013389925.1 Aegithalos caudatus | reverse complement strand
TTTTAGACATCTTCACCTCAGGGCTTCATCCAATGTTTTCAAACTTCCATAAGCCCAATGAATGAGTCATTACAATCTGACTTAAAACCAGAATATTCTGACTTTTCATGAGAATAAAAAAAACCAACCCAAACCAGAAACATTATACAAGTACTAAATACTTCCAATTGCTAGGTAAGAGTTCCACCTGCTTACTTGCTCCCAACCCATTAGGATACAGGTATGAGAACTGGAAGGGTGAAAGTCAGAAAACTTGCAGGGTGAAATAAACAGAGTTTAGTAATAGAAATAAATTAAATAAAATAAATTAAATTAAATTAAATTAAATAATAAAATAAAATTATAATAAATTTGTCATGAAAATGAAAATAACAATAACAACAACAACAACAAACAACAGCAAAGAGGTGGAAATGAAAGTCAAAAAAGACAAGTGAAAACCAATTCCTCATGACCAATTGGCCAATGTCCAGTCAGTTCCTGAGCAGTAGCTCCCAGCCAGCTTTTCTCCTGGTTTATGCACCATATGGTGTGGGATATAGCCGGGGTCAGCTGCAGTCAGCTGTGTTGGTTGTGTTCCCTCACAGCTCTTTGTATATTCCCAGTCTTGCTGGTGGGAAGTGGTGAGGGGTGACCATGGGTCTGTCATGGCCCTGTGTGAACACTGCTCAGCAGTAACAAAAACATCCTTGTGTAATCAACACTGTTTCCAGCACAAATCCAAGATACCACTTCACATCAAACATTATGCAGAAAATTTAACTCTACCAGCAGAACCCGTCGTGTAAGGTTTATTCCTAATGAGGGAGTAGGATGCAAACAAAAATCTTTTCACAGACCAAACTGTTTTCTTGCGTTGCTTCCCCTTGTTACCCCTATTCCACATGAGAATATTTCCAGACACTCCAGAGCTTAATTTTTTTAATTCACAATTGCATAAAACCACCATTATCATTAAAAAGAAATCGATATACATATTCAAGGGCTTTGAAAGAAAGGTGATAGACTAATTGCCACAGTTATAGTTGCTTATTACCCTGATCATAGTGGATTTTTTTAATACAGTGAGTTTCCTATCTCCCCATTTCTTGTCTCCTTTTGCTGTTGCTCTGATTATAGGCTCTGTGGGGCAGACAATAAATACACTTCTGATGTGCATACATCAAGTACAACAATCATGGTTCCCTTGGAACTATCACAATAAAAAAGTACAATAACTAGAGTAAGAAGAATAATTTCAGCATTTCCAATTGCAACTTTTTAACAATTGTTTTGTAAATGAAATTATTTTTGCCCTTGATTTGAAAATTATCTACAATGATTACTTTGCCACATCATTAACTGAGTGTGCAGCAACACATTAAGCAGGACTTTATTTAATATTTAATGACATATATATATATATATGTCAAAAGAAAAATAAGCCTCTGAATTGCTACTTATTCTCCAGAGAATATTATATATACTTTCTGCACATAACAGAACATGATGTCCTTGAGTACAGTGGGCCAAGGATCATGATTCATCTAGCTCCTTGGATGTGAAAGGAGTGAAAACAGCAGGGTGCATATGCTGTTATTGCTGCCATTTATTTTTCAACAACAGAAGAAAAAAATCTGTGTTAAATTGTTCAGTTGGCTACTCGAAAGACAAAGGTAACAATAAGAATAGCTCATCTCATGCTGCTATGCCGGTGGTACTGCAAAGATTTTAGATGATAACGCTGTCTTATATATTACTTATGTATAAAGTCTTGGAATATTCATGCACAACTGGGTGAGTTAAGGACTAAATTAAAGAGCATCTCCTGTGAAAGCTCTTGCACCACAAATGAAATATTTTCTCTTTATTTTACAGCAATTTTTACTGTACTCTGTATTGTGTTGAAAAGAAAGAGTTAAAGTATATAATATTTCCCAAAACTATGTTATGTAAGGCAGCTATGAATCATCATTCTACCACATGTGGAAGCAAATGTTTAATAAATAATTCTGCAACTATAGACTACACCCAAAGCAAACCCACATAGCCAAGATTAAGGTTTCTGCAAGTATAGTGTTATTATTACTGAAGTAAAGCAAATAATCAATTTACTAAGCACTAAGACAGACATTAGCAATATCAAAAGGAATGTGAGATTCACATACTTTAAACCCTGCCCAAAACTTATAAACCTTAGGAAACAATGTGGGTAATATCAGCCTCGGGTTCAACTTGACAGTCCCTTCTTGTTCCTTTGCTGGCAGAGTAAGTTATTGCATGGCATGGTCAGCTCCAACACATCCTCATTCACACTACTGGGATGATTCCACAGAAACTTAGTGTAAACAATAATTGGAGTTCCTAAGAGAGAAAATAAGACATTGAGAAACCAAAAGGACTCTTAGTCATAGGCTGATTTTCTCTGAACATGATAATTTCTGATTTAGGTGGGGTAAAAACACTTTTGATATGAAATTAGTTTAGCCAGCTGGAGTCACTCAGCTTCTTATTACCAGCACTATCAATATATAAGGAAGTCTCTGTTGCTTCTTTTGAAGATATTTAATGGAAGAAAGCAAAGAAATAACAAGTTCTAGATAACTCTTTAGCAGGATACTTTACTACCTTTCCAGAGAGAACTATTCTATTCAAAAGCCAGTCATCTCACAGCAAAACATTACAATATTTATATTCAACATCAACAGAACAATGATAAGCTGCAGTGTCAAACAACAAAAAATACTATAATCTAGAATACTAATTTCCTGTACAACCTGGATTCACACAGGTGGACATACATATTTCAATTTGAACACAGACATTTTCTATTGAAGATTACATCCCTTTTATTTATAGAATTATTTAATTCACTGAAATGTTGGTATGCATCTATATAAATATATGTTCAATATCTTTTTTCTCCTTGTTGTTTTGGACATGCTTTGCTTAGGGTTCAGTACTAAAACACAATCCAATTGACTAATATTGCATACACACATTGTGATTTCTGTTACTGCACATTAGAAGCCATATTCATGTTTCATTCTTCTAAGAACAGAAGAAGAACCTCTAAAATTTAGTATTGAAGTCTAGAAAAGGTACCCATAAACTCTGATATCCAAAGTCAAAAAATCAATATTTTGGGGTTTTCAGAGAATGCAACAGCACATAATACTTAATACTTTTTAAAGGTTGTTTGCATTGTTTTCCATTTTAACTGCAAATACTTAACACATCTTCAAATGAGATTTTGGGAATCCTGTCAGATATTCAAAAATGAGCTTGGTCCAACTTTGGAATAGGGACAGAATACAATTTCTTTTTGTAGGTTTCAGTAGCCTTTACTGTTGGCTATCTCCCTCCTGTTTCTTTCCTGTCCTGTTTCTGTCTGCAACACATGAAGAAGTCTCTTTCACTATGACAGATTCAAGATGTGGATACCAGAGAGACCTCAACCTGACCAAGTATATAAACATTTTGCTTTTTTCAGAGCTGATGGTTTCCAGGACTCAGCAGTGTCTCCATGTGCATATCTCTGGTAGGAATACAATTAAAATGTTTCATTTTTAAGCCGACACTGGCATTGGCTTTTAAGGTGGAATTAAAAGAAACCCAAAACAATTACGCATTAGTACTAAAATACTGAAACTGAACAAGATACTGTTATTTCCCATAAGTACCCATATGCATTGAAAAAGTCAGATACAAAACCTGCTATGAAGTTTGTGAATGAATTCCTGCCTGCTTCTTACTCTGTTGTTGACATTTTTCAGAAAGATCACAGCCCTTCAAATATGGTATGATGAATTCTATTTTCAATATTATAACTCAAAGGCAATGACAATGACAAATTGACTGCAGGTGCTAAATTAGCAAGCTTTATAATAATTATTTCCTTTTGGTCTGCTCATACTGGGTATTTTAATATCTAATACATATATTATCAAGAACACTAGACATAGCTCAACTTGGTGAATATTAACAGCATTATTAAAACAGAATTACAACACCCATACATAATTGGTAATAGCTACTGGCACTTTGTTTTAGGGAATCTGTTCATGGTCTTGAAATAATTTCGTAAGCAAGTTTTCAATCTCAAGAATTAAACACTGTTGAGTCTTTCACATGTACTACAACTAATCAAAATTCTCCTCTTCTATGTTTTTTCATAAATTTTTTAAAAAGAAATGTTAAAAACAAATCCTTCCCCCGTTTTTGTTTGGTTTTTTTTGCCTTTAGAGGGACATTCTCTGGGCACTTGCACACCAAAAAATATACAACATAAACCTCTTCAGCAATATCTTTATGTTGCCAGGACAGAAAAATATTATCAGTTTTCACTTTTTTTATTTTTTCTTTTTTAATCAATTACTTACAAAAGAACACAAAGGGAGTTTATAGGAATAGGAATAGGAACCAATATCTTCCTTCCCCTACTCAAAGTGCCTCATTCCCTGGTGCAATTAACCAGGATGGAATCAACAAGTAAATGATATGCTTACAATTCATGTTAGTGACACTTATACGCAAATTGATAATGAATCTCTGGTGCATCCAAGAAGTCCAGATACCAAGAATATTACTTGCATTTCAAATGTTTATACTAACAATCTCATCTAAAGACAATATTCTGCCTACATAAAATTTGCAAAAGCAGAAACAAATATTATGTTTGCAAAGGACTGAATACATAATTGTCACCAAGATTATCAGAAACAATCCCTCTAAGAAAAAATTGAAATTATTAGGGTTATATACACAATAGCTATTACTAAGGAAGATGGTTCTTATTTTTTCACATCGTTCGGTCTTTTGGAAGCAAAAAATTTTCTGGAGTGAAAAAATTGTGAATATACTACAATAAGTTAAGCAAGTTATAGGAAATAAAGATTTCACTATATGTAGGAAGCTCTTTACAGTAGTATCTAACATGACTCAAAATATTTCCTTGTAATGCTATGTACAAATCATAGGAAGAAAAAGAGGATTAAGCAGAAGCCTATAATTTGTCTAACTGCTAGTAACGCTTAACATAATATGAGAAAAGAGACAGCAAGAAAGTTAAATCACCATACATGATTGAGAAAATAGTTGCCCAAACACTGTCATATCAGTAAGCTCAGTGTTCAAAATTTTAGTTTGTCACTGAAGTGGCCAGAATAATATATAAAGGCACTATAAAATGCAAAGGATGGCAGAATAGCATCTCAGCAGGAGATAAGCACTACACCAAGTTCTCACTTTTGGAACTTTCAAAACAGCAGAGGTAAATGCATTTTAAATGCCAAGAGAGGGAGGCTGGCAGTCTCTGGATAAAAAACAGCACAATAAAACAATAAAAATGCTACACCACACTCTCACCTAAATTTAGGCTTACAAAAAGATTTAGTTTCTGTGGTGAGATTTCTGGGGAGATGTAAGATTTTAAGGAGTAACCAGTATCAAAACATCCTATTTCCAACTTTTAAAAGTGTCTGTATCAGCCAGTACATTCTACAAAATTACCAAGCTTTAGCTTAAACTCCACTGAATTTTCATCTTAACTTGTTGATATTCTCAAGTTTCTAACCATCTTTTTAATCATCTAGAGATTTTGGGGAAAAACCTGCTCTGGAAAATGAGCTGTTGACCATTATTACAGGGGGGAAAGAATCTAACATTTTGCAAGGTCTCCAGTAAGAATCAGGATGAGTTACTTGGATATTGTTTGAAAGGTTCAGAAGCAGTATGGGCACAGTGCAGGAAAATGCCTTCTGTAGAAGTTGCTGTGAAGATGTTACCAATGTCACTGAGGAGCAAAAACTTATAAGCATGCAGAGAATGATAGGAAAAAAAAAGGGAAGTGAGAAAATTTATAATCTTAAATATGTGGAATATTATCAATACAAACCAGCCAACAATGACAGAAAGAGTAGACTATAGGTGCTAGATCTAGGATAAAAGTTGAAAAACTTTAGAAAGCCTTAATATTTTCCAGAGCAGATCAAGTACTAGAGATTAGTTTGTGTGTAGAAATTTTCCTTAGCTCTCCAGAGTTTCAGTTCTGCCATTCCTTGTTGCCATATAGAAGAAATGTGACAAACAACTGCTTTTCATGTCATCTTCACTCTTTCTTTCATGCAAGGAGCCAGGAGATTAAAATGCAAACAAGGAGTGTTTGATGTACTCCCCCAGGCTGTTTCAAGCCACCTCTTATGAACAGCTTCCAAAATCCAGCTATAATCCCAGTTTTCAGCTGCATATCAGTCATCAGGAACAAAGCCTCAGACATTCCAACTCTGATTTTGTGATAGTCTTCTCTCTCACTACAAAAAAAGCTTGACTCTACCAGAGTCAACTGAAAATCCATAGTGAAATTTAGTATGTGAACTGTGAAAACAAAATTCCTGTCTCTTTTATATTTTGATGGCTTTCTTTGTATTCATGTTATCTTTTTAAAATATATTGCACAACCTCCCAGAATTTTCTGTTATGCTGTCACTGAACCATAACATTTAATACTTGCTCAGACATTGCTTTGGATGACCTTTTCCAGTTATTGTGTGAAAGAAGTCAATTTCAACATAGGTGCATTGTTTCCCATTAAAATTTCTAAAAGGAAACATACAATGATTTGGGTTGGAAGAGGCCTTAAAGATCTTGTCATTCCCAACCCCCTTCCATGGGTAAGGATAACTTCCATTAGATGAGGTTGCTCAGAGCCCTGTCATGTCTGGTCTTGCACACTTCCAGGGAAGGAGCATCCAGAGTTTTGCTGGGCAATCTGTTCAGTGCCACACTGCCAGCACAGGAAAGAATTCCTTTGTAATATCTAACCTATCAGTTTAAGTCTATCACAACTATGTATCACATGTATGACTACATGTTCTTGGAAAAAGCTCCTCTCCAGTTTTCTTGTCATTTTCTTGTAGTACAGTAAGGTCCCCCTGGATGCTTCTGTTCTCCAGGCTGAATAGCCCCAGCTGTGTCAGCCTTCTTCACCGGAGAGGTGCTCCAGCCCTCTAACAATCTTTATGGCCTTCCTTGGGACCTGTTCTAACAGCTCCAGGTGCTTCATTCTGGGGCCCACAGAGCTGGACTAAATACTTCAGATGTAGTTTCATCTGAGTCGAGTACAGTAAATACTATTAAACACTAAATTGAGTTTGTTCTTTGGCACTGAGATAATGGTGATCAATTGTTTTGAAGGTGAGATATGTGTATTTCTAAAAGTACATATTCTAAAGAACTGGTAAAGCATTCATTTAAAGGAAAGCAAAATACAGGTTTTCACAAAAGCCAGAAGAAATTTTGTGCTCATTTTAACATCAGAAGGAGAAAATTCTTTAAAAAACTGAGAGCTCCCTGAGGGAAAACCATTTATGTGAGAAGAAAAAATACCCAGGAGTATTTGACATAGTTGAGAACAGGGAGTGGGTAGGAAGGAGTCAAGCTTTCAAAATATGTATTCTGCAAAGAAATTTTATCTCATATTCTCAAGTGTTCTAAAACACAAATATGTCACAAGCCTGAGTGAAAATGCACAGTCAGAACAGAATTGAGTATGCAGTCCTTCCTACATGCACATATGCAACAGAGGTAAGTTGCTTTTTTTGCATCACTGCAGTTTCCTATAATGAAATGTAACCTCTTCCAAGATCAGTGCTGGCACAAGTTTTCATGACTGTTAGGAAAGCTTTTGCAAATATATTTTGAGGGCAGCTACTACAGTCACACAAGTTTCCAGTCATTGAGATCACGTATAGAAAAAAACAGGCACACAAACAGACCAGAGACTATGTGAAAAAAGGAGTTCCTTAGCATTTTTTTTTAGTTTTTGCATATATCAGTTACGGAACATTCTTTGAGTATATTCAGTGGACTTACACTTGGAGCTGGTACCAGCTGTATAAATTTGCTATGTTTAATAACAATATTTTTCTACTTTTCTTTTTTCTTAATCTGTTTCCAGCACCAGATTTTCCTTGGCTAATGTGAATTGTTATGTACATACATGTAGCAGTTTCATGTTTGCCTGTCTATGTTGGCCAAATTTAGTGTCATGGTTTNCATCTGTGAAAGCAGTTGGGGAGATTTTTTTTTTACTTTAGCTCTGAAACTCCAGGGGGGAGGGGGGGCAGATGCCTTCTGATAAAGGTCCAGCTGTTANTTACACTTGGAGCTGGTACCAGCTGTATAAATTTGCTATGTTTAATAACAATATTTTTCTACTTTTCTTTTTTCTTAATCTGTTTCCAGCACCAGATTTTCCTTGGCTAATGTGAATTGTTATGTACATACATGTAGCAGTTTCATGTTTGCCTGTCTATGTTGGCCAAATTTAGTGTCATGGTTTGAGTGTTTACTCTTTTTCCCTCTGTCAGATAGGATCAGGAGAAGCAAAGCAGGCCTAAACTTAAAGAAATAAAAGTAGATTTATTAACACACACACTAAAAGCAGAAAATGAGAATCAATATGAAAATACTTCAAAACACTCTTCCTCCCACCACAAACTGTTGGTTTTCTTACAAGCAACAAAAAGAGACAAAGCCTATGATTTTCAGTCCATTTCACCATTTGAAAATAATTTTTCATCAGTTCGTTAGCGGAGGAGTGTCTTGGATTATGGAATTAAAAATGTGTATTCTATTTCATCTGTGAAAGCAGTTGGGGAGATTTTTTTTTTACTTTAGCTCTGAAACTCCAGGGGGGAGGGGGGGCAGATGCCTTCTGATAAAGGTCCAGCTGTTAAAACTGGGTGAGGCAGGGTTCCTTATCTCTTCCACCACCCATCCTCCCTCCGGGGGATATCTGCTGATAATGGGCCATTAAGGCTCACCAATGACATGACACATTACATCATCCCATTGTGAGATGCTCCACACAGTGAGGGGTTTCCCAAGCATTCCTACCTAGGTAAAAGGGAGACATGGGAGCACCAGGACATCCTGTTTTCCACTGGATTCTCTGGAGGAAGACTTGTCCCATCTCACCACCACTGGACTACAGGATCATCTCTATGCCACAGAACCACATTTGTTACTCCAGGAGGATTCATTTGGACAGCTTCCAACACCTTGACCAACAGGGTGTCAGGTCGTGTCCCTAGGTTTTCTAGGGTTTTGTTTTACTTGCTTGGTTTTTGGTACTATTATATATGTACTTTTTAATATTCCTGGTAAAGAACTGTTATTCCTATTCCCATATCTTTGCCTGAAAGCCCCTAATTGCAAAATTATAATAATTTGCGGGAGGGAGTTTACATTCTCTATTCTAAGGGAAACTCCAGCTTTTGCTGTCAGATACATGTCTTCCTAAACCAAGACAATTCTCTTAGAATTTCCATGGAGATTCCCTACTGACAACATTGAACAGTTCTCTTGTGGGTCTCAACTTTCACAAAGATAGCCGCCTTTGTGAAGACTTTCTTCCTAGCAGCTTTTCCCAACACTGCATATGGGTCATGTCTGCTTATTTGGGGTACTCTTTAAGGATGCCTCTTCTAGTATAAAACAAAGGTTCTCTTCCATCTCCAAAATCATCTTCATCTCTAAAACTAGAGATCTCCTTTTTCCCTAGGAGCAAAGGGCTTCATATTACTTTTTCTTCCTCTGTTCAAAATTCTCCATTAAATCTCAATTATATCACTCCACAACTTTTAACTAGAGCCATGCATCTCCCCCAAGCAGCATTCATATATTACAGGAAATAGTCCATTCTCCATGGTTTCATAAGAAAAAGTCCAGCCAAATGAAGCCACTCCTCCTCCTTTGTCCCGCTTAGGATTTTCCCTCCCTCTTTCACTCCCTCTTTCACTCCCTTTCCCTCCACACTGACTTCATGCTGTGCCTTCTCTATGTTCACTCTGTCCTTTCTCTTCTCACAGAATGGTTAGTGCTCCGGAGGTTTCATTTTGAGCCAAGAAAAATTAACATTCTTGCTCGGGCATGCAGATGGTCATATGGTCTCTGCTGGGCAGCAGCCTCTAGGCTGGGGGGCTGTGGAAACTCAAAGCCATGGCAATGGTGGATGCCTTCTTCTCCACCCCTCAGTCTCATTCAGGGTGAGCCTGGCTCCAAGCTGCTCCCTAGGGCCTGGGGGGAGCGAACATACCCCCTGGCCCTGCCCAGCAGCGTGGGCAGCTGCTGAGGTAAGGTTAAACCTGGCTAGATGTTGGTAGCTGGGGCTGTTCCTCCCTCCCCTGCTGCCAGCTGCCCCCGGGCCCAGCCTTGGCCTGGCTCTGCAAGCCCAGTGGGGCAGCAGGGCCTGGCCCGGCACACCAGGCTGCCACGGGGCCGGTGTCACCTGCTCCAAGCCGGAAAGAAAAGGGCTGGCTTGGACACAATCACGACTTTATATGGGTATTCCCAAAAGTCACATTCAGCTTGCTCAGCGGTCAAACCATGTGACAGTACCTAAAAATTGGCCTCTGATAGGTGCCTGTCCCTTCCAAAACAATTCCAAGGTCCTGACAGGGCAGTATTCCCTACTCCTCTTTAACTAAAAAAAACCCAACTCTGTTATCCCTGAGAATACATTAAAGGGCTGTTGATAGCTTTGCAAAATTGCATATTGAACTCTGTGCCTTTTTTTTTTTTACTTTTGATTTCCCTATTTTCTTCATGTAAACTTTTCCTCTAAGATTTACACAATCTGGTTTGCAGACATTGCAGGTTCCCCAAAGCAATGCTCAGGCCATTGCAGTGCATGGCTGCTCTTCTGCTGTCATCTCCATTCCTAAGGACTGCAGTGGACAAAATAAAATCATGCTTGGTGAATATAAAACCTGTGGAGAGCTCAGATATAACTCTTCCATCCAGGACAAGCTATCTTCTTACAGGCTAGAATGCAATAGAATTCCCTGAGTTTCGAGGGAAGGAGAGGAAATGAAAGCTGACTATCCCTATGCAGAAGACGAGTAAAGGATATTCTGGAGGGTCTTTGAGGTTTATAATTTTCTATCTGCAGTACTTTAGCGTATGAATGGTAAGTAGGATTCCTTTTATTTCAGTGTTTATAAAGGCTATATTTCAGACCTCAAACTATACAAAAGTACTCTTCAAAATTAGCCTTCAAAAACTACCCTTCAAAAACGGTACATTAAGTAGAGGCCTCTATTTCTTGTAAACAAAATGAGACTGCACATTTCTATCTACTTTTGAAGGCAAGACATTTGTCATTTTAAACAAGGGTCAACAAAATATGCCTTCACTCTATTTTTTCCCCTTCCACAGTAAATCAAAGTATCAATCATTTTAATAAAAATTAATTTTTCCATTTCCCCTCATAGCATCTTGATGAGGGATGCACACAATTTCTGATTAGATGTCATAGGGATGCTTTAAGCAGTTTAACACTCCATGTCAGAGACTTGCAGGAGATTAAAAAAAAAAAAAAAATCTCCCTTTATTTTTTTTATCCTGGTTGGACAAGTATTCAGAAAAAAAATCTGAAAATTGAAAACTTGATATGTCTTAAAGATGATACTTTTGTTTTTAATGTTGAAGCACACTGAAGAATGTTGAAACTGGTAAAAGTCTGTGGTGGAACTTTCTAATGGCATCAAGGTCATCTCTCAGCCAGGTGACCCTCACAAAATGGCAGTATGACAATTATGATTATCACAGACAGCACTCATACACATCAGTTTCTATTCTACAGAAAAATATTTCTTTGTATAGGCTTTCCTGCCCTGAAAATTGTTCTTCTTTAACTAAGAATCATGGTGAAGAAATTTTTTCTTTTGTAACACAGATTAGATCAATCCCATCCTAAGAAGACAAATTAAAAGGCATAATTTGCTACGTACTTTTTATAAGAACAAGGATGTGTAAAAATCCAGCGTTTGTAACATGAGAAAACAGACATTGAGTTGAGTATAAATGCTATGGAATATGATCGTCAATGTGACAGTGAAGGAATCTGAACACTTTTCATGCAATTCACATCTATATAAATATACCTCTGCTGCTGACAGTAGAATCTCTCTCACAAAAAAATTCACAAAGGAGGTGTCACCTCTCCCATGCAGACAAGATGAGACATTTGGGGTAGTTCAGCTTGGAGAAAAGGAGGGCTCAGAGGTGCTGCACAGCATCTTCCAGTACCTAAAGGAGGCTATAAGAAAGCTGGAGACAGACTTGCATATTTTGGCACCTAAGGGGGGTAAATGTGGTGGAGAGTGACTTTTGACAAGGACATGTAGGGAGAGGACAAGGAAGAGGGGTTTAAACTGAAAAGAAATATACTTAGATGAGGCATAAGAAGGAAATTCTTCCTTGTGAGTGGTGGTGAGACACTAGAACAGGTTATCCAGAGAAAGCGCCCCATCCTTGGAAATGTTCAAGACCAGTTTGTGCAGGGTTTTGAGGAACCTGGTCTAGTGCAGTGTGTAGTGCAGGTGGGAAGTAGATGATCTGTAAAACCCCTTTTAACCCAAGCCATTTAATAATTCTCTGCAAATGCAGGAAATAGATACTGGAATTGATGCAGTGGAAAGTAAAAATATTTTCTTAGCTGCACCTAGTTATTCAGTGGCAGAAATAAAAGATTTTGAAGCTTCAGACTGCTGATACGTTCAGGAACTAGTGTCTCTGGTATTTAATTCTGCATGGCAGAATTTCCTGACCAAATATGTAATTTGTCTTAATCAAGGACATTCTGCAAATTTAAATTAAGAGCCTAGATTTAAAATGTCTTTTTTCTTATAACAGTAAGCTGAATCCTGATGCAACAACTTGCTCAGCTGACAAATTAATCAGGTGAGAGTCTGCTCTGCTATGACTGCAAAGTGACTGTGGGTTAGAGCAACTGGCTTAGCCCTAGGGAGGCTGGATCCAGTTCCCTGCTTTGACCCAGGCTGATATGTCAATCAAGCAAAATATAAAGGCTTACTTTATCTTCTTCATGTGAAATGGATAAAAAAGCAGTCTCTTGCTTTGAAAATATGTTGTGAATAGAAGCTGTTTAATGCTACAAGGTACACAGTGCTTTAGTTTGGGCACATGCATTCCTGCCTGCTCTAGACTATTCCGGCAACGAATTTGTAATGGCCTATCCTTCCTATTTGCCAAGCTGCTACCTATAACTTTGAAAGAAAATGGCAAAAATTCTCCAAATGACAGAATTTTAATGATGTCAAGTTCATAAAACTATGTTGGCAAACCACTGATAAAATTTTGAAAATAGTGGGGGAACAAGAAGATGATTTACTCTATATATATGTGTATGGATTCCTATATATGTAGGAGAAGGGACTACAGGTGATCATGTCCCTGATAAGTAACAGCTATTTTAATTACCCAATACAGCCTCACCTCTGATGAGTCACAGCTGTATCCAATAAAGATAAATGTGATAAAAGGGAGTGGGTTGGCTGGTGAAGGGAATAATTACAGAGGGTCATGAATGTGAGGATCATGGAGAGGAAGGATCCTGGAGAGAGAGGATCACTGCTGTGAGGTCAGTCTGGGTGTGCAGTTATAGCCTGTTGTTGGAACTTGTAGTCACAGTCTAGCTGGGTAAAAGCCTGCATTCAGAATCTGCAAACTGATATGTGCAGTCAGAGGCTGCAAGGGAAACCTACAGCAGGATCTTGCTGCAGCCAGAATCAGGGAATAGTTGGAGTCAGGATGGCTGAGCTGTA